>LNAC01000662.1:393901-641070 GCA_002007465.1 Ailurus styani | reverse complement strand
CCCCCACCCCTCCCCGCCCCCCAGTCCCGTCGTTTGGGGACTTCCCTGTCCTCTCCTCTGTGGTTCCATCTGCGCTGATGCAGTAGCAGAACTGCCTACGTGTATGGCTGGCTGGCTTCCCATCATCCTGCAGCCGGCGCGACGCCATGAACTCTGCCTGCGAGGCACAGGGCTGTGTTCAAACCTCCCCGGTCCTTGGAAGCCTGACATGCAATAATTCCCTGCTACCTAGAGCGTAAGAATAAGGATTCCACGACGGAACAACTGCTAATACTTTAAACTGTTTGTAGTTTAAAATTTCAAAATCAGAGTAATCATATGGAAAGGATTCCAAGTGCAAGTTAATCATATGAAATCCGTAATCCTGTTACCGTGTCTTGGGGTTCAGAAACCTGCTCATCACTAGAGGTGCCTTCAGAGGAAATCCTTCATGACACCAAGGTGCTCTTGTCATTTTGAAAAGCAGTTACCTTTTTTAATGCTGTGAAATGACTGAATAATTTACATGTAATAAAATGTAGTTGATGAGTTTTTATTATTTATTGTTATTATCTTTATTATGCTATGTTAGTCACCATACAGTACATCATTAGTTTTTGATGTCGTGTTCCATGATTCATTGTTTGTGTGATAACACTCAGTGCTCCATGCAATCCGTGCCCTCCTTCGTACCCATCACTTGATGAGTTTTGAGGAAGGTATTTACCATTTCATTAGAAAGATCCTCATGCCCCTGCGTCCCATTTTCAGGTGACTATTGAATTCTGTCGATGTAGATGTTCTGGTTGGGTCATTGTGTGAAGCTTCTCTCTATCCTCGCGGTGGTGTGAGATTCATCCGTTGGCATGTGTATTTGTGGGTCACTGCTGTTGACTGTGGGGTGGCCCTGCCACGCATGACGCCTGCATCATGATGTTGGCTCCTGGGGGCCCAGGACCCCCAGCCCAGGGGACTTTGCATGGTCCTGAGCACCCCATCCCATGTGTGGGGAGTCCCTCTTGTCTGTCTGCCTGCCTCCCACCAGGAGTTGCTGCCTGGTTCATGTCTCTCCTGGTCCTCTCTGGCTCTGAGTTTTTTTGCCTCATTGCTAATTCCTGATATATGTCATTTCTTATTGCATTTTATTTCTTCCAGCTTCATGGGCTGACGTGAACTTGACATACAACACATGTACTGCTCAGGTGTGTAACAGTGGTCTGACATGCATTATCATGACATGCCTATGCAGTAAAGTCAGTTAACATATCCTTCACGTCTCAAAATTCGCTTTTCTGCATGTGCGGTGAGAACATGTATGCTCCGCTGTGTTAGCCACTTTCAGGTGGGTAACACAGTATCGCTACCCAGTGCCGCCAAATCATGCGCTGGGCGCCCTGGACTCCTTCTCTTACACCTGGAAGTCTGTGCTCTCTGACCAGCCTCTCCCCATTTCCCCTCCCAGCCCCTGCCCTCCTTTTCCCTTAGTAACGAAGCACCTTCTTCAGAACATCTCTGAAACTTGCCCAGAGGTGGCAGCATGTACTTCTAAGCGTCCCGGGAATATGGTTTTAACATGGCCATCGCCAAAGGAACAGTTCTTTACAAATGGAACTTGAGACACCAGATCAGAGAGCTGACTGGCCATTTTCCTTGTTGGCTTTCTGTGCCTTAGATGACAGGACACACCAGTTCACTGCGTGACTACCTGGAGACCCAGCTCCCAGCAGCAGAGCCCCCTGCTAGTTTCCCCCCTTCTGTGTGGAATCTTGGAGTCAACTTAGGGCATAGCACGATAGCCTTGTAGATTAGCGCATTCAGGGTTCAGGCTAGAGCAGCACGCTGGACCCCAGGAGGGGATGCGTCGGAGGTTTTAGGGCAAAGCTGACGTGTTTGTCCTGGAAATCATCAGCAACTATTACTGGAGACTGTGGGGGAGTCTATATAAACTATTTTTAGCTAAACCTCCCCATTGTGATTTTTTTTTTTTAAAGATTTTATTTATTCATTTGACACTGAGAGAGAGATTACAAGTAGGCAGAGAGGCAGGCAGAGAGAGAGGAGAGAGGAGGAAGCAGGCTCCCCGCTGAGCAGGAGCCCGATGTGGGCCTCGATCCCAGGACCCTGGGATCATGACCTGAGCCGAAGGCAGCGGCTTTAACCCACTGAGCCACCCAGGCGCCCACCCCCCCCCATTGTGATTTTTAATAAAAGTTTATCTTGGGAAGTTTTCTAAAAAATAACTTCTTGAAGGATGTGATCCAATGGAACTTTTCTAATTGTGATGCCTGTGGCACTTGCTAGTCCCGAGCAGGTGTGCATGAGTTTCGGACAGACGTACCATTGCCTTGTAAGCTACATTTAGACGTTGGGTTGAGACTCTGTCTCCGTGGGAGCTAGCACTGTCAGCATCCAGGGAAGGCTGGAGCACTGGGGAGCCTGGGATAGTCACCACTCAGATGTGACCGCTGCATGCTGAAGCAAGTCTAAATGTGTATTCAAGGGACAGGTAACAGACCAAAAAAGCCATCCTATTCCACTTCATCAGGTTTTCTACATTTGAGGCATTTGGCTTTAGTGACTTAGGAAATAGAATGTCTAAAGCAAATCAGACGATGGGGTAGTTGATCTCACATGGCTTGTGCCGTATGTTTATACCTGAAGTAGACACCGGTTACCTTAGCTGCCACGGTGCCGAGTATGATTCTAATGCTGCTTTGTTCAATGCCATCATCTCAGCGTCCATGAACGTGTCTGTAAACGTTTGGATAAATGAAGAGGATTACATGCAATTAAAATAAAGTATTTTTATTGTCTTAGACGCACTTGTATCTGGTAGAACACCAGATTTAACTGTGGAAGACAACTGTTTGGTGGGAGTTGTGGTGGAATTGGGGAGTGGATTGCACTGAAGTGTTGAAATGTTGGTATTTCTGTGACACATTAGGAATTTTTTTTTTAACTCAAGAAGACCCTTCTCCAAGTGTTTGAAACATTTCTTGCTGAGTATCAAATCTTAGTAATTTTGTAACTAAATATTTTTACCTCTTAAAAGATGTTTAATGATGATTTATACATCCCACAATGGAAACCCAAGTCTTTGGGGTTTAGTGATTCATCTTGTATAGTTTGCTTTGGGGGATTTTATTATTTCTACTATGTATATGCGTAGTTCTTTCCAATAGAATTCGTAACAGAAACGCCAGCCATGCACCGCTTGAAATATAGAAGTAATCCCCTGATGTTCCCCAAAGGAAATGGCTTACACCTATTTCTGTTGAACATCTAGATGGCAGATAACAGCAGAAACCAATACTGTGATTCAGGATTAGCTATTTACCAACAGTACCTGTTTCAGAAAAATACTAAAATAACTTGAAGCACTTTTATAAAAAGCCTGAGTGATTTGTTACAAACAAGGCTCATAGTTTGATGCTGAGGTGATGAGAATCTTCAAGTCCTTTATTTTTCGGGGTGGTAACAGTTGAATAGAAATAGTTTGAGAAATGGCAGACAGTTGTGAGTCAGAGCTGTTACTTCCTGTGGGGCCTTGGGGACAGCAGAGATTGTGGCAGGAATGGAATTTGCTTTTTCCTGCTGTCATTCAGCACTGACGGTCTCCCCTCCTATGTCTTGCTCTCGGGAAGTGAGCCACGTACACACCCATTGGTGGGAGCTCCCTGGCCTGTGCCTTGTGAACCACTGCGTCCTACTGCTCTGCCCCCGGTTGGCCAGGGTCTCCCCAGAGTGCCCAGCTGCTTCGGGGGATCGTTCCTGCTGTTTCGAGAACACAGAGCTCTTCTTGGCTGGCCCAGTATCACCATGGGAACAGAAAAGCAGTGGGATCTGGCTGAGGCTCAGAGTGCTATCTCCTTAGTGTGCATCCTTGAACAGCCGCGTGTGAAGACTGGGCTTCTGGGCATGCTGGCTTCGGCACTGCAGGGATGCTCCGTAGGGATCGGTGTGTCGGGAAGGACGGTTCACACCATCATTGGCTATGTCCACGTCCATGAAATGGCTTCTGTGAACACAGCTGCGTGCTCTCAGAACGATGGAAAGACAAGTTTTTTTTTTTTTATAACCGTTAAGCAGAGATGGATCTTCACAGAAGGTGTCATGCATTCGGTAGTGTTCTGTAAGGACCCCATGAAACTGATCTCTACAAGCTGATTGTACCCATAGTGGAACAGCATTCACTGTGATGTCGGGTTCTCCCACCTGCTGATTGTCACTGTGCTTTACAGTGAGATGAAGAAAATCCGAAGTGCAGGTCAAGTACACTTATCAGGTGTCTAGACAGCACCGTGTCTGGTTTTCTTTGAAACATGCATCCTGGAACTTAGATGTATAAAGTCATACTCTTACATTGTTGGTGGGAATGCAAGCTGGCACAGCCACTCTGGAAAACAGTGTGGAGGTCCCTCAAAAAGTTGAAATTAGAGCTACTCTATGACAGAGCAATTGCACTACTAGGTATTTACCCCAAAGATACAAATGTAGTGAAAAGAAGGGCACCTGCATCCCAATGTTCATAGCAGCAATGTCCACAATTGCCAAACTGTGGAAAGAGCCAAGATGCCCTTCAACAGACGAATGTATAAAGAAGATGTGGTCCATGTACACAGTGGAATATTACTCAGCCATCAGAAAGGATGAATACCCAACTTTTGTATCAACATGGACGGGACTGGAGGGGATTATGCTAAGCGAGATAAGTCAATCAGAGAAAGATAATTATCATGTGGTTTCATTCATATATGGAATATAAGGGATAACACTGAGGATCATAGGGGAAGGGAGGGAAAACTGGGAAGAAATCAGAGAGGGAGACAAACCAGGAGAGACTATGGAGTCTGGGAAACAAACTGAGGGTTTTAGAGGGGAGGGGAGAGGACGGATGGGTGAGTCCGGTGATGGGTATTAAGGAGGGCACGGATTGCACAGAGCATTGGGTGTTAATACGCAAACAATGAATCATGGAGCACTACATCAAAAACTAATGATGTACTGTATGGTGACTAACGTGATAAAAAGGATTGATCAAGATTAGTCAAATGATTGATTGATAGATAAATAAATAAAGTCATGCCATTTTACATCATTCCCAGAACTTCTCTCTGGGACCCTTTGCAGATCTGAAACCTATGCAGAGACAGTAATATTTGATGAGGGCAGGAGTTTATGTTCAAAGGTATTACTTGCCATGTTCTTCAGCAGTAGGGAATGGCTAGGTGACAGGCAGTATACATGTGATGGACCATTCTCTGCATTGCCTGAAAGTCACCTGAGCAAGAATGAGAGAATCATCTGATCCTGATTTTGTAACAATATCTCATGACTTCTGCTGCTTCTGCTGTCTCTGAGGGAGGCGTACTTAGCGGCATCATGTTCTAGGAGCTTTATTTTTCAGATTGAAGGATCACTTGTCATCAGTTCACATGAAAAGTGAACTCAGATGTGGAAATTAGTTTATGAAAATGACAAAGCAATCCTGGAATATCTGGATATTTTTCCTTTTTCTAAAATTTTAGCTTATCTTGTTTAAAAAAAAGGCAAAGTAATACAGGTTATAAGACATCGAACGACTGTGGGGAAGATGTTCATCAGAACTCCTACCACTCTGGAATAACCATCACTAAACACCAAATCCAAACTGCGCAAACTTCAGAAATACTTTGAGTAAATGGGATGTATTCTATATGGTCTATTTCTTTAAAAATATAAAATGGTAACTATTTGGTCTTAATAGAAGCAGTAAGTTGATGTAAAGCTGAAGTCATCGCTGTTCTTGACATAAATGTCTCTTCATCCCAACAGGTTTAATCCCTTAAAAGCCCTTCAAAGTTTAAGGAAAAAAAAGATTGAAACAATATGGGGAAGCTTGGAAAAAATTAGAGTAGTGTTCTTATATTCTCTCCTCTGCCATGAAAAGTGGGCCGTATGCATGCACACGCACCCTTTGTGATATGTAGACCATATGCGTGCATGCACATGTGTTGAGAAGTGGACCCTGGCATGCATGTGCACGTGTGTGAGTAAGAAGTGGTCTCTGTGCATGCAGGTGCACCCCTGTGTGTGAGACGTGGACTGTGTGCATGCACATGCACATGTGAGACGTGGCGCTATGTGTGCATACACACACATATGAGAAGTGGACCATGTGCGTGCATGTGCACATGGGTGTGAGAATTGGACTATGGGCACACATGCACACGTATGTGAGATGTGGCCCATGTGTGTATGTGCACACACGCATGTGAGAAAACCGGGTGCGTGCATGTGCACATGGATGTGTGAGAAGTGGACTATGTGTGCACATGCACATGTGTGTGAGACATGGCCCATGTGTGAGTGTGCACACACATGTAAGAAGTGGACTGGGTGTGTGCATGTGCACATGAGTGTGTGAGAAGTGGATTGTGTGCATGCACATATGCCCCCCATGTATGAGACATGGACCGTGCACTTGCACATGTGTGTGTGAGATGTGGACTGTGTGTGTACCTATCCCCCGTGCATGAGATTTATCCTCTCATGAGACCATGTGTGTGCACTATCCCCCATGAGTGAGAAGTGGACCATGTGCATACACATGCACACGTGCAAGACGTAGACTGTGAATGCACATGCATGTGAGACATGGACCGTGTGTGCGCATGCACACGTGTGCGATGTAGACTGAATTTACTCTCACATGTGAGAGACATGGACTGTGAGTGCACAAACCTGTGTGTGAGAAGTGGACCACATGTGTGCATGTGTGTGAGAAGTGGACCCTGTGCATGCAGGTGCACCTGCGTGTGAGAAGTGGACCAGGAGCACAAGCACGTGTGTGTGTCTTGCGGCTGAGGTCTGCAATGTCTGCACCATGAAACCAGCCCCTGTGAGACTTCACCCTTCTGCATGGGTCCTGTGCTGGCTGCCACCCCTTTTACTGTCGCCTCACCATCTTGGCTGATGTGTTCTGATCTCTCAGTCGGTTGATTTTATTATCAAGGGGTTCTTTTTCACACGGGTCATGGGTCCTTGTGATTTTCTCCCCAGATGAGAATGCCTGTGTTTCGCTCTTCTTCTCAAAGGAAAATTGGCTGATCTTATGTTCCTGGGTCACATGCTTTCTCCTCTTCAGAGCTCGTCCTACGCTTTCCTTCCCACGGCTCGATTCTCTGAGGTGGTGGACCTCCCTGGTCATGGAGGGGCACAGGTGCCGTGTTTCCTGCGTTATGTGTGTGTGAACGGGGGGGGCCACCACCAGCCTGGTTTCTGCTTCGAGGGTCACTTGGCTGCTGTGGCATCCCTGGAGCACGTTTACCTAGAGTACTGCTAGAATTAAACGTGGCTCTCCTGCTGACCACGTCCGCACGGTGGATGCTGTTTAAACGTGTTTACTTAGGTCTTGGTTACAAAGGCAGGGTGTTTATCAGTGTCAGTGTTTGGTAGAGGTGTGTGGAGCAAACTGTAGGCCTGCTCCCGCCGTGGTTCTTGGTCCTTGCTTCTTGTCTGAGACGCCTCATCCATTCTCTCCAGGATTATTCCGTCTCCTCTTCTGTTTTCACGCGAGGGTGTCTGTCGTGTCTCCCCTCAGCCATGCCACTTCCCCGGGTCATGGATGCTTTTCCATCCTATTTGTTATCGTTTCTGGCTCTTCTGATCTCATTTCCTCCCTTTGATGTCAGTGTGCTTCTCTTGAATCTTCTGTATCAAGAACGTGTCTTCAGTGTGTATCTCTTCTGATGCTTGCTCGTCCTGACCGACCCCTGGGTCCCGGGATACTGCTTCTCCAAGTCCCAACTTCATTATTTACATCTCTGATTCTTTTTCGAGAAAACAATTGATTTTACTATTTGTTTCTCATTTTATGATGATCAGAAGAGGTATATGCTGGATGCAGCTTCTCTCCACCATCTGTATCCAGAAGCCTCATCACTTGACACTGTGCCAACCAGAAGCCTGCTGAGCGATTTTTGAACAAAAAACATAATTTCATGTTATTTCCGTGGGTTTCTTTTTCATGTTTATCATTTTAGTCCAATCTTTGGCAATGAAATATTTAAATAATAATTATAGTTTTTCAAATATTTCATCTGTAAAAATGCTTTTATGACACACCATTATTTATCAGAGTTCTTTTGTTTATGAGGTGCTCTGACATAATATTAAGTATCTTGAAATCTCTAAGTTCTAGAGACAAAAAAGGAGGGGAAAAACCTGAAATTGTCTTAAGGGTAAAACAAGTAATATCTTAGAATGGATTTAAGCATTGCTGTGCCATTTCAGCTTTCAGAACAATGTTGCAGCTGTACGAGTTACTAGTGGTCATGAGCTTGGCAGGAAGCAAGCAAGCCATTTCTTTCTGTATTCCTCTGGAGTATACACAGGTGTTAATCTCCCCCCAGAATTTCTGTGAGTGTTTGAAGACCGAGAAGTGAGGAAGAAATCTGTGATTCAGAACCTCGCAAAAGCAGATCTGAAGTCTGGGCGGTGACTGCTGATGCCCTCAGGTTCAAGAGCAGGCTTGATTGGGAGAAGGATCAGTGTAGGAATGCGTTTGAGCTTGAAGCAGGACAGGAAAGACCCAGTAAATTGATTCCTCTCTGAAAGGTGCTCATTTCCCTGGATGGTCAACAATATCCACACCCATCATTCTGGGGACTGTGCTGAGCCTGCACAGAGATGTCCTTGGCTTCTGTGCACCTGTCTCAGCTCCTGCCATCACCCCACTTTACAGACGGGGCGTCTCAAGTGCCGAGCACAGTTAACAAAGCGTGAGGACAGGGTTTGTTCCTTGGCGGTCAGACCCCAGAGCTCTTTTGTTGCCACATTTAAAAAAGAGTGCTACACAAATACGATTTTTCTAGCTGACTTTCAAAAAGCATTCTCAGTACTTCCTTATGGTCTTATGACCTCATGCTATAATTAGGGGGAACGAGGTCTCAGTGAGATAGTCACAGTGAGAATGTTTAACTAAACCCATGCTGAGAAAATTGTCTGCAAGAAATGAATGGTTTGCATTAAAAAGAGCCAAGCTTTAAAAGAAGACCAGATTATAGTAGGGCACAATATTCAACAGCTCCTTAGGAACAGTACCTGGAAGGTAGGCAAGGTCAGTAACAGGGGAGTGTGTCTGCGTTCCCTTTAGGGGCATAGAGGGCATGTGGTCAGCAGCGTCCGCTGGGGGAGGGTCAGGGGCCCTGTGATGTAGGGGCTTGTATGCCTCCGGGAGGGGGGACCTGTGTGCCCTGTGAGGGGGTCTGGGTGCCCCGCAGTAGAGGGCCTGTAGGTCCCAGGGTGGAGAGGCCTGGGCATCCTGCAATGGGGGGAGTGTGTGTCCCGTGGGAGGGGACTGTGTGTCCCATGGGAGGGGACTGTGTGTCCCGTGGGAGGGGAATGTGTGTCCTGTGGCAGAGGACCATGTGTCCCGGAGGGGGCGTGTGTCCCGTGGGGGGCTGTGATGTGGGGTTTAAAGCTGGAGTCCATTTGTACCTGGTAATAGCCCCTGAATCACAAGTCCATTACTGTTTTTAAAAGGAACCTAAAAAGGGGACAATCCACAGTAAAATGAGGCGTCATGAGTCATATAGGGAGATGCAGAGAGGTTGAGAGGAAGGAGCAGCCTTGAGGAGCTCCTGACAGGTGACAGGTGGATTTGCTGTGGCTTCTGTGAGGGGCCCACCGCACACACGCATCTGTGTCGCCAGGGCTGGTACCTCCAGCTGACGTGCTGGCAGATGCCGTGTGTCCTGTGCTCCCACGCACGCTGTTACAATGCCTTGTGGCCGGCTTGGCATCGATGTGGTCTTAGGCTGTGGAGGCACGTGCTGGCCAGGAACGCGGCCACGCAGGTGAGCAGACCCAGGCCCGAGCCGGTCGTCTCCCCGCCCCCGCTTCATCCCACCGGGTGGGGGCAGGTCCTGTTTCCCTCCCAAGGGGGTTCTCACCTGCCAGGCTGGGGTGGGAGGGCCTCGGGGTCTTGCTCACCCCGCACATGGCCACGGCTGTGTGGGCGAGCGGTAGTTGTGTATGCGTGGGAGCTGCGTGCCTGACACACGCCCTCAGTGTCTGCTCCTCCTCCTTGGTCCCTGGTGTGGCCTCCCCTGCAGGCAGCGTTTGTGGCTGCTGGTCTGGGTAGGTGCCTGTAGAAGAGTGCAGGAGCTTCGTCGCTCACACTGTCGAGGAGGCCCAGGCTTGGATCCTGTTCCAGACGTCACTGTGGGCGGCTGCAGGCGTGGCCACTCTAACGTGTCTGCAGGCGGCTGAGGGGGAAGTGGGATCAGTGGGGCAGTTCTTGGCCCTGGTGTGGGACAGGGTTGTGGTCCGCTGGAACTTTATTAGGATGGGATGGCCCAGGTGCTCACTCATGAGGCCTGCAGCCCGTCCTCACCCGGGGCCATTGGCCCCAGCCCCTTGGCTCCTCCAGGGAGCATGGCCTGGGTTCGCCAGCATGGTGGCTGGGCTCCAGGTGGGATCCGCTGAGTGAATGAGGACACCACGCTCTGTTGGGGACGAGACACAGACCACGGAAACTTTTCTCAGTTGTATTTTTGTCACGATTTATGTAAATTATCTTTTTACTTGGTGCCCCCCCCCCAGATTATAGATATTTTTAATACCAGGAATGTATTTTAAATATCTTATACCTGTGTTTTATCCCCGTAGTGGTGCCTGGCATGAGATCAATGCCCATTGCACATGAGACTGGAACTGACATTTAAGTTGTTTTTAATTTTTTGGCTTCTGTAATATTAAAACCATCATTTCTAACTTTCCTGTACTAATGAAAATTTCTGTAGCACCGTCCGAAGTGGAAATACGGGCTGAAAGTACCTGAATGTTTGCATCTCTTGATGCCTATTTCCAAACTGTGTTCCCCTTGGGGAGGCACGGATTTATGTCGACAGCGGCAAATGTGAGTGAGCCCTTCACAGCAGCTTCCCCATGCTTGTCTGTTTTTATTCGTCTCCTGTCTTCCTGAACTAGGTGAGCTAGAGCAGCACCCCGCTATTACTTTGAGTTGCATTTTGAGATTGTTGTTGCTTGCAGCATACAGGAGGTGGGCTGTGGATTTCTGAGCACCTGTGTAATTCTGGTATGGACTTGGCATGTGACGTACGCCCTAGGACTAGCTGAGGTCGAACTGGAGGGCATTTAAGTGATATTCTGGAATCTGGATGCACGCATTCAGCCTTTTTGCCTTGTGACACCTGTGAGTTTGAGATGGCACACATGAAGCAATCAGACTCTGTCCACAGCCACCCTGCTGACCTTCTGGATCTGTCATGGAGTAGAACTAATTATCCACCCAGTCTCACCTGTTCCGGCAAATGCAGAAGTTTTCTTTGGTGCCAGGGAGACAGTGTACCAGCAAACTGACCCTATTCCCCATTGTTCTCTACCCTACTTTGTAAGATCCACTTGGCACGATAGGAATTGTCACAGTGTCAGAACGCTGTCATGTTCTGTGTCCTCCCAACTGCGTGAAAACATCGATATCACATAGTGACCAGATACCCCAGCACAGGGGCGTAACACCATAGGGACTGATTCTGCACCTTGACTACAGGGCTGGTTGTGGAAATACGTGCCAGAAAACAGGGTGGTACCCCCAGCCACGCGCAATGTGCCCATGCCAGTCTCCTGGGTGTGGGGAATAAGGTGTCCACACCAGGGAGGCATGCACAGGGCCATTCTGTACTTCCTCTGCATTCTGTCTTCATGTGCATCTGTAATGATTTCAAAATAAGTTGAAAAAACATCTTATTGGCAGATCTGCGAAGAGTTCATAGCACATTGGTTGAGAATTGCTGACACTGTGTGCGGGGAGGAAAGCGTTCTGCTGATTCCCTAACAGGGTGTTTGCTTGAGCTCATGAGGGGACCGTTGTTGACCTTGATTTTGTTGGAGTGAAGCTTCTTCCTGTGACTCCCACTGAGACAGTTGTATCTTCAAAGAATGCCAGGAAAACCAGCCACCTCCTTGGTAAGGCAACCCTTCAAACACTCGACGTCTGCATTGTTGCCTGAAGAGGGCACACATCCTAACATTTGCACAGTGCCTCTGCTCCAGGGATTTCAGACCCCACAGCTTCGGTGATCTGTCTGGTCATATTCTCACCAAGTTCCCCTCATGGAGTTTAGTCCCCAAATGGTATTTCCTGGGAGAGTGCTCCCGATGTCCTCTGACCGGCAGGATTAGAACTCGGGTTCCAGAGGACGTCACAGGGCAGCAGGCCGGCTGTGCCGAGCAGGGGTCAGGGTTGCTTGAGAGAGTGGTGTGCCACATTGTGTGCATGGCCCAGGACTGGGTGAGCCTGGGTGTGCACAGCTCTCACTTCCCCGTGTCCCGTGCCGGGGAGTTTCTAGAAGTGCCTTCTGGGGGTGAGGGGGAATGCCCCAGGTGGCTGCCTTGAGTACCTCCTCCTGCTCAGTGCCTTGTGCTGCGAGGTAACAGGTGAAAAGAAAGAACTGGCATTTTCATGCTGCCTTATATTTTTATTACAGACAGTTCTTTTTTGTGTGTGTGAGGTAGTTGATGCACAATGATACATGTGTTTCTGGTGTGGAGCATAGTGATACCACAAGTTTATACTACGCTGTCTTTTTTTTTTTTTTTTTTTTTTTTTTTTTTTTTTTTTTACTTGACAGAGAGATACACAGTAAGACAGGGAACACAAGCAGCGGGAGTGGGAGAAGGAGAAGCAGGCTTCCTGCAGAGCAGGGAACCCGATGCGCAGGGCTCGATCCCAGGACCCCGGGATCATGACCTGAGCTGAAGGCAGACACTTAACGACTGAGCCACCTAGACGCCCCAATACTACATTGTCTTTTAATACTGATAGCTCCTGATGAGTTTTACTTGACATCTTAGTCATGGACAGAGTTGGGAGACTTCTTTACACGCCAGCAGGGACAGGGTCTCCATGGTTCCTCCTCGCATCGTGTGGTCAGTGTGGCTGCCTCATGTCATGGGGCTTCCCTTTAAAGATGAAGGTGCTCGTGGGGGTCTTTCTCATGGGTGTTTTGGGGTGGGGGGCAAAACACGTGGGCGGGCTGGCTTGCTGGCTCCAGCATCTGTGTGGGAGTCAGCAGTAGAAATGCCTGGCAGCCCTATAAAGAACCCCGTATAGGAAGGCGGCTGATTTGGGCCAGCATGAATTGTTTTGTGTCTTAACCGAAGTTGTTTGTGATTTTAGGAGCAGCATTTTTGGTTTATTTTGAGCTCTGAAATAAGAGAATTTGTGTTTCTCAGATATTTTAGCAAAGGCATTTTAAAAGAGAAAATGTGCTATAATGGGGGGGGTTTACACATTTAATGGGAGGGGGGTTTACACATTTTCTGGTGCTTGGTTTTTGAAGACGACTTGTCTCTCTGGTAATCAGGTGCCCTGTGTGTGGGAGCTGATGTGTTCCCTGCAACCTGATGGCTATGAGCACATGCTTTCTCGTAATTAGTTGAAAATGATGTATATTCTCCAGGCAGGGATAAGCTTTTAAGTATTTCCTATTTTTCATCCAAATTGGTTAGCGAAGCCAGATTCTGATCTATCTCACCATCAGACTTATTTACTTCTGAAATTAGGGAGTATTTTTAAAATTGAGGGTCAAGATTTTGATCAAGGTGTAAATTCCAGTTACCTCGTAGAACTATTGCAAAAATTTAAAAAGGTCATTTGCAAATTGGATTGCCATTAGTTTCTATGAGGAATATGAACTGTTTTAACTTTTTTTTGCACATTTGTATTTCAACTAGTATGTATTAATGAATACAAAGTCCTGAGATAGTGAGGACCGACACAAATTGTACTGTGTGATTTTAACATAATTATGACCATAGTATAGTAATCTGTAAACTTTTAATAAGAATTATATCCTTGAAAAGGGAACAATGTGAATATTTGTATATAAAATCACATTTTCTTATTGAGTCATTGTAATTTAGATTCCGTTCCCACATGAGACAACACGTAACACATAAAAACATGACTAGAAATCCTACCAAATGCTTCACGTGGTGTGCCTTTGCTAGTGGGAACAGCTCTCCTCCCCCGTTTGGTCATACATCTTGAGTATACTCAAGAGTGTACACTTGGCTACGCTCTGAGAAGGACCGTGTGTTCATGAAGGTCAGCATGGCGAGGGCCGCACGTGTCCACCCCTCAGTGCGGTGGGTCTGCTCCCTGCCTGCTTCCCGGGGAGACCTGTCCATCCCATTCTTTCCATGCAGGGTGCTGGCAGCCAAATGAGCAAGAGTAAAAGCTGCACAACCATCAACCATCATTCCCTCCCCCATCAGATGCCAGCGAGGAGCAGGGGAGGGCAGGGAGCTGAGGCCCCCAGGGCAGGAGGGCTGCTCACATTCTGTCCCTGGACCCCCCAGAGACCCTCAGGGGGATGAGCCTGTAATCTCAACCCCTTTGTTTCCTTGAGATTTTAGGGGGTGTGCTTCATTGGTATGGGGGGACCCCCTGCTGCAGCCATGGACTTGCAAAGCCGAGCATCAGGGGGTCCTCTTCTTCATTTTGGGCCAATGGCTGTCCTCACTGTAACATGTGCTGCCTCCTCAAGGGGCCTTGGCCCCCAAATTCACTGCCTACCCAGCCCTGTTGTCCCCCCTCACACTCCTCCTGGCCTTCATGAAATAGATTCACCTTCTGTTAGTTAAGGCCCAGTCTACATGTGTATGGAGAATACACCCGGTTTCTATTTTATTAGACATTTCAGCGATCTCTTGTGAGCTAACTGGGTAATGAGCAGGAGTGTCTGTTTCTGTAATGGCTTACTTGACCCAAGGAGCACAGAGTAGACTTTTTGAAGGAGGATTTAACTGTCGAAAATTTGGTTGTCATCCAGAGTTAATACCTGAAGCAGACCTGGATGGGAGCGCTGAGGTTTTTGGTAAGGATGAACGATGAGGTGGGATGTCTAAATTCGAGTGAGGACATGAGCTCACTGTGCGGGATATTCCCCCAACTGGAGTCCGCCGCAGGGGAAGTGGATAGAGCGGGACAGTCACAGCCCGTGTCAGCAGGAAGCAGAGTCGTGACCCATGATTTAACTCAAAGGTTTGTTTTATTCTGCTAGAAATTTGCATTGTAAAGATCCCTGCTCCCGGTTCATTTCAGCCTGCCCCGAGTGCAAAATGGGCCACGTCTCCTGTGTCTTGAGGCATATAGTCCTTGCTTACAGAACCCCGGCACTTTGCAAGAGAAAGTGAGACTCATTTTAGAGATTAGAATCTAGAGAATAATCAATAGCAAAGGCCCATCTGTCTTCTCAAAATAGCTTTACAGGAGACTGTAGTGGACGCGGGTTTGTCACTAACAAGCCCCTAGGGTGCTTGCAGTTTTGCACATTTGATTTCATGCAACTGAAGAATATTCGTGTAGTTTGTCTTTCAAAACAGGTTTCCAGGTACTGCTTTAAATTTAAAAGAGAGTGCTACAGCTCCATTGCAGTTCTTCTTGTGGTTCGTATCAATGAGCTGAAGAATTATGTTCAACAGGCTATATTATTTTAAGAATATCTTTGATTAGTCACCAGCTATTTGGGTAAACACACACGTGTGTGTGTGCGTGCACACATAGCCAACAGCTCCTGTTGTGTTAAAGATGTTCAGTGGAGCTTAATGACATTTTTACAAAAATTCTGAGTGGGAGGGCTTAGCTAGGAGGCAGCCACCTCAGGGGTGTGATTTGAGGGACCTCAGAAAAATACCTCCCCAACTCCTTACCTTACTTACTCTTCTTTTTCCTTTTGGAATTAATTCCTGAGGGTCTTGAAGACTTTTTGTTCTAATGGTTTTGTCCCCCAGTGACACTTGACTAAAACCTCAGAAATCTCCACTGTAAAGCACTTGGGTGTGATTTCCCTCGGGGGAAATACAGGTGGGACTGCGGCAAGCACGGGGCTCCGACAGGTGGCCCTGGGGGCTGGAGTCACTGACGAGGAGTTGGGAGCCGGCGACAGTTTCGCATACAGGTTTGTGTGAATTTTGTCAAGGGGGGGTTCTCTCGTACTTTAGCTTGTCATGTGTAGGTGGATATGGGAACACATTCTAAATTGGAGAGTGGTTCCCGGAGTGGCTCAGAGCAGGAAGTACGGTTTTCAGAGGAGACACGGCCTTGGGGCCACTGCACGGGCTCTGTGAACGAGGGCCAGGTGCGTGGCGAGCCCCTGCAAGCCGGTCTGCCTCGTGCATGCTGCCGGTGTTTCAGATCGGCTCCGAGCCGGGCTCTGTGGCACCCTCTTGACCTTGTCCCGTGACCTGTTCCTCTGACAACTGTTTGCCTTCCGTCCCTGATGGGCTTAAATACCTGCCCACTTTCTTCTTACAGTTCTCTCTGTTTTTGGAATTAAACAGAAAACCCTGATGGGAACCTGTTTTAAAAACTGATAGATCTTTGGGATCAAAAGTGCCCCAAACACATGCCCCTGGCTCTGGAGGCCGGTCCCCCCCGGGAGCTCTGTCTTCGTGTCTTTGGGAGCTCCTATCTGTGGTGGGTGACCGCAGCCTCCCTCTGCCGCGTCACGGCGCAGGTCAGGACAACAGCCGGGTGCTTGTTAAATGCCTGATGATTTAAAATGCGTATCTTATTTAATCTCCTGACACTGTGCGAGGCCCCTGCCAGTACCATTCCGACTTTACGCAGGAAGAAGCCTGGGCAGGGAGGGTGTTTTCCATCTTGGTGCTGCTAATAAACGCTGAGTCATGATCCCCCGGGTCCCACCAGCCCCTAGACGCCGGTTCTCTCTGGTACACCGGGATTTATTGCTGGTTTGTTGAAAGATCTGTGTTACTAATCCTCTTCCTGTGAGCGGTCAGGAGCTTGCTGTATATATTTGGAACTAAGGCATTGGTGTGAAAAAATTAAGAAGCATTTGTTAAGTGCCTACTGGGTAGTCCTGCATGCAGGATACAGCAGAGCCTTTTAGCCTCTTGTAAACTGATGAGAAAAATCGTATGCACAGATGAAAGAACCGGAGAGGATCGCAGAGGCTGGCGTGCGGGCCGGTGGAGCTGAGACCGTGATCTGGCAGAGTCCCAGCTGGGGAGAGCTCACTGTGTGACCGCTGGGGCTGGGTCGGGGCCTGGGTCTTAAGGCAGTTTGGGTTGAGCATGTGAGGGGAGAACAGGGCTTTCTAAGAGGGCAGAAGCGTCAGAAGGGGTGGGAGCAGGTGGTGTGTGATGTCTCTGCAGCTGAGGTCCCTTGTGGTGCTCTCACACCCTGTTCATGGCGGTCATGAGTGGCCCTCACATGGGGACGTGCTGGCGTGTCCTCGCCAAGAAAACGGACAGACAGTGCTGTCCCTCCCTGCTATGACCAGGCACCTTTGGTGACTTGTCTCACTGTGTCACATAGGGTGTCCATACACCAGGGCTCTGGAGAGCGTCCTTGCACCCGCCTCTGCTGGGGATGTGTCCTCCTCGGCCTCTGCACAGCACAGGCTCCTCCTGTCCCAGCCCTCAGATGGCCTGGGTTCAGGGCCAGTGAACTGCCGTCTGTGTCCCCCTGCCTGTTTTGTGAAGAAAGTTTTATCGGAGCCGGCTACAGCTATTGATCCATGTTGCGCGGGGGCTGTTTTCCTGCTACAGTGATAGCTGGAGCAGAGAACGTTCTCCTCAGGGGCCTCTTACAGGAAACGCCTGAGCCCTGTCCTCACCTCGCCTCTACGCAACCATGCTTTGCTCTGGTTCAGGCGCTCACACGGTTAGGGTTCTCTTCTCTCACTGGTACAGGCTGACGCAGAGTACGTAAGTGCAGTGGGCTACCAAGGAGGAAACCTGAGCAGGTCAGGTGACCACAGGGCATCTCCCGGTGGTTCTGTTTTGCATTAAGTTGGGAAGTTCTCCTGTAAAGACATCACAGTTAATATCTTGCTGGTCAGCTTACCAGCTCTTGAATGCTCTGTAAGCATCCGTGCGCACACCCGTGCTGGGGTTGACCAGCAGACCCAGCAGTCAGAGCGCCTGGAGACTGTGGTCCTCGTCCTGCCTTGCTCTGCACAAACTGGGCTGTAGGCACACGTTTCTCTTGGCAGAGATGAAAGTGAATTCATCCTTGCGATCAAGTCGAAGACTCCTACGTCAAGTAATGTGTGATATTTAACAAGTTCATAATTTTTATGTTAATTGGCTACTTTATTCTAGACCTTATTCTTGGAAGTATTTTGTTACTTCAGTGGAGACACATTTCAACTTCACTTCACCTAAAACATCACTATTTGAGATTTCATCTTCTGGCCCGTTAACCGCTTGGTGCCTTGTGTGTGATTAACTTTCCAAACCTTGAAATGCCGCATGAACCACAGCACACTGGCACAGCTGGAGTAGCTGGTGTGAAGAACAGTGGGAAGGCGGGTCCGGCACTCCTGGCGGGGAGATGGACATGGTGCTTGCGGGTGTCGGATATTCTCGAAGCCTGGGAGGAAGCCGCTGAGCAGGTCAGTCATGTTACACATGCTCTTGGCCCGTCCTGTTTGGAAGAGTCATTTGAGTGTGTGCAAGTCCCATCCTCCTCGTTATGACTGCTCACTATCATTCAGGCGTTATTCTTTTATAGTGAATAGGAACCGCGTTTCCTCCCTGAGAAACACGCCGCGTCACGTTGCCTTCTCTCACGTGCGTACGGGTGGCAGCTCGCTGTTGGAGCTCAGAATCCTCTCTCCCTCGTGTGCCAAGATTTGAGGTGATGGTCTTCGGGCCAGCGTGTCTCCCCTGCAAAGTATCACCACCCAGGACAACTCCACAAAGTAAGATTTTCGCCCAGAATCTTATGTAAGAGAATTCTCTCTGTGTCTTGAGTGTAACGTTTGCCCTCTGTGGACAGGGTTCGAGAGCAGCTTGCCGTCCTCATCTGCTGGTGGAGGCCGCTTCTGGGCGTGAAGGTGAGTTAGTAATCCCCATGTCTGCAGGGGATGCGGCTTATTTTCCTTCGGATTCTGATTACTGTAGAGGTTGCTTCGGTGTGATTATAGGAGTGAGTGGAATTTATGTTTTGGCGGTGCTCTCTCACCGGCTGCTTCCGCTGAGCTAGGGACAGAGGTAGGACTGGTGATCCAAATTTCAGCTGAGGGTGAGACACACCAATGACACCCTGGCCTTGGGACATGAGCGCTGATGCCTTACAGGGGACAGACTCTCCTGTGGGTGGGTCCCCCTCCCGGGACAGCCTGTGCGCGTGCTTGGAGGGGGAGGGAGACACAGGATTTCAGTTGTCAGCACGGAAGACATTCACCAGGACGCACACCCCGATGTTAATGTGAGATGGCTGTGAAACTACTTCTGTAGAGTCCATGCATCATTTTCCAGTAAAAAGTAAATTACACAGTTATTCAAGCATTTGAATAGTGGGACAGCTTCTCTGAATGGTTTTGCAAGTCGTGGTGAACTTGTTCAATTTGTCTGCTTTAGGAATATAGGGAGGCCATCCTGTTACGGACGGTTCTGGGCTCCAGAGTAGCCAACTGTGATGGGAGGTGAGGAGGCATGTAGAGCGTGGCTGTGAATTGTTAGCAGAGCCCAGAAGAACCTGTGTTGTTGGGTGCTCAGACTCCCTGAGGCCCTTGCTGGCCTGAAGGCAGGCTTCTCTCCATCAATAAGTATTGGCTAATTTCTCCCTCTGAGCAAAGCGCTCCGGTCCTTCTCCGTCCTCTTAAGAGCAAGAGCTTCCATGTGGCCAGTCACGGTTTTGGGAAACCTTCACACACACAGTCTCCCTTCATTTTGCACTCAGTCAGAGAACGGGTTGGGGGGGGGGGTCTTAGGACTTGTGACCATGTGACCGGTTAGCTCCATCGGCGTGTGTCTGAGACTCGGGGTGCTAGCAGCAGAGTGTCACCCGCACAGTAGGTCTTCACCAAATCCTGTTGAGCATACCCTGATCTGAGGAGTCCTCGAGTTTAAAGGAACCAAAACCCGAGCAAACTGTCTCAGGCAAAAATGAGGTTGGTTCTCTGGCCGTTGGGAGAGTCCTTCTAGAACACAAGGCATGGAGGAGGGCCCTTGCATCCAGCTCTGGGTTTGCAGGACCTGAGGGTCCACACTTGAAAAGCTGAACACAGTCCGTCTGCAGATTTGGGATTGCTGGAAGAGCGAGTCTGTGTGGCTCCGTGGGGCAGCGTCCAACCACCTCATCCCTCATTCACATGGTGGCTGATCAGGGTCCCTGAAAGCAGGTGGAGTGATCACCAGAACCCTGCTGCAGGAGGGCACACGGTTAGTCTACACCTTTTCCTAGGTGGAGAGGCTGCGAGGCATGGGTGGGAAAGGGTTTACCGAAAGTCAGCTGATAAGGCAGTGTCCCGTCTAAAGTGGAAATCCAGATTGGCTTATGCTGGAATTCCTCCCCTGTGATGGCCTTACGTTTATCGAGTCTGTATTCACTCTGCTCTGGGAACAGGGAGGAGCAGCCGGGATGCAGGGTCTAAGGACTTCCTCTAACAGGAAGAGGCTTCGAAAGAAGGATCCCGATGTGTGGAATTGCTGATTTTTCTCAGGGATAGAGAGGTCAGTAAGCTACCAGGCATAGAATACAGTGTCTTTTGTATCTTGCATCTGTTCAGGCTAGAACAGTTGAAATGGCCCACTTTGGTTCCTGATGACGGGAATGCTCTCGGGGACATGGCGCGGTCGGGGCGCCCGTTTGACAGCAGACACGTTATTGTTGGCAGTGAGGATCAGCCGTGCCCAGTGCAGCTCATATCCCCGGGGCTAGTTTTCGGAGTGATTTTCCCCTAATTACAGACCCACAGATTGTGGGCAGGCAGAAACCTGTCTTGGCTGTCTCGACCTCACACAGCTAGAGGCCTGGGGAAGCTGTTATGATACAGAGAGATGAGGAGACAAATAATTCCCTAAATCTGTGAGCACTCAACCAAAGAGTCCCCAAGACTTAAGTTCAGATGATTTTTCTGAGAGTTTGTTTCCTGGGGGTGAGGCTGAGGACCCCATGGACTCTTCAGACTGTGTGTCTATAACAGCCTGGCCAGCGTGGGCCCGGGCTGTGTGTGGCTTCCTCTCCTTGTGATGGGCCGTGTGGGCCTGTCACTGTCCGGCTCCCTGTCGTGCCCATCCCCAGGCCGCCTCCTGGGGCATGTCCTTCCCTGAGCCCCTGCTGGTGTGGCCAGGCTGCATGTGTCGGGGAGGGAGCCGTGCAGTCTCAGTGAGTGAACTGGCTGCTGGTGGCTGGGAGGTGCAGGGGCGAGTCCAGAACAAGACACAAGGTGCCCGAGCCCTGTCCTCCGCACCGCCCCCCCACCCCCCCTCACCCTTGGGGAGCAGGGAATCTGATGCAAACGTAGATGCTCCTTCCCCGCTGGCAGTGAAGGTCTTCAAGAAGATTTCCTGATTTCCTGCTGTTTTCCCACTGAAATCAGCAAACCTGAGGAGCAGTCAGGTGTAGCCCACGTGGAAGGGGTGTCAGAGGCTGTCCCCGTGAGCAGGTTTGTGACTGGCGTGTGGTGGCTGTGCAGAGAGAAGGGGCCTCGCCCGCTGGCATCACGACCGAGGGACCGAGGCACCGGGTGCTCCTTCCCAGGCGTCCGTTTGACGCTGGCTTTCTGGCTCTCCAAGGACACAGTGCCACTGACAGACGTACCGTTTAGTGTGGACTCCAGGGGATGAGAAACAGACACCCTCTGAGGAGATGAGAGCATCTGGGGGGGCACTTCCAAAGTACAGCGGTCACATCTGGATGTTAGCTTTCATAGATAAGGAGTTCTTTTAAATTCTGGATGATTCTTTCCAGAAAATGTGTCCCGACTCTCTTCCAGAAAGGTCCGGGCATTTGAAGATACAAAGCAGAATCTCATCTGTGAGGGTTTGGTGGAAGGTGCTCCTTCCCACCTGCCGGGCTCTGGCTGTCATTGGCTTTGACGGGGCGGGAGTCCAGACTGGGCGTGCTTTCCTCTCTGCAGTCCTGGGTCGCAGACCCTTTCAGACCTGACAGGATGATCCGCTGGAAATGACCGACCCACATGCTCAGTGGGGTTGCTTTCGTGTGTTGACTGTAAGCACGCACATGGCAGGTTCTCGTCCTTCCATGCAAGGGCCTGGCCAGGGCTCCCCAACGTGCACTGTGGGTTCGTTGCCAGCAGGACCCCGTCTGCACCGTCTCTCTTGCACCTGGCCACTTGTCTGACATCACGCGTGTCCCCGGGGTCGGTTCTTGTGTGACCGTGGGGGGATGTCCCGCTCCCCCGGCAGCACGGCATTCCTGTTTTCAGATACTGCTTCGTCCCTCCATCTGCAAGTGCTTGAACTTGACCATTTTCATGAGGTTGCTGTCCACATACTCGGCAAATTCCTGTCTGCCTGCTCCTTAGGATGAATGGGGATGGCCATGGGCTGTTGTCTCTCTTTCTCTTGACATCCAGCCACTGGTCTTCATTTGCCTCCACCCAGCACCCCGGGGCAAGGCGGGGACAGCATGTGTCCAGCCCGGGGATGAGGCCCTTGTGGCTTGAGCTCTCAGTGGGTGAGGACTCCCCAGGGGATGCTCAGGCTGCTCTCCTGCGTTACCAGGGCCCCCTTGGTGACAGCAGCTGTGGGTGCGGGGTTCTCCCTTCACACCACAGAGATGTGGGTGCCTCAGGGGGTCCTGTGGCCTTTGGACAAATCACTTTCTCCTGCTGGGGTGGTGGGGTTGGAGGCAGAAGCAAGTGACAAGAAGGTGACCCATGCTCTTGCACCCTGACTGGGACAGGAGCGGTGCTGTGGGTTAGTTTTCTGTACCCGTGTAGGTTTCCAGAACTCACCTGTGCCAGAAGGTGAGCCTTGTACAGGGTCCTGTGTCTCAGGGGATTAGACCAGATGATCCCTAGAGCCCCCACTGTTGAGATTAAAGACTGACCTGCTGCCCGCCCTCCAGCGTGGGTCCTTGCGCTGCGGGAGAAGCCAGGAATGCAGTCCTGGGGTGCAGTCTGGGATGAAGGGCAGAGTGTTTGAGCTCAGGAGGCATGCGATGTAGGTGTCCATGTTTTCTAGGGTTCTGCTTCTTTCCAGATAGGCAGTGCTTCCCCCTCTCTCCGTGAGTGCACACGTGCACACGCACACACAAATACAGTCACTGTACGCGTCTTGTGTGTTTACGAGTCTCGTGTTTCTGCAGACATGTGTGCGTGTACTCACGTGTCTGCGTGTGGGTACACACATGCAGCCGTAATTACAATGACCTGAACTCAGAAATAGGCCTGAGGCGGTGTCTTGGTTTTGTGGGCTCTGTCTCCGGGGAAGAACCTGTCTTTGTCAGCTTGTCGGCACTAACTGGGTTCTCCCAGAGCATTCTCACATCACGGTGTACATGGCTTTCTGCGGAGCAGCCCCCCTGCTCCCCGGCCTCTGCTCCTGGCCCCGCCTCACTGGCCCTCTCCACCGCGTCCCGTGCCGCTCCAGCCGCAGCAGAACCGCTCTGTAGGCTGTTTGTGATGCTTTTTTCTCAGGTCCCTGTCTGTTTAGCAAACCTTCGCTCTAAACTTGCTGCGTGCCAGGCACTGGGATGGCAGCGATTCCTAACATATGGTCCTTTCCAAAGGAGCTCATTTTCTAGTTGGAAGAGGGACACCTAGACAGTAAGGCTCCTGTGACATAAGTGAGTGTGGGAGCAGAGACGGCTGTCCCGATGGCTCGGCAAGGGACCCTCCTGTGGAGGGGGCCAGTGCCTTAGGAGAGGCAGGCAGGCAGCCCCGTGTGTGGAGTCCTGTCTCCGGGCTACTTGCATTGGGAGCATGAAGAATCCTCCCTGACGTTTGGGTCCTGCCTGGTGCGCAGCCACCTCTCCCACCACTAATGCTGGAGCCCTGCTTCATGGCTTCTGACTGCTGTTTTAATTTACATTGTTAGGAAGAGGGATACAGGAGGCTTGGGGTGCAGCTGGCCTGAGAGTGGGTGCCTTTCATGGTAACAGAGGGAGCAGCCATGGCCGGTGCAGTAGCTTGCGGCCCAGGCTCAGGTCCCAGGAGGGGGAGGGTTGTGGCATGGAAGCTGCTTGGAGGCAGCGGAGAGGCCACGGGGGGCCCTGGGGTTGGGGGGCACGGTGCACGCAGCCAGACCAGCCCTGTGCGAGCGTGAGCTCGCCGTCTGTTGTCCCGGCAACCCTGCTGTTCACGTCCCTCCCCGGCCCCATAAGTGACGTCAGACGCCGGAACCCCAAAGAGCGGGTACTCCGCTAACGTCTTGCTGTTTGGGTTTGCAGATGACGGTGTGGTTTCCCCGATGTGCCCTCGGGGTGAGGTCACCCGGGACCCTGGTGGTAAGTGCACTCTTGTCCCCTCTGCCTGCAGTCGGAGCCACTGGTTCTGCCACAGATCCTTCTAATGGTTTTCTTTTCTTTGCAGGTCACTTACACGAAGACTGTTTTCTTCAGTCGCTACTGCACTCCACTGTACCTCCACTTCGGCCAACTGAGAAACATTCACAACGGGAGCAGAAGAACACAGAAGTTCTGTTACTGTTAAGATATTTTGTCACTTTGTATCAAAATATTGAAAACTAAAATTAAACCTATATAAAATATTTGGTGTGACTCAGGTTTCCTTTTTTTTTTTTTAACTTTTTTTTTTTTTAGCGTTGTGAAGCTGTAATGGACATAAACTTGTAAGAAGCATCCATGTGCATCGTGGTGACCTCACATGTGTACACATTGTGAAGGGGTCCCCACCGCCTAGTTGGCCAACTAACAACATGGTTCCCTTGCTGGTGGTGAGGACGGTTAAGATCTCGTCTCTCAGTGAATTTCATCACGTGTTAGTGTTCCTGACCATGGTCACATTTCAGCGACATGGCCCCAGGCTCATCCTATAGCTGAAGGCCTGTGGCCTCCCGCCAACCTGTGCTCACACCCTCCTCTTTCCACGCCCTGCATTGAGGACTTTGACCTGTGTTGTTCTGTTTTGTGTTTAGATTCCTCCTGCAGGCAATACGTGCAGTATTTGTCTTTCTCTGGCTTATCTCACTGAGTGGGAGGTCCTCAGGGTCCACCCGTGTTGTTGGTAATGGCAGGATTCCCTTACTTCTCAGGGCAAGTAACATCAGTGTGGGTGTGTGTAAATATGCATATTTGTGTATATATTTACACCTGCGCCCCTTCTTCATTCGTCTGCTGGTGGGCACTTAGGTTGTTTTCCTAATGGCTCAGATTTCTTATTCAAGCAAAACATCACATTTATGTATAAATCTTTATGTATAAAAAAATCTGTATGTATAAATTAACATTTCAGTGTTAATCTGATCATGTGTATTTATTCTTTAGGTATTTTATTTATGAAAATTCCCACAAGATTAATCACAAGTTTTAAAATGACATTGTGACTACCGCCCCCAACAAATACATTCTCATTGTTCCCTGTGTTTGAAATTCTAAAGGTTATCACTCAACATCGGTACTCTCTTCTCTCTTTGGTATATCCATTGTATAATTGATTAAAAATCATCCACGTTTTGTGCTTAAATGTTACCCAAGTAAGGATTGTACTGGAGTAGCTGGACGTGATTCTCCTCCACACTGCTCTATGGGCCAGGCGCGTCTGTGATGGTCAGGTCTCCTTATTTCCAGAACTGAGTTATGGTTTGTGAAACATGAGGTACTTCGCAGGGAAGGTAGGAAGGCAGGAGGACATGAGACTTGGCCACATGTTACCGTCCAGTGGCACGCGGGACAGCAGGATGACCACAGCCCCGCATGCTGGGACTTGTGCAGTAACTGTGGTGGGGTGCCGATTCGGGGCTGGGCACGGTGCTCCATGCAGCGGTCTCAGGCAGCCCCGTGGCTCGGGACAGCACAGTGCTCTCCCACACCCACAGGAAGGGGTGAGGCAGAGAGCAGGGGCAGGCGAGAAGAGGAGGGATGCCCGAAGTCGGGGTGGCCCAGGTCACCATGTCAGCCACCGTAGGGAGCTCAGGCTGTGAAAGGCACAGGAGAACCCTGGCGGATCATTGACCAGATGTCCTCTGGTGAGAAGTACACTTTTGGAAGCTCCCAAGGCCGCTGTGCAGAGGCTGGGCAAGAGGTGTGCGTGGAGGACCAGGGATGGAGAGGTGTTCTGGGGACCCCCAGGATCCTGGCAGTGGCCAGCGTTGGGGAGCAGAGAGTGGGAGGCAAGAGGTCGGGGAAGGTAGGCAGCCAGTGGTGGAAGGATGGGTAGAAGGAGGGATCCAGGCTGGCTCCTGGGTCCGGCTTGGGCCATTGGAGGGTTGTGTCGCCTTCCCGTGCCAACAGGACCCCACCCGAGGGCCGGGGGCAGGCGCCCAGGTGACCAGGTTCTGGTGCTGACGTCATGCTTATGGCCCATCTCCGTCTAGGAGGCAGTCAGATGCCTTGGTGGGGCATCGGCAGAGTCTAGGCTGGAGCCATGGTGGGCAGGGGGCATCAGGATGTTAACTGGGTAGCTGGGATTTTCCTGGAAAGCCCTCTGGTGGGAAGGGGAGCCCAGAGCCAAATACCACGAAGAGCAACGTTAAGGGGCAGGGACAGGTGAAGGGAGGGAAGCTGAGAAGGAGTCAGGGTTTAGAGGACACGGGGGCAGCAGGATGTCATAGAAGCTGCTGGCGGGATTGGGATGCTGTGGTCAGCATGTCCCACTGCCGTGGGACCTGTCCTCCTCTGTGGCCGGAGGCTGTTGCCGGGCTGGGGGAGGTGGCAGGAGACCCCAGCACCAGCAACTTCACTGATGCCACTGAGAACGGACTGGAGGGGGGAGGGACGGTAGGTGCTCCATGTCACCTCTGCACACACTGCATTGTCTGTAAGGCCAGGAGGCTCTTAGGGCTGGTGTGGGGCAGGTTGGGCTGGGAGTGTGTTTCTGAGCTGGACGAGCAGGAGCTTGTTTGAATTCTGACGGAGGCCTGCAGGAAGACAGCATGGCCGTGAGCCACAGCAGTGGTTGGTGGGGCCCCAAGAAGACGCCGTCAGAAGTTTGAGGGTGCACCGTCCGCTGACGCCTAGCCCTTCATTTTCAGTGAACTTCAGAAATTTTAAAGATCCACTATTTTTTTTTCCTAAGGGAAATACATTAAGTGTATCGAATAATTGTTTGCATTATGGTTCATCATACTTTTTCATACAGTTTATGCACGCAAAGTGCTCGGGTGCCGAGGGCTGGGGTGCCTGCTTTGCCTGGCCCCCTTTATGTCCTGTTGCCCCCAACTCCCCCGGCTCATTTCAGCCCTTTCCGGAAGCAACAGGTGGTGGTGGTTTTCTATAGCTGTCTCTAAAACTCTTTAGCTTCTTCCTGTTGTAGCTTCTTCCTGACGTGTTATGGAAGTATTTATGTGTATTTTTCAAATATTCTATTCAGAATCAATTAGATTGAGCAAAACATACCGAGGCTTCTGAAACTCTGGTGCTGGCTGCAGGAAAGAGGGCGCTCGCTTGCGGGTGGCTGGCGTGCCCGTGCGGGATCCGCAGGCTTCCATGGTCTCGGCTGTAACACACTGTGTGTTCTGTCGTTCCTTAAACTCTTGACGAGAAGCACTATTTTTAAAGCATGGGACCTAAAATGTTCTTCCAAGAATATTTTTAATTTTTAATCTGCAGACCGTGTACTTTCAGTGAATTCATTTACATGCGATTGAGTATGTCCCTAGAATAATTCAGAACACGTATTCTGGGTTCTGTTTGTTTGGGTGGCTTTGCTGTTCCAGTTCACGGACGCAGCTGTCATGCCGACATCCTCCGAGTGGCCAAAGGCAAGACGCTCTGTACAGGCTGTGTTGTTAAGGTTTCGCTCATTGACCTGATGTCCACTAGCGCCGTCGGTGGCTGCAGCACCATGTGCGAGGCATCTCCAGGCTCCCCTGAAGGACAGGAGTCCAGACGGAACCAAGTTGAGCCCTTGGGCATGGGAGGCTCTGAAGACTCGTCCGAGAAAGGGCCTGCGACCCAAGCGCAACCTGCCATCACATCCCCGTGGCACCCCAGAAAGTGTAAGTTGTTCCCGTTGTTTAAATTTAGAAAAAGTTTCTCAGGCCACGGCCCCGGGCTTCGGCTCCCGATCCCCAGTGTCCTCCGGCGTGTGCTGGAGGAGCCCATGGCGTTTTTGGAGAGGCTGCTTCCATAGCATCAAGAATTCCCCCTTCCAAGTGACCCTGTGTGTCCTGCTCTGTCTTCACCAGCCTTCCTCACCAGGTGACATTCGGTTTCCTTTGGAGAAGAGTCTGAGGAAGTCAGGACAGTGAGAACTCTTGTTCCCGCAGCGTCCGGTCAGGTGGCCTGGGGGCCGCGCCCGGGAGCCCTGGACCATCCGCTCCTGCTTGTGCCACTGGCCTCTCGTGGCCTGGCTGACCGGGGCTGACCCGTCACAGCGGCCCACCGAGTACCCTGAGTCCAGCGTGCAGACTCTCTGCTCTTGAAGAGGTTGTGGGACTAAGTTAGAAATGCTTCAGTTAGTGTGTTATAATGAAGAATAATTTCACCAGAAATAAAAATCGTCATGATTCCTAGATTCCTCCACCAATTTAAAACCAATCCTTTTATAAAACAGTCTATTACAATCAGGAATGAATTCCTGGGTGGCCACAATTTGTCAGACATGGTGGCTGTTTCCCAAATCTGACTCTTCAACCCGCAATGAGCACGTTGGCCCATCAACTTCAAGTTTGTGCCCTTGGTGATGAATCCCCCACGTCTGAGGGCTTATTGCCTGTGGCCTGTCTGTGCAGATGGGGATGGTGTTGGTCTCCCGGTTCACCCTGGCCTGGCGGGTGCTTGGCCCACTGCCAGGCTTGGCCCCTGGGATCAGCACAGGCTGAGCTGATCCTGCAAACAGGGTCGAGCGTGTCCGTATGCAGGGAAGTCCCTGCAGGACACTGTGGTCCTTGTCCCTGGCAGGTAGACCCAGTTGCATGCACAGAAAAGGCCCCAGCCAGATGCGTTTGTGCACCTGCAAGGGACTCTGAGCCAGATGAGGTGCAGTGGCCCTAATGTGCTGACACTGCCATGCACACTGGAAGGCCGACCGAGCGCAAATGCGTGGCACGATTTTATTCTGTTGATGTAAACATGTTCCGATCTTCTCTTTTAGGCCTGTGTGTGCTGAAGGTTTTCACGGTGCCCGCAAAGGGCGGTGCTGGCGGCAGCCCGCGAGTCCGGGCTGCAGCCTGTCACGGCAACCACGCTGGCTGTGGGGGTGCTCTTAGCTCTGCAGGGCGGCGGGTGGTGCCTGATCCGCAGAGGGTAGCATTTCTATGCACCTGTCTCGGAAGCGCCACGGTCCTGGGAGTCACACCAAGTGACGACTCGGGGGCGGAAAGTAGACAAGTGTTGCTCACTGCGCTGTGCTCGAGGCCAGCAGTGTTGCACACGATTAGAGCATAGCTATGCCTCTGTTGGCCGCCCCGTGTTGTGCTCCGACACTGTGCGTCTGGGGCCTGCCCTGGGAGCGGGGGAGACAATGGTGCCGGGATCGGCAGCGGCCTGGTTTGGTGTTGTAGGAGCTGGAGTGAACTTCGGAGCTCGCCGTCGCGGGGAGGGCCCTGCGCGCGCGTGGGGGCAGATAACGCCGGTGAGCCCCGCAAGGGGATGGCGCCGGTGCATCCCTGCGGCCTCGAGTCCTCACACAGTCTGCTCCTGTGGCCAGCGCGGGGTCACCAGCCACCGCACACAGGAAGGGGAGGCAGGCCGGGATGCTGCCTGAGGTCTGCCTGGGGCTCGGACCCTGTGCTCCTGCTGCCCTCCCACACAGCCCCGCCTTTGTTACGGGATTCCTGGACGCTCTGGGGGCAGCTAGGAAAGCGAAGATGCCGCCCTGCTCTGTGGGTCAGCCATGGAGGGCCATGCAGAAGCTGTGCGTTCGGCGCCGTGGGACCCTGCCCCCGTGGGGGTGTCCCGGAGGACGGGCTCCACCTGATGTGTGGTATTATGGGGCGGTGACGTGGGCGGATGTTCCCCCTTGGCGGAGGGGAGACGTACTGCAAGGCCCATGGATGCACCTGAGGGTCTGATGTTTGGGGACCCACAGGCCTGTCTGGAGCAGCCCCTCCTGGGAGGCTGGGAAGCCAGGCCTGGCGGGCTCGTGGAGGCTGCGGTGCTCAGTGCCATAAGGAGCCATCAACTGCTCGTCTTCCATGGGAAGGGAGAGCGGCCTTCTGTTTCGGAACGGTCATCCCGGCTGGGAGGAGGCCGTGGATTGGAGGGGCCCATGCAGGCGCTGGGGCATTAGCCAGGAGGTCGCTAAGGATGTGTAAATGGAGTAATGCCACAAAATAGAATAATTCTGTGACTCGTTCAGGATTTTGATGCCCTCAAAATAACAGAAGATTATTTGTTCCTAATTACGTGTTGAAGAATACTTTTCCTCTGTGGGAACCAGAATGTGTGCTAACCTTCTGTGGGTGCCCCTGGCCGGCAGCGTCCACATCCACCAGAGGTGGCTGGTGCACGGAAGGATGCCATCAACGTCCCCGTCAGCTCCCCATCCTGCAGGTCAGGAAAGGCCGTGCTTGAAGCCTTCGTCCCTCGGTGCCCTTCTGCACACAACTACAGTTCGTGTCTGCAATGCCTGCCAGGCTGGAAGCTGCTCCAGCTGTCAGTGAGGAGCAGGTCTTCCTTGAAGAGCCGTTGACCTAGAGTTTAGCCAAAGTGGAGAGGGCAGGGGGCACACAGACCAGGAGGAGCCTCTGTCACCGCTTGAGGCCATTAAAATAACCAAGTTGCAGGTTCTGCACTGGTCCGAGCAACACTGATGTGCTTCTCTGCACATCGCTGCTCCCCCCACCTCCACCCTGTGTTTCTGATTCCACGGGTCTGGGGAGCCATGGCAGCAGGCGGTGGATTCTGTTTCCAGTGAGTCCCTGTGACACTGACATTGCTAGTGACCCAACTGAGAACCGCAGGTCTGAGTTGGAGTTTGCAGCCAGGAGGCGGCCTGTTTCCAGCATGTGTGATCTTCACGTGAGTTGATTCAGAAACCAGGAAGACCCAGGATGGGCCTGGGAGAGGCCACTTGGCTCTGTTGTCATCATGTGTCCGCCGTGCAGACATACGTGTGTAGCTCCAGTCCGCTCCTGTCTCTCTGAGGCCGCCGCGCTGCTGGGGACTGGAATCAGAGGCTCATGGCCCCTTTCTTATTGTGGCTGTTGGAACTGTTTGGATGATTTTGCTGGATAATGTTGTCATCTCAGAACCGGAGGGCTCCATTATGGGGCCTTGTCTTCGCGGATGGCCTTGGATTTCCGGGTGGGGTTTGCTGGGCCAGGAAACAGGGAGCTGAGGACCACTCCCTGACGTTGAGGGTGAGAGACCGGAGAACGGCCTGCTGCCTCCAGCGACATCCGCAGGGATACCAGTTTGGAAATCAAGTGGCCGAATGAGATAATTCTTCAGTAGCATTTTATGGACAATAAATGAATACTAATTCTCAAAAAGTAATCCTGTTCTGAGTTTGCCAATTTGGAGAAACTGAAAGTCCTCTGTGCTTTGTGTTTTAATTTCACCACTGTCTTGTCTCTGGATTCTGCTCTGAAGAGCGTGTGAAGGTCAGGCCTCGAAAGGAAGCCTGCAAGCCGGTGAGGGTCAGCGTCTGTGTGGGCGGAGGGGGTACTCTGCGTGTTCATTCACACATCAGCAGCTTCTCGGCCACAAAATCACGCGGTTCCATGAGAACATGACGAATCCATGTCGTGGAGCCCCGTGTGCGTGGTGGCTCACGCACCCTCCGTTGGAGTGGGATGGGCCGCATCCCCACGGGTTGTACCCAGCTCCGGCCCTGGGGGACCTGGCCTGGAACAGTGGGCTTCGGTTGGAGGAATTGTGATCTTCCAGGAACCTGTCCCAGCCGACGAGGTGCTCTCGCCACGGTGCTTGCCGTGGATGAAAGCGGTGGGAATCTCTGCGTGGATGCCACCCAGTGCGGCTTGGACGTGTTGTGTGTCCGGGATGTCAGCCTTGCAAAGGAGACACGTGAAACCCATGGGGAGTGCCTCTTCCTGTCCTGCCCGACTCCCATGGGTTTCATCCGAAAGTTATCTTGTTACTCTCTGGACCTGCAGAACGTGGCTCAGCGGGGGCAGCCAGGCCCCCCGGACCTGCTTGTGGGGAGTTTGGCTGGAGCTGCCGTCACATGGCGCCGTGCCCACACCCCCCCCGGCTGGCCAGTTCATGACCATCTCCTGTCCTGACACACAGACTTTTTCCCCCGTTTCACTAAGGACATGAAGTCTGGGAGGTTTAAACAGCTTGCATCGACTGTGAAAGTGCGTCCGACTGCCATATGTGGGGACCTTGTGTGCCCCGGCTTTCTGGCTTCTCACCCACACTTCACATTCCTTCTTGTTGCCATCAGTGCGCTGAGGGGTCGCCCCTTCCAACAGTGTGCCACATTTCATGTGCTGTGGGCCAGACAGCTGGACAGCGGTGCTCATTATGACTTCACTGTTGAACTCACGAAGACTGTAGCTAAACCTGCCCAAGGCTGCTGGCTTGTCCTTGCAGCCGGGAGCCGTGGCCTGAGCGGCAAGTGCACCTGCTTATCTGCAGTGCCCTCAAAGACACTGCTGGGCGACGTTGTTGGGAAGAACTTGCTGGTGGGAGGGACCTCCTGGACAAGACTCTTCCTCCCTTGCTGGAGGGCTGAGCACATTTCTGGCTCTCAGGCAGGTCCTCCCAAGGGGCAGAGTACCCCAAGACATGGCTGTGGGCATGGCTAGACCCTCACAAATAAGAATCTCAGTGATGTCAATGCCCTTCCTCAGAGTGAGCATAGTCTGTGGGAATTTGGGGATGCAAAACAGATCCTCCGAGAGTTAGCTGCTAAAGTGTCTGTGTGTCCCCTAGATGGAGCCGTCCCCCTGCCTTGCAAAGCATGGGGACCCACACATGTCAGGCAGGGTCTCTGTGGCCTGGGTGTCCACAGAGGGGGAGCTCTGGGCAGACCAAGCGGATAGGCTGACCAGTGTGAGTCTGCACACACTTGCTGTGAGGAATGCAAGGTTTCCCAGACGTGCATCACCCACACGGGTGGTTTGTCCCCATCTGCCACCTGGGGCCGACAGCTCATCTGATGGGGGCCATGGATGTCAGCTGCCATTGTCCCAGGCCAGGGCCAGCGGGGAAATCAGTGTCCACCCTGTGCGTCACGATGCCACCAAGGTCAGGATGCGTATGGTAGCAAATGAGTAACGTGATTCCTGCCAAAGCCAGATCTCGGCTGGGTTCCTTGGAGGTTTTAGGAAAGGCTCTTCTTAGCTGCACTTAGTTGAATTGCTGACCTTGAATCCTTGTCAGATCACTTATTATCTTGTCAGAGCGAGCCCTCAAAGGATAGCGGTGTACCTGGCTGGGTGTTTTGTGTTCACGGAGACGGCGGAGGAAAGCACAGAGCGCCATTCAGCGATGAACAGCTGGTATTTAGGGAGCACTTGGGAGTGAGCGTCAGGTATTTAGGGAGCACTTGGGAGTGAACAGCTGGTATTTAGGGAGCACTTGGGAGTGAGCGTCAGGTGCAGCGCTGGGAGGTGAGGCAGGTGAGCCCCGCCCCCATGGCAGCAGGAGCACCTGCAGACGGTGACTGTGTCCTTCTCTCATGGCAGTGGTCAGGGTGTTAGAGCCTGCTTGGAAAGCCACCAGAAGTTCCGCCAGCAAGGTCAGAGGAAAACACAAAGTTGTGCCCTTTTCTGGGATCATGAGAGATGCGCGAGAGTTCCCTGACTGACAAGTTGGGACAGCATTGCAGACAGACATGCAGCGGGGCTCCTAGGGTTGCTGGAACGCCAGCGGAAGGTGTCTCCAGCCGCTGTGCGGGGCGGGGGGGGTCCTCAGGGCAGGATAGTGACTGCTAGCGGAGCCCTAGTGGCTGGTGCCAGGGGATGATATCTGGCCAGCAGGAAGGTGATGGAGCAGGTGCAGGGTTCCTCTCCAGGGAGGGGCTTGCTGGTCCTAGTGGGCATCAGCAGGGGTGCAGGGGGCAGAGCAGAAGCCCGTCCCGTGAACAGTCGTGAGACACGCACACTCCCGTGCACTGGATGAATCGGTCCCGGGTTTTAGGTGCTGAACAGGGCTGGGCCCCCCTGCATCCCACGTACTCCTGTCCCTAGAGAGTGACAGGTGGCAAGGCCAGAGCCTGTGAACGAGGCCACGCACAGCAGGATGCGTGTCTGTGACGGGGCTGAGAGCTGTCGGGACGGGACCCGGCACCTTGGGTGGAGGGGCTCTGCGGGGCTGACGTGGCTCGGCTGCTTGTTCCAGTTCTTGGAAACCTGGAGGACCGAGGCCTAACCTGTGGGCAGCCGCCGTCTGCTTGTGCTGTTGCGTCTCGTTCCTCATGGGCTCTCTCCGTGTAGGGTCTTAGCCTTGGAGGGCTGGACTTGGTCCTGTGCATCTGTCTGTCCCTGCCCACGGGTACTTTGTGCAGAGTAGAAGCTCAGTATGATTTTGTGGGGATGAACCGGTAATGCTAGAACTTGAAACACAGCAAACTGGGGCGTCCGGTCACTTAGTGTCAACCTGGAGAAGGAGTGGCTAAGATTGTGAAAGGTCAGTAGTGTCCGTGACTGCCGATGCGCCCTGGCCAGCCTCCTGTCTCTGGCTCGGTCAGATTGGCACAGCCCCAGCCCTGCCCGCGGGGCCCCTCATCTGCCCCTGCCCCGTGCTGCTGCACACGGTGCCCGGCCTGTCGCTGAACTTCCCTGGACCTTCACAGGGCGTGTCCCCGCCCAGGTTCCCAAATGTCGGAGCCCCAGCAGGTCTCTGCTTACGACGTGTCCATCCGTGTTCAGTGCCGCAGCTCCCCACCCCTACCCCCGCTGTGCAGTCCGTCCGCCAGGACCTCTCCGCACCACGCAGCCCTCGCTCCTGCCGCCGCCTCTCTGTTTCTCAGGCTTCTGTCCCTCCCACTCCAGCACCACCTGCCCCGCAGGGTCACCTTGGTCTCCCTGTTGTTAAATCCCGTGTGATCCCCAGTGGTTCCCACTGTGTGCTTCCGTCGGCAACGTCTGACACTCGGGGGGGTCCTGCTGCCCCCTCCCTCCCTGGGCTCCAGCCCCTCCTGCCCTTCCCCTCCTTTGCTGGCGTGGCCTTGTTGGCGGCTCCCTTCTCGGGGCTCTGCCTCAGCCTCAGCACGCGGCTCTCCCTTCTCCCCTTTGATCTAATGCCTTTGACCCATGCCTTGTTTGATCTAATTCCAAACCCGGTCTGTGTGCTGCTGGCTTCCCGTGGATGCTGGTCCCTGCTGCCGTCATCTGTCCCTTGGCTTCTCTGCTTCTGTCAGGTAACCCAGCAGTCCAGGGACCCTTCAGTGATGTGACGGGTTCAGCACGTGTTTGACTAGAACCCCAGTGGCTTCCCATCTTGATTACCAGAGGAACCGAAGTTCCCAAGGGCCCACGAGGCTTGTTGGGTTGCACCGACCGGCACCCTGGCCTGGACGCCCCTTTCTCTTCTCACTGGGCTCCAGGCATCCTGGTTTCCGAGTCTCCCTCAGCATGGTGTGCTTGGCTGGTCCCTCGCCCGGGTGTTCCTGCACGTGTCTGACTGGCTCAGCCCAGCCCTGCAGGCTTTCCTGGTCTACACCAACCACAGCCCAGCCCTGCATGCTGCTCACTGCCTCCTCCTGCTTTCCCCTGTCCTGATTCTGCCGCTACCACTTGATGCGTCGTCGCGTGTGTCACGGGGCCTAGCACCGTCGTTTCTTTCTTCCTCTTACCTGCCCACAAGGATGTGAACATACTCGTTTCGTTCCTCATTTCCTTCAACTGAATGTCAGCTCCAGGGGACAGGGCTTCTCCATTGGGCTCCTCTTGTATCCAGCACCCGAAAGAGGGGTGATCAAGAGGTACCTGTTGAAAGACAGCGCACGGGACACTCAGGCCCTCAGAGAGCCTGCCCACCCAGAGTTCTGGAGAGGGCCACATGGCCAACTGTCGGGCCTGTGTCTGTGACCCAGGCATCATGGGGCTGCATTCCACAGATGTCGGGGGGTGGGGGAGGCAGGAGGTCAACCCTTTTTGCCTTTAATTGGTAAAGGAGGGGGTAGATGAGAGTGTGCAAGAAACATGCTATTTAATTTTATTGGGAATTTTTTATTAAAAATAATGAAAAGCAGCCCAGCAGTATGAAAGCTGTCCAGTTACTTGTAAATTAGTGGCAAATAGAATAAAGCCAGGCATTTATTAACCAACCAACATTATTTTTGATCCATAATGTGAGTTTAATTACCTTTATTTCCCTACTGCTTTCATTTCTGTTTTGCCTTTAATGTGATCTCTAATTCGGGTACAGTGGAATCCGTGCATTATAAAAACATTTGCTTTGCTGTTTTCTGTAAAAATGACAAAATTTGTGTCTTACCATGGTGCACTCTCTATTTCACATGTAGGCTGAAGTAGTTTCTGTTTTCGGTTTGGGTTTGTGACCTGGCCCCCCACCCAGTTTCCCAGCTGCTGTGCACTGAGGACCCTCGGTGTGCGTGAGCATAGCGCCGGCTCACTGCGTCGTCCTCTGCTGAAGAAAATAGCACGTCCTGGAGAGGCCCCGGGTAACGGCACAGTGAGATGCGCGCACTGGACACTGCTGTGCCTGCTCTGTGTGGAGGCCCTCAAGGCGTGTGATAGTGCAATGGCGTGAACGGGCCGCTCCCTCTGTGCCTCCCCTTAAAATCTTGCCTGAAGCAGGGTTCTGGAAGGACATGCGTTGTCACCTCCATCCAGCTCCTGATGAGCAGAGAGGCTTGTGGAATGTGGGATGTTTGGTTTGCTAAGTTTCCTGCCAGCTTTGGGGTGCACCTGCAACCCCATTGGTTTCCTCTGACCGTTTCTGTCAGTGCCCCATCCGCACAGTGAGGGTGTGGTGCTGTGCACAGATAGGGGACCTGCTCAGCATCTGCTTCCCTCTTTATTAAAGCAGTACTGAGGTATAGTTCACATACCGTCAAAGACAGTTCACGTCCACGCTTCACTGGCTTTTAGCATATCCACAGAGTTGGCAGGCATCACCACTCTAATTCTAGAACATTCATCACCTGCAAAAGAAGTTCTGGACCAGTATTGGTTGCCCACTCTCCCTTCCCCCAGCCCCAGCAACCATTAACCTACATACTGTCCCCATAATTTAGCCTATTTCGGGCATTTGATTCAGAAGGCATTATACAACACGTGGTCTTTGGTATGGCTTCTTTCACATAGCAGGGCTTCAAGGCTCATCTGTATTTTAGGACATAGTAGTACTTCTTTATTGTCAAATAAAATTATGTTGTATAAATAGACCATGTTTTATTTATCCATTTATCAACTGATGGACATTGTGTTTCCAGCTTTTTGCTATTTTAGATAACGCTCCTATGAACAGTATGTGTGGGGACATATGATTTCAGTTCTCTTCGGTGATGAGTGGGGCGTGTGATGGCTGGGTCGTAGAATAACTCGTATTGTGGAACCCCCGTCAACGCTTTCTACCATTTTACGTTCCCACCAGCAACAGAAGAGCATTCTCATTTCTCCACATCTTTGCCAATGCTTGTTATTATCTGTGTCTTTTTATCCTATGAGTGCAAAGAGATATCTTTTTGCAGTTTTGATTTGCATTTCCCTGATGGCTGTCATGTTGAGCATCTTTTCACGTGCCTACTGGACATTTGTAGGTCTTTGGAGAAATGTTGATTCAGATTCTTTGCTCCTTTAAAATATTGGGTTATTTTGTCTTTTTGTTATTGAGTTGGAAGAATGATTGATATATTTTGGATACAAGTTTCTTACTGACTTCTTACTGCTGAATATTTGCTTTAATTTTATGGATTGACTTTGACTTTCTTGATGGTATATTTGCAGCACAGGAGTTGTGAGTTTTGACAAAGCCAGGTGACTTATTTCTCTCTTTTATCACTTGAACTTTTTTTTTCATATCTAAGAAAACATTGCTGAATCTGTGGTCGCAAAGACTACTCCCACACTCTATTCTGAGAGTCTTATGCTAGGCCTGTAATCCATCTTGAATCAATTTTGTGTAGAGTATGAGGTAGGGATCTAGTTTCATTTTTGTGCACGTGGGTTTCCAGTTGTGTGAGCACCATGTGCTGGGGAAAGACTTCTTTCCCCAGAGGACTGTCTCGGCATACTTGTTGAAAATCACTTATAATGGTTTGTTTTTGGACTCTCGGTTTTATTCCATTGATCGACATCTCTCTCCTGAGTAAGGAGAGGTCATTTAACCTTTCCTTTGTGCCTGAGAACTGTAGACCCTTAAGGCGCTTGGGGCGGGCTCCGTCTGGTTACAGGGGCCGTGAGTAGTGCAGGGTAGGTGGGGATCCACCTACCTGGGTTACATTTCTGTTAGAAACTGTTGGGGCCTGGGGAAGTTGTCCTGCTACCTAAGGCTCAAGTTCTTAACCTACAAAGTAAAAAGCACTTAACAGCATTGGCTTCACATTTGAGTGTAATTGTAAGCATGTGCAGATTGCTTAGAATGTGCCTAGTACATGTTCTCATTGGATCCTCGGTCATGTGAGGTCGTTATCTCTATTTACAAAGCAGGACACAGAGGCTCACAGAAATTCAGTCATCATCCTGGGTCTTGCAGGAAGTAAGTAAAGCAGGTAGAATTTGAACCTACTTCCACATTATTCTTTCTGTTCTGCCCTGGGTCTCTTCTTGTTTGAGGGACTGCTGATTCTGCAACCTCCAGTTCATAAGCCATGTCCCCTTAGTTACTCTCTGAGCGTGAAGGAGGAGCCACAGTTCTCCCTGTGGGGCCCCTGCTCCCGCTCAGGGTCCCGCCTTCTCTGCTGGAGGTGACGTGGACCTGCGGAAGCCAGTGATGCATGTGTTGTGCTTCCCTGGGCCGTGTGAGCTGGTAGGTACCCAGCCGCTGTCGGAGCAGCAGGGAGGTGAGGGCCCAGGTCAGGGCCGCACGGCTGGGCTGGTGTCCTGTCCTTGAAGCTGGCAGCCCTGTCATTAGCCCCTTCCTCTCGTGGTCTCTCCCTTTTTCTCTATAAAGTGAGTATCTCAAATTATATTTTCTCCTAGGGAGTCTCTGACTTTAAAATTCAGTGTGCCCATAAATATGAGTAAGTGGTTTTCACGACTGTATTAAAATGACATGAACAGACTGAAGGGTAGAAAGATAGCAATGATGTTACTGTTTGAGTCACAACTGGAACTCAGTTTTTCAGGAATTACAATAAATTATAGAATGTTCCAAATGAGATTGGTAAGAGATTGACAAAGCTCTCCATTGGTCATTGTCAAGTCACTTCCCATGTTAGGGTGAGTTCCCACAAATGTATCCTCGGAGAAGAATTTCGAGGAGGATGTCATCAATAATTTGTTAAAAGACTATTGAGTGTCTGAGTTTTTATACTGTAAGGATTTTATATTCATTATCTCTTAAATTACTGTGAAAAAGTCTGTAGTGACACCGTGGGTGATATCACAAATGTAATGTTGCCTGTGAAGGCCTTTCCTGCCTCTGTGGCTCCAGTGTCCTCACAGAGGCAGCCATTGGCCCCCAGCCTGCTCCACAGGGGCCCCGAGTCGGAGTCCTATGAGCAAGGATGTCTGGACATCTCTTTCTCATCGCCTTAGCTAATGCCATAGGTGGAGGGAACTTACCTTTTTGCTTTTGGTAGTCAAAGTTAATTCTGTTTGTCTTTCTGTTTATGTAAATAGTGTTTCCTTTGGGAAATGTGGAATATTTAGAGAGAAATGAGTCTGGCATCCCACCTGGCCACTCTGAAATTAACACTATCCATACTTTGCTGTGTTTGGTTCCACGGTGCACATGGCCACAGCCATGGCTGGACATACACCCGTGTGGACACAATTGTAGCCACATGTGGACACAGAGGTACGTGGACACAGACATGGATGAACATAGCCACAGATCCGTGTGGACACAGACCTGCCTGGATTCAAACATGCATGGATATAGACCCATATGTGGACTCAGACACGCATGGATACAGACCCACTGGACACAGACACACGTGGACCCAGATCCACATGGACATAAACATGCGTGGATACAGGTGTGCATGAACACAGACTTGTGTTGACACAGTCACAACCACACATGGATACAGACCTATGTGTTCACAAGACCCAAGTGGACACTGTCACAGACCCGTGTGGACACAGCCACATGTGGACATAGACAAGTGTGGACACAGCCACATGTGGATACAGGCGTGCGTGGACACAGCCACAAACACGTGTGGACACAGAGCCACGTGGACACAGGTGTGCGTGGGCACAGACGTGTATACACAACCACAGACACATGTGGACACAGACATGAGTGGACACAGGCGTGCATGGACATAGACCCATGTGGATATGGGCATGAGTGGACACAGGCGTGCATGGACATAGACCCATGTGGATATGGGCATGAGTGGACACAGACATGTGCATGGACATAGACCCATGTGGATACGGGCGTGAGTGGACACAGACGTGTGCGTGCGACCTTGTCTACACACTTTCAAAAAGCAGACTTGAGTTTCTAGAATGCATGTGACTTTAACCAACTTAAGTGTGAATCATAAACTATAAATGTGTACATGCAAATATTTTAAGTGTTTTTAATAAATCCATAGTATTTCATATACAGGCAATGTTTTTTCAACCCATTCCCTGTTCTTGATATTTAAATTACTTTCTGCTTTTCGCTGTTCTGTGTAATAACATCTAAGAATATGTTTGTGCTGAAGTCCTCCTTCTTTTCTCAGAAACTTCTTTCAAGTGCAGATTCTTGGGGACTTCTCAGTAAGTTGGTGGAGGGGATGGAAAGAAGACGCATTTTTCATGTGCTTGTGACAGTGTCTGCAACAGCCTGGGAGGACCGTGGCGCCTGTGGCTTTCCCGGAAGAGGGCGTCCGGGGACGGGCGAGGGCGTCCGGCCGCCCGTGCAGCATGCAGGATGCCTGGCTCTCCGGCAGCTCTTCCTCCCGGGGAGTGCAGGCTTCTCCGGGTGCTGTTGAGACCGCTCTTCCCAGTGCTACTTGGAGCCGAAAGAAGCACTTGCCGGTGTTGTTTTGGATGCGGCCGCATCCACTCTCCACTCGAGATTCCCTCCCCTCCAACAGGAGGTGGTCCAGCACCGCAGGCGTACGCCGAGGAGCTGTGTGACTTCCAGGGCGTAGGCGCAGACGTGGTTGACGGTAATGCCGTGGGGTGTCAGACGGCATACCGAGAAGGTTCCTAACGAGGCACAGCAGAGGACTCAGAGCACCGTTGCGGGTGGGGAAGGGGGCCGGGCCCACCTTGCTCAGCCACTTGCCGTGCCCTTCGAGCAAGCCGGCGCCTCTCTGAACCAGGCAGAGCCCGCTGGAAGAGCTTGGAAGTTTTCTTGCTTTTTAATTCTGACGTGCTGTGCATTCCTGAAAGCCAGTGAGCTTCAGTGAGCGGCTCGCAACGGTCTTTCTCATGTTCTTTGTGCACCGCGGGGTGCCAGCAGCTCCTGTCCTGCCCACTGTGGGTCTCCCCCAGGGAGCCAAAGGGAGAAACCACCCCTGCCCCCCCCACATCACGCAAATCACGGCAGGGCTCTGGAGTACTTGTGGAGGGCACTGAGCCCCCGGGGAGTCCTGGTGAGGGCACAGGGAGCGTTGGTCCCCCGACCCGCTGTGCCTGTTGTCACGGGCTCTCCGTCCTGCCTGCACATTTGTAGGAGGGTCAGCGCGGTGTGCCCAATGGGCCCTTCGCTGCTGAGGGATCAGTCTCCTCTGCTTCCCTGCCCTCCTTCCTCTCCTCCCTTTATTTCCTTTCCACAAACACAAGGACTCATGTGCCGCAAGGGGCATGTCCAGTGAGGTGGGATCGTCTCAGTCCAATAACTTGTAAGCCCTGACCTCGAAGACAGTCGGAGCGGGAATCGTGGGTCAGGCGACCACAGTGTGAGACCGTGCAGGGTGTGGTGTTCGTGGCGAGTTGGCGTGAGGATCTGGAGGACGGCGCGGAGAGAGGGGAGCAGTGTTGGCCATGGTTACTCTGTCCCGGGTGTTGTGCAGAAGGAGTTGGCTCGGGCAGGGGCATCTCGTAGGGGAAGTGGTGTTCTGATTTACCCTGGAAGGAGGGCCGGGGGTGTGAGGCAGAGCCACAAGGGCGGCAGAGATCATGGTCCCCTGGGAACCACTGCTTGCGTAATTAATTGGCTTAGCTGGGGAAGTTTGCTTGTTACTACTGGCCTGGTAATGTGGGTAGTTTACGTGGTTAGTTCTGGGGGGGTTCTCTGGGGGCTGACTTATATATAATGGGCTTCATCGTAACGTTGCGATGCTATTTCCAAGAGGGCACAGGGAGGTCCACTGTGTGGTGGCAGGTCCACCAGGAGACAAGGAAGGGTGTAATCCATCCAGTTTCACTGTACAGACTCCTCGTCTTTCCCCAGATGCCCGTCTGGGCAGCAAAGCGAGGAATGCCCGGGTTAGGCAAATATGCGGACCAATTACGAGAAATGTAAATTGACATTTCATTGTAGGGTGATGATTTGATCAGTCCTCTGCTTCCTCCGTGTGTGTATTTACAGACACAAGGAAATGTACATAATGTGTGTCACTGTTTGCATTTTTGCAATGGCAAAGTATGCTTTAGGTTTTGCTTTGTACTTTCAGGTTATTAAAAAAAAAACAAGAACAGAAATGTGGATGATGTGGAATCACATCACCTCTGATGTGGGATCTTCTCTCTTTGTGTTGACCAGCTAATCAGTTTGGGCAAATTACTTCGTATTTTCTGACCTCAGGCTCCTCATCAGCAAACTTCCTCCGACGTGTCTTGTGAGGGTTGAACTGACATGTGGGACTCGTGCGTCCTCTGTACAAGCGAGCACGTTAGCTTGGGGAGGAGGGAACTTGTGCAAGTCTGACCTGCACGGAGCGAGTCTGGGAGGGCAGGTGTGAGCCCTAACCTCTGTCCTGTGAGCCCCTCCCGGGAGGGATGGAGACCATCTCAGAAAACCAGTCAGCCGAGCCCCGCTGCCCCGGTTGGAGCACCTGGTTGATGCCGGTGCATCAGGACATGGGGCAGCGTCTGATTCGAGCTGTAAAGGGCGCACAGTCTCACTGTGAACATACTGGGACTGAGCAGGATGTCACCATGGCAACCAAGCAAATTGCCATAGCAGGCTAGCAAATAGCAAAAAATCATTATAATATTTAGGAAACAAAACTTTAATAATTTATTTGCATTATTGTTGCTGTCATTTCCCCTTCTCAGCAGAATGGGTTCTTGTTCTACTTACGGAGACTGGTTCCGTGGGCTCTCAGAGCAGGTGCTGTTGGGCAGTGTTTTCCAAAAGATGAAAAGGGTCCTTCTGCGGAATTTTACTTTTATTGGGTTTTCTGTGCAAAGAAATCTGTGGTTAGTGCTACAACAAATTTGGTGTTAGACTCGCTTGTGTTCCTGGTTTCAGGTTTAACATTTGACTTCAGGGAGCTCTTCATCATCAGAAGTGCCGAGACTGGAAGCTAACAGTTTGCTACAAAGCGTTTCTTGGAAGGTTCCTTTATTTATAATTTTTTTTCTTTTCGTGGTTCGAGAGCACACACAAGCAGGCGGAGAGACCTACAGAAATCCGTGCTCAGCTCCCCAGGCTCCGTGCACATGTTCCCAGGCAGGGTGTTGCGATGCCGCTGCTGTTTTCGGGTCTATAGTCTATGACCGAGTTCCATTCTTAGACCAGAAGCTTGTTTGTGTTACCGCAAGGTCTTTGGAGGTTGTTTTACCATCAAATACCTGTAAAGTTTTGATCAGTGATATCGTTAGGTAGCCTAACTATCGATTAGAAGATATATTTCTGCAAATATATCTATTGTTCAATGGAATTCCTTTTTTTTTTTTTTTAAAGATTTTATTTATTTATTTCACAGCGGGAGAGAGATCACAAGGAGGCAGAGAGGCAGGCAGAGAGAGAGGGGATGAGCAGAGAGCCGAATGTGGGCCTCGATCCCAGGACGCTGAGATCATGACCTGAGCCGAAAGCAGAGGCTTTAACCCACTGAGCCACCCAGGCGCCCTGTTCAATGGAATTCCTTAACAAAATAATAAAACACACACGATATTTTGCCCTTCCCCTCTTGGCCTGCACACTTAGGAATTATCAGATGATGACTGCTTAATTTAAATAAAATGGCAGAAATTGACTAATTTCTCCTCAGGCACTAAAATTATTTAGAATGCTTGGATTTATGGTTTTATACCGTGTTTAGCGCTATTCTATTTATGGTCAAGATTTTTAAATTTTTTTATTTAATTTTTCAGTGTTATGGTCAAGATTTTAAAACTCTTCTGGAAACTGAGACCAAACTCCTCTCAAATAATTCAATTGTGAAGAAAACCCATAACTTCCCTAGAAGGATTTTTTTCACTTTCAGATGTATTCAGTAATACTTTTTGTTTCCTAAGGAGCACAAGAACATGTAAGAAGCCCGTTCTTCGCGCACGACGCACACGCAGAGCTCCCACTCCCTGGGTGATACCAGCTCGCCGGGATGGGTAGCGGGCGCCGTGCGCGGAGACACAGGCACGCGTGGCGGAGGGGCGCGTGCACTCCACTTCCCAAGACGTTTCACTGAGAACCCGATCCTCGGGGTGTGCGAAGGGGCTGCTGATGGAATTTGTCATGGACTCATGCATGCGGCCCGCTGTCTCAAAGCCTGTGGCGGTTTCCTCTCGGTCGGGGCCTGCCCGGGTCTGTTCTGGGGGAGGCAGAGGACGGTGAGCGCACCGAGGACTTCAGTCCAGCTCCATGAACGGGCAGACCAGTGCCTGTCTTCCATTTTACGCCGTAAGGGCACTGACTGCGCGTCCTTCAAACTCTGAGCCTCCTCTTCTTTCCCACGCATTGAATGACAGATCATTCAGGTCCTCTACCCGTGATATGTTAGGGCTTTATCTGATTTCATGTTTGGGTGAGACAGTATATTTCCCCACTTCTGCTCTGTACTTATTGCTAAGATTCCATAATGTGTAATTTCCTAGTCCCATTGGCAGACAGTTCCCATCAAAACTCTGAAGCCAAGTTTCCCCTGTCGGCACCAAATATGCTCCTGCAGTGCTTGGAGACGGCCTCCCTGTTGGCACCTCTGGCTGTCCGGCGGCTCCATGAGCCACACTCCAGCATGGCTCCAGTGTGGGCCATGAAGGACAGCCAGTCCCACCAGTCCTGCCCAGGGCTCAGCACGGAGGGAAGGACTCCAGGGTCCGGCAGAACTGGGTTTGAACTCGGATTCTGACCTCATGGATTTGGGTGAAATATTTACTCTCTATGGACCTCAGCTTCTTCATGTTTCCACGGAAGGGGCAAGAGTGCCTGTCGTTGTGGAAAAGACTGTGTGTGGTACAGTCTGGGGAACCGTGCGCTGGCGTCAGGGCGCTGAGGGCCGGGGAGCGCTGCTCAGGCCTCGCCAGCCCGCTGTCAGATCGATCCTTTAGGCTGCTCATTAGAATGTTAGAGGTTTACAAAAAAGAAACCCTCTTATTTGTGTTTTAAGGGAACCTGCCCATCCTGTTCCGTGTTGTAACTTTGGATGAAGTGGCCTCGACCAAAAGTGTCATGTGGGGTCATGTTGCCGGCGGCCCAGGGTCACTCCTGCAGGCCCTTCCGCCGCCCGGTGCCCACGAGGGGGCTGGCCCCAGAGCCCCATCCGGGCTGCTCTCTTCTGTGCTCTCCGGCTTTCTCCTTATCCTCGCCTTTTTTTTTTTTTAACTTATTTTTAAAATTTATTTGTATTTATCTTTTCGGTTTTGATTTTAGGGTTGTTGAGTGTGAGAAGTCTGCTCTTGTCCACCTCTGTCTGTCCCCGCTGGCTCTGTGTCTGGTAGAGGACCCAACACCCAGCCACATGCCACCAACTGGCAGTTTGGCTCCCGTGGCCCAGACAGAGTCATGCAGCACCACAAGACTCCACGTTCCACACCCCGCAGCAGGAGCCACGGGCATAGTTCTTGTTGTGTCTCTCTGTGGCTGTCCTCAAATCGCGGGGGCACTGGCACAACCCAGATGGCCGTGTGGTTCCACAAGATTAATCCGTGTTGACGGAGACGAGGTCTGATCGAGAGACAGAGATGTAGTCCTCACGTGGGCCGACTTGGCCTGTGATGTGGCTCCTAACTGGAGCTTGTGGTCGGTGTTCAGCTAACAGGTAGAAGGCAGAGCAGTCGAGAAGTGGCAGTTAGGGGCTGGTCCTCACATTGCAGGCTTGGGAAGCAAGAAGCATGGTGCACGTGACTCGGGCAGGTGACCTGGCACCTTCGAAGGTCAGTTTTTGATGATAAGAGCACCCGCCCATGTCTACCTTGAGGGACCTAACAAAGCCAGAAAGTATAAATCCAGTTCAGTGAACCGTTATTGAGCGTTGGGGGGCTCTAGCTTCCCTTGTGAGAACACACACGGAGCTCCCGTTGCGGATGGGGGGCCCGGCTCCCAGCACAGCTCTTCGCTGCCCTGAGGTCCCAGGACTCTCCCCACAGGCCTCGGCCTTGTCTGCGCCTATTTCTGGGAACCATGTGTCATGCTGTGCCACTCCCTCCACACACCTGCCTCCTTTGGTCCCGGTGTTGTCCCTGGGTCTGCCCCGCACCCACGTGCTCACCTGCGGGGGACACGCTGCTCCCCGCAGACCATGTGGGCTTGCTGCTCGCCCGGCTTTCTGTGTCTGTTTCCCCTGTGATGTGGGACACAGGGCACACCAGCCTCGTGGTGGCTGGGGTCACCTGAGCTACCTAGCCACGTCTGTCCATCTGTCCACCNTCCCCGCAGACCATGTGGGCTTGCTGCTCGCCCGGCTTTCTGTGTCTGTTTCCCCTGTGATGTGGGACACAGGGCACACCAGCCTCGTGGTGGCTGGGGTCACCTGAGCTACCTAGCCACGTCTGTCCATCTGTCCACCTATGGGCTTCCCGACAGAGGGTGTCTGTGCTGCTGACCCTTGAACAGCATGTGGGTTGGGGTGCCAAACCCCTGTGCCCGCAAAACTCTACATATAACTTTGACTCCCCCAACACTTAGCCACTCAGCATCCACTGCTGACCTGAAGCCTGGATGACAGTAGTCCATTAACACGTATTTGTATGTTGTATGAAGTTCTGTTTTCTTACAATAAAGTGACCTAGAGAAAATGTCCTTAAGACAGTTGTAAGCAAGAGAAGACACGTTCACAGAGTACCGTAGAAAGTTGTGTGCAAGCCCACGCAACCCACGCCTGTGCTGTCCACCGATCCACACTGTTTGTCCTCTTGCTCCTCTCTGCTCCCTCCCTGTCCGCACCTGTCCCAGCACACCAGGTGCCTTCTGTAAGTGTGTGTCGTGGGGGGTGGCGGCAGACCCTTGCCCAAGTACGACATGCTTCCCCATGCTGGTGTGGCAGCCGTGGTTTACTCGCTGTGGGTTCGCTTGTGTTGGGAAGGAGAGTCAGAGTCCCAGTCTCCTTGGATAGCCCTGCTGGGGCCTCATGCACTGGGTGTGGATTCGAGCCCACAGGCCCCCTGTGCTCTGGGACCCTCAGCAGTGCCTCCCAGGGACACGGGTGAACCCACTGCAGGCTTGCCCAGTCTCCGTCACTGCAAACCTTAGCTGGGAATTGGACAGAAGCCCCCGACCCCCCAGCGCATGCACGGATGACCCCCAGGACACATATTGCAGTAACGTGCTGGTATAATGTGGGAAACCTGAGGTCTTCATTCACTCATCAGTCTTCGTGGTGAACAGTGCGGTGGAAACCCTGCGTTTTCCAAGTAACCAGTTCAGGCCTCTGGGGTAGCGCAGGGGGAGTTTCGGGAGATTCTGTCATGAGATCTGCCTGGACGCCCCCCTCACTATCTCCATGTGGAGACTCCGCTTCGGGCATCTTCCTTTGCACTGGATTCTTGCCATCCTCTTTCTTCGTGGGCACACATGATGACGAAGCCAAGGGTGTTTATAAATAGTCTCTGCTCAGGGGTGATTCCAGACGTTCCCTTAAAGACAGCAGCTCGGCTGGATGGCAGCCCGGCTGCAGAGACACCATCGCTGTTCATGGGTCCAGGAGGGGTCTCAGCCTCCCCAGACACCCCGTCTCCAGGCTGTGGTTCTGCCCCCGACTGGAGTTTCAGGGCCTGCCGTGTGTCCAGGCAGGACGCCGTCCCAGTGAGCAGCAGCCCCCAGGCCCAGACCTTTGCAGCAGCACAGGATGCCCCGTTCCTCTCTGTCAGGGGCTATCACGGAGGCATGTGGAGGGGTCCCATGACAGGTGCCGGTTTGTCCCCTGCCATGCCGACCCCTCCCCTTCCTGTTGGAGCTGGCAGTGTCCCCTGGGAGGAGGTCTCTGGAGGCCACATGAGCCATCTGAGGGGAGAGCTTTCCTCTTCTGCTGTAAGTTTTGAGAGGCCGGGGAGCTCTCTGTATCAGGAGTAGAAGCTGCCTGGCGGACGGGCCTCCGAATGTCACGCACACTCAGGTTTATAAAGACCCGTGTCGCCAGAGCAGTGACGCTCCCTAGGAAGTTGTCCATTTATGGCTACTAGAGCAAATGATATCATCACAATAGGTGGCTCCTGTCTAAATAGGGATCATTTGTGAAATGAGATTATGGACATTTATCTGAAAAACCAGGAGGTAGAGGCACCTGCTTTCTGTAATTGACGTTCTGGGGGCCGGCAGTTCACGGAATTAAGGCATCCGTCCCCATGGCTAATTCCATTACGAGCAGAGAGCCTCCCTCTCCTGCTCTGTGCCAGGTGGCCCCCACGTCCACACGGAGTGCACTCCAGATCCATGTTTTCCGTTATGCTTGAATATATGGGACATGCATCGCGATCCTCTGCTAGCGTGCTGCAGTGCACTTGTCTGGCAGAGCCCTGTGGCCGGCCGGCTCCTCGGGCACACACTCCATCGCCCCGGGCCTTCTCCCGTGGCAGCGATTTCGGACCTCTGTCTGAGCGCACGTCTCCCTGTTGGCTGGGAAGCCGCCTGCTCTTTGCCTTTGGATGCTGCCAGCAGGGCAGCAGGACTCCTGCCTCGGTAAGTCCAGGATGACTCATTTCTGACTTTTCTGCCTCGGTGTGTGCTTGCACGGATGTGGTGGCAGCAGGTAGACAGCGGCAGCGATTAGCCCCCTGCCGGTCCACCTCCGGGAGCAGCTTGCCTCTCCGTACTTTGCACCGTGGGCTGCACTGCCCTCCCTCCCAGCCATGGGCTGTGCTGCCTTTCTAAGTCCGATACTCCTCTCTTGACAGACGCTGGGGCAGCAGCTGGGGGCAGAGTCGCTGCCACCCAGGGGGTATCTGGATTGCCCTGGGGGACTGGGGGGACAGGTCTCCCCTCGCGGTCCACAACTCCGCCGCTGTAATTCTGCGAGCAGGAGTTCAGTCGTCCGTTAACCATTATTCCGATCATGACTGAATACCAGAGCGGTCTGTAATGCAGGAACTATTCTGGTCGCTCCCATTTATTTCAGCAAAGACGCAGCAGCAAGGCTGCTGCCGCCAGCATCCCAGTGGGAACGAGTAAATCCAGGGACTGCAGTTATCAAAACCAGTGTTTTGATATGCAAGCCAGGGAGAGAGAGAAAAGCCTGTGGAGACAGCTTCCTTTGTAATGCCGAGCGCATGGGGATTCAGTGCTGCTGATCAGCTGCATTAGAGGGGCTGGAAGACAAGGAGACAGCTTCTGGCAGAGGTGCTAGGCAGCTGCCCTGGGTGCCATGAAAGCCAAAGCCTCTTCCAAGGCAGGGACTCCAGTGTTTCGGCCCGGGCACGTCGCTGTCCTCTGCTCCATCGGGGCTGACAGCGGGGCAGGGGTTCTGGGAGGCTGCGGAGCACACGTTCTGGGGGGGTCTCCGGGGAGCCCGGGGCCTCCGGCTCCAACCCCCACAGGGGCCTTATGGGAGGGAACTTTGTAGCCAGGGATGAGGTGCATTGAACGGGGAGCACGAGCCGTTCCTCAGGGTGCCGCTTCTCATGCTTCTTGTCTTGCTTTGCCAGCATTTCTTTTTTTATTTGCTTTATCTTGTGCAAAAATGTGCACGCCTCTAAATAGTAGCGACTAGCCCCTTTCTAATGACCAAGAATGTCAATAAAGGGATTTTATTAGGAACTCAGGCATCTAGGTAGTAGCTGATTTTGAAAGTTCCTGTTATAAATGACCAAGACGCCTTAGATGTGGGCGTTCTGTGCATCCACCAGGCTGTTACTGATTTGCCCGTATGTAGGCGAATATTGACTGTTTCATTCATAATTCTGTCCCCAGAGCTCAGCTGCGTCTCCACAGACAGGCTTAGCCTTACAGTGGAATATTTTGTGGCCTTTAATTTGATCAGAAAATAGAACAAGTCAGTGGGACTTTCCTGGCTTTTGTGACTCATGCTGTACTTAGCAACAGGTGCTCGCCCAGGACCACTCATCACGAACGCCGTTCCCTACATGGGGGCTTCATGTGCAGGGTGGCGTGCTCCCCCCAGACACAGCCAGGCATGGGGCCCGCCCCGGGGTCTCCCGGAGAGAGCCCACAGAGGTCTTGGGCCGGGGAGAGCAGATGCCTGCCCGGGCGGCAGCCTCATTCTCTTCCACCCGCAGCACCGAATCCGAGAGCTATTTGCAAGCAATGAATCCTGCGTTTTTAAACACTTCCTTCAATTTATTTATGGCTAAAGCCAAAGTGAATAACCTGAAAATAAGTGGTCAGGCAGTGTTCAGATTGGAAGCCTGTCACTGCAAGATGAACACGCAGCTCTCTGGGGCAACAGCATCACCTCGTCCCCGGTCAGCCTGGGAAGCTGGGTGAGCATCCAGTGCGTTCGGCAGATGGGCTTCAGTTGTCCACACTCATTTTTCGAAACCAGCACTAGTAACATCAGAGCACTCTTTTGTTTTCTCAAGCGATGTCATTTTTATTTAAATGCTAATTTGGTAGCTTTCTTTTTCTTAAATGGGTGAGTCTTTACATTAGTGGCTTTTACTGACATTCTCCAAAAAATACAGTGTCGACGCAGCCCGACTGGGAACTCTCAGCACGCTCCCCACATGGACACTGAGCTTTGCCAACTACAGAGCCAATTCCGAGAGAGCGTCTCCGCGCTCCCGTCGGCCCCCGTGTGCTGCAGTGGCCCGGCGCTGATTAGGAGGAATGAAATGACCACGCACGTGCGTGCGCATGCACACACACACACACACACACACACACACACACACACACACACAGCTGATGCGGGGACTCCACCCGCGGGGCCACGGAGGGGCAGTGCCCAGGGAGCGTTGCCCGTAGCATGGGAGCCACAGAGAGGAGGGTCTCAAGGGTGCTGTGCATTTTCAGTTTCCTCGGGGTGTGGGTCTGGAGATAAAGCCAGACACCTCCCCACAGCATGCGTTTCTGACCCGGTGTCCAGCACGTACAGGGCATTTCTGAAAAAACACATGCCCACACACTAATTGGGGCTTCTTTTATTCCCCCCTGCATTTAAAATACAAAGTTCCTCACCTCCCAGCATCTGTGCACCTTCCCAGCATTCACCAAGGTTTGTGTCTGAAACTCTGACTCAGTAAGTTATTTTCAAAGAGCCAGCAGTTGCCAGAAATTTGATCGTGGGGTCATTATCTTATTCATGATTATTTCAAGATAATAACTGGTAGTAAAATTAGCATTCTTCATCTGACTAGCATTAAGAAAAAAGTCAACATTTCTATTTAGAGGCAAGTTATTGTGAAATGGCCTTCTGGTCCACGAAGATTGGTTAAAAAGGCACTGCATTCAACAGGGATCAGAAGCGATATATTTTGGCAGGAACCTTGTGTTTCTGTCATTTACCCGATTGTGCGAAGCGTTTTGCTTCTGAGGTTGGTGGGAGGGGCGCAGGGCTCCTGACGGCTGCACTGGGGGCCCGAGGGATGCTCGTCTCACTGGGGACGGCCTGGACCTGGTGCGTCTGCTCTTGCGCGCTCACCAGATCGCGGAAGACTCTGTGTCCGCCACCTCCTCACCCAGTGGCCTCACAGGCTCGCATAGACAAGTGCAGATTCATCCTGTTCCTCAGCCTCCAGTCTGGCTCTCCCCATAGCGAGTCTTAGCATCCGAGCTCCTGAGCACTTCTGTGGGGCTGTGTGTCTGCCGCACGGGCTCTGAGCGTCCCTGGGGAGGTCCCCCTAGTTCTTTGCTTTTGCAGCGCGCCAGCTGTCCTCCTGGCCCATCAGGGTGCAGGGTGGCGCCCTGTGGGGTTCCTTCCCGAGACCCCAGAGGGGTGGGTAGACCAGCTCACCAGAGGTGTCCCAGCCCCCTCAAGGGCCCCCACGGGGTGTCGTGTGCAGGTGGTGTTCACGACGCTGTAGCCGCTCAGGGCCTAGTCCATTGACTGGCTCCCATCGAGGATCGAGTGGAGAAGGGTACGCACCCACCTGTGCACCCCCTCATCTCCAGGCTGCACGTGGGGCTTGCGGGGTGCCCATGGCTGGGAGGGCTGCAGCCCAGCTGTCTTGGGGCTGCTCCTGTCTGCAGCAGCAGGAGGTGGACGGAGGGGACTGTCCCTGACGGGTCCTGCTGGGGCCGTGGTGAGCTCTGACCCCACCTGCCACATCTGCTTTGCTCTTCTCAGGTAACCCATGAGACAAGCACCCGCCCCTTGCTTCGCCCACACTGGTGTCTGGGCCATGGGCTCTGCACACATCTGTGTCATGCCCCACGCCGGCATCCCACTGTGAGGTCATGAAGACGGGCTTGTCCTGTCTTCCTCTTACCGTCTGTCCCATCCACAGCAGGTGGACGGCTCTGACGTGGCCTTCCTGTCCAGCTTCTGGGTGTCCTGCCTACAGATCTTGGCCCAGGCCACCCAGACACTGCCCCTCAGTGTTTTCACGATGGACTAGTGGGGGCTGAGGACAGGACTCCAGCTGAGGCTCCATCCCTTCAGTTTGGGCCTTCCAGCAATTAGTGTCCCTCAGCTGCTACAGGTGAGAGACTTCGGGGTCCGTGCGTGGGGCTGCTGCCTCGCGTGGCCAGGCCAGTGAAGCTGCACGTGCTGCGCTGTCCCCGGCGGCTAGTACGTGGGCCCTGCACGCTCCCGTGTGTGTCGCGCCGCTGAGAAAGCTGCACTCCTGCGTCTGGACCGCGTGCTGGCTCACCCCAGCTCCTCGAGGAGGCGCTGGCCATGTGGGAAGGGCAGGAGGCGAGTGTGGGCCGATGGGTGAGCGGGGGGCACAGACAAGAGAGCAGGGCGTGCGGGGACCCTGCTCGGGCCCCAGGGTGCCGGCCTCCCACACACGTTCAGCACCTTCTTCCCACCCGAGCTTGTCTTTCAAGACGGTGGCCCCAAGAAGAAGGGTTCTGGAGAAAAGCCTACTCCGTTCTGTCAGCCACTACAGCCGCCTGGAAGAGCCCAGGACTGGGAGCTTGAGTATTTGGACTACCTGGCTTTTGGGGAGAATGATGGAGGCGACACATCGGGGAGACTTGGAGCTGTGTTCTCCTCTCCCCACAGATTTGCTGTACCCCTACCGAGGGCCTGTTGTTAGAAACGGCACCGTTCGTGCAGAGATAGGTCGTATTGTGGGCATTGCGTTTAAGACGTTTCTGCATATTGTCAATATAATAAATACAAGAGTGACCGGGTCTTCAATTGTTGATGTTTGATTAGTGCCAAGTGTGCCCTAAGGCACTGCACACAATCCTGTCTTCAGTTTTTACATAGGATTGAGCAGGAGCCAGGATGTGTTCAGGGGGGACGTGGCCTTGGGAGGGTGGCTGCTGCCAGACGGAGCCCAGAACACGTGCACACGGATGCACAGACNGGGGGACGTGGCCTTGGGAGGGTGGCTGCTGCCAGACGGAGCCCAGAACACGTGCACACGGACGCACAGACATATATATATATATATATAGAGAGAGAGAGAGACACACACACACACACACACACACACACACACACACACACACACACACACACACACACTTGTAGCCACAGGAGGGAAGCAAGGGTTTCAAGTCAAAGTACAATAAACACATGGATTTTTGCAAACATTTTCTTCTTGTGCTTGAAAATATCTTCCTGATACTATGTATCCTCCAATATTCTTTGCAAATCAGGAAGCTACTTCCTGAAATCACTTCGGGAAACTGAGCTGGTTCTGGGACTTCTTTCTCCGTACTTGGCTCTGCTGTTTGCGTCTCAGCTGGGTTGTAGGTGGGCGCAGTCCTTCCCTGGGCCGTTCTGCGGCTTGTGCCCTCGCTTTGGGGGGAGGACGTGGGGTCAGGGCTCGGGGGACAGAGCCTGTTTCCTCCTTCCTCCTCCTGCTGGCAGGTGATGGGGAAGAGAGAGGACCCTGCAGAAGTTACCCTGTAGACTGAGACGTCCCAGCAGCAGAGGGGCCGGCCCGGCCCGGGGGCCCGGGAGCTCCGGGGAGCACGGGAGGCGTGTGGATGTCCCACAGCTGTGTCAGCAGCGACCCCTCCTGGGCCGTCTGCTGCCGACGAGCACCCCAGAAATCCGCGGGGAAGATGTGGCTTTGGGGCACGTGTCCCTGCAGAGCTGTGGAGGTGGCCAGAGGGGCAGCTGACCCTGGTCCGTCCCGTGGTTCCTCACATTCCCAGGACAGAGCTGGTGGGAAAGGCACAGGTTTCTTCCTCTTTTAATTTCCTTTCATTCACAGAAAGAGACATGGGGGGAAGGTTGGTCTTTAACCACTCCCCCAACTGAAGTCAGGTGAATGAGTTCGTCCATCCGGGGAAGGCTGGGGGACCGCTCCGCCGCTCCCGACGGGCCAGGATGGGTGTCCGTGTGTCATCACTGCCAAGGCCAGGACCTGCCGGGCGCTGTTGAACTGCATTGGCCTGGCACCAAAAGGCCCCATGGGCATCCCCTTCCAATCCGGCCGATACCCAGAGGGATGCCTTTAAAATCAGAACCCTTGAGCAGACAGTGCCTCGTGGCTGCGACTCCAGGTCAGGATGTGGTTCCCGTAGTGAGCTCCACTGTGGGCCCAAGAGTGAGGCACAGTGCCTTCCCCTGGGCGCCGTGGGCTGGCGGTGCATGGCCTGGCTTTCCCGCTCTCTGGGGCCCAGCTGCAGAGCAGGGGCGGGGAGGCTGATGAGCGGCGGTGTGCCGTTTAGCTTTGGTGTGGTTGTACTGCTGTCTTCTTGCGGAGCACCCCAGCACTGAGATGCATCCTCCCATCACCTTTTCCTCGCTGCTGAGAGAAGTAACCACCACTTTGCTTGAAGCCTGAAGAGATCTAACACAAATAACCACTTCTGCTCGCTCCACTGCTCTTGACCTTCACGGGCGGCCTCTCTGGCGACACCCCTTCCTCTGGAAGTGTTGTGGGGGGGAACTGTCACGGCTGCTCTGACCCACTTGCAGCCACTCTTGGAGACTGCAGGGCGTCACTCAGGCTGAGCGCAGGGGGCCCAGGATCCGACTCAGCAAAACATTTTCCCCCGGACGGTCGAGGGGCAGCGGCGCTCCAGACGCTCTTCACTGTTAAATTCTTCCTGCAAATAGAGCCACATGCGTCCCGTTCTCTCCTCATTATCCCACTGCCTTCCCACCTGTTCCAGTTGTAAATGACATCCTTCTTTAACGTATCTCTGCATCCCGCCTGGTTTGCCAGGACAGCGTGGGGCACACCGGCTCCAGGCGTGCGTGTGCATGTGTATGTGGCGTGGGTGTGTTTTCCTTGTTCACCGTCCACAAGTGCCGACTCTCCTCACTCACCCACTTGTTTTGCCAAGGAAGGGATTCTTCAAAGAAGCAGAGTTCTTTTCCCTTTCCTTCCCGTCCCTTTCCTTTCCTTTCCTTTCGTTTCCTTTCCTTCTCTCTTTTTTTCTTTTCTAATATTTTATTTATTTATTTGACAGAGAGCGGGAGCACAAGCAGGGGGAGCAGCAGAAGGACAGGGAGAAGCAGACTCCTCACCGAGCGAGCAGGGAGCCCCATGTGGGACTCGATCCCAGGACCCCGGGATCATGACCTGAGCCGAAGGCAGATGCTTCACTTACTGAGCCCCCCAGGCGCCCTTGCAGGGTGCTCTTCTGATGGGGTTCCAGAAGCCCAATGAGGTGACAGGCATGTGGGCACAGGGACCTTGGCACAGACCCGGTGAGGAGATGGGTTGTCGCAGGTGTGCAGGACGCCCCCCCTTCTGTGCCGTGTGAGTGCTGGTGGCAGGAGTGGCTGCTGTGAGCCACACGGGCCGGGGCTGGGTGCTTGAGGCACCGTCTCTGCCGTTCAGGCCCTGTAGCCCCGGGAATTGGCGCGGGAGCCCCGACTGAAGAACATTCCATGATGGGGTCAGGGGGGCGGTGAGCTGCGTGTGCCTCCTCTTGCTCTCTTTTCCTCTCCCTTCCCTGGATGAGCCTGGTGGGTGGGGGGTCCCTGTTGAGAGGAAACAGCTTGCGGTCCCTCCAGTCTCCATCCATATAATTGCTAAGTCTTTGTTGCTGTGAGCACCCCGTCAATTCACCAAGTGTCCGCCTGACATCCTGAAGTCGCTGTGTGTATGTCCTCAAATGCAGGGACGCTCTGCAGAGCTGCGCTCCCGAGTCCTCATTAATACTGCTCCTGGGACTGGGGTGTTTGCTCTGCTCCCTGCGGGACTTCCCGCCCCGGCCTTGCTCACTCCTGCCTTCGCGAGCTGAGCCCCGGGTGCGTGTCGAGCAGGTGTGTGACATCACTTGCCCTCGCTCTCCTTCTAGTAACGTCTCACATCCAACAAATACTCTAACCCTCGGGCCGTCTTGGAGATGAGGGATTCTCATGAAAAGTACTCAGAACACACCGTACACACCAGCAGGTTCCGTCAACGGCAGAGAATCGTGGCTTCTCATCTCACACACGTAGGGTGACTGACGTGTGCTAGGTGTGCTAGAAGTGAAAACCGTGTGCTTCTCCTTGGCCGCAGGAAATACAGAAGCCGTGTGCGTGCCGGCGAGCAGTGTGCTGTCTGGGAGGTATTCTCCACTGACGGAGGTGTGATGATTTCCAGGGGAATGTGCTGTTGCGGTATTAATTTAATTAGGGAGTGTCTGTGTGACCCGTTAGGATTTTTAATCCTATCCCACTATTTTATCACTCTCCTCTTGCACCTCTGAGCTCATATGAGGATCATCATCACAGAAAAGTTCTTCACCTTTGGAGAAGGAAAAAGTCCAGAGTTGAAGCCAATCACAAAGCCATAATTTTGGATTAAGTAAGACAATATCCAGTTTCAAGGTGGGTTTCAACCTTCCAAAACAGTTCTTGAACAGAAAGCCTAGGAAAATATCTGAGATCATTTTTCTCTCCTGCCTTTGGGGTGTATCAATTCACATTCCCTTTTTAAAGTTATCATAAATTTTGAAATGTTTAAAAGCCATAATGAATATTTATAAAAATAGCCAAATCATCTGCCTATTTGACTTGTGTGGAATTGTGGTTTTGTAGCTAGTGCAATAACGGAAGCATCGTGTTAAAGGGTAGTTCTCTGTAATGACCACGGAGGTTATAAGACCTTTGTTTATAGAAATTACTAGGATAAAGATATTTTAATGCCAGTGTTAAAATACTTAGATCCGGATGTGTGACTGAAGGAAGAGTGAAGACCAGCTCCTGTGCTCAGAATTTAAGAGAATGACACTCTGATGCCAAGTTAGTACCACTAGTTCTTTCTCCCACTGTCCAGAAGATCTTTTTGTTTGTCGTTTCCCCCACAAACAGCTTTTGTGTCTTATTTCTGTGAAGGAAATGGTAGGACCCAGGCCGGGTGTGTGGAGGGCGTGGTTGGCATGCAGGGTGAGCCCACCATGCAGTTTGTAGACCCCAAACTTCCACATTCTCTGGGTGAGTGGCTCCCACAGTCTGCAGACATGGGCTCAGTGCACAGCGTTACAAATCCTGAGACCCACCGCTGTTTCCTGAGACCCTTTCCCTTCTCTGCACATGGAGGGTTCCTTCCTTCTGCCACGCCCAATTCTTGTGTTTTCTGCACACTCTTCGGGGGGACGGACCACAACAGATGCATATTTAGGATTTACCATCACAGTGGCATCCAGTGCGGCAATGTTGGGGTCACAGCGTGGTCACTGTTGGCCTACGACCCCCCTGCTGAACTTCAGAAACGGGGCTGGTAGTGCGGTGGATGAGTCCCCCAGTGTGGGGCCAGCCCGCGGTTCCCCGCCCCTTGTCCGTCTGTCTCGGCCCTCTTACAGCCAGGAGGCCTGGGTGGGTATCCGGCCCTGACTCCCTTTGCTGGAATGAGCCACGGTGCAGAGCAGTGTATTTGATGTGCTGGTGACCCTGTGGGAAATGGGCAGCAGGCCTCCTGCTTTTGGGAAAGGAGGGCGGTTCCCAGCATCTGCCATTCTGGTAATCAGATGATTAAGGCATGGGGTGAGTTTTGACGTGTCATCTGGTTTATTCGTTGGGATTACATTAACTCGGTACAGTTGCTTCCGAGAAAAATCAGTGCCCTTGAGCAAAGGGACCACAGCCTCCAGTGGAGCACTGGGTTGTCACTGGGATCCTGTGAGGACTCAGAGGGTAAGTCGCACCTGACAGCCTGTGATGGGTGCCCTTACCCTGCAGCTGGGCGTCGGGGAGCCAGGAGGCCAGGCACGTCCTGGTTGTCTGTGTCAGTGAGTCCCTCTCTGCCTCCCCTGACGATGCTTGCGCACCTGAACCATCTCGTTCCGTTAGGACAACACCCAGGGTTTCGCTCAGGCTGGTTTCTGCGAAGGCCATGTGTCCTTCGCACGGCAAAGCGGCAAGACTCTTTCTCCAGTGAGTGGGCTATGCAAAGTGTTGGGAGGGTTTCCAGCCTTGTGTATCAGTCAGGTTGCTTTTAAAGTTCAGGCCGTGTCGGCTGGGTGTGCGTGGGAAGGGAGGCGCAGGCCGGGTGTCGGTGGGGCCGCCGTTTGTGGGGCTGCCCCCGGCACGTGCTGCAGGCCGTGGGGGCGGCTTCCGGGCGGCCCCTCCTCCTGCGGGCGGAGCCCCAATCCTGTGGGTTTTGTGGCACCTGTGACCCGGGCACGTGGTCTCCTGCCCACCCTCCTGTTACCGGCTCACCTCTGGTGGTGGTTTAGCCACCAGAAGCTCCGCACACGAGCGAGTCAGAGGGCCGCGTGAGACGTAGCAGAGCTGGTGGGCTCCCACCCATCCTCTTGATGCACGTCGGCCACCGAACACTTCAGTTTACCTGCAGCTGAATTGTGCCCGTGCTTTTCGGAGGCAGCACCCGAGCACCTGTGGAGGCTGGTCCCTGACCCCACGGCACGCCGTGTCTGGCGCTCACGCCGATGCGGGGAAGAGCTGTCTTTGTAAAGTACCCACAACGAGGGTCTGGGGCCGAGTCCTGAAGCAAGTTTGTGCAGGGGTCACCCAGACAGAGTGTGGTTTGAGGGCGGGCCTGAAGAGTGCCTCTCGAAGAGGAAAGTGCTTCCTAGAGTCAGCGAAAGAGAGAAGGAGTGCTTAACAGAAGTGCTCTCTCGAAAATGTGCAGGCGGCCTAGAGAGCCCCGGTTTGCTGGGTCCCGCGGGGAGAGTGGCTGCTGGGCTGTTCTGGGAAGGGGAGCCGATGCGCACGCCTCCCCCCCTCGCCTCCCCCACACACACCTTCCCTCCGCCTCCCCCACTCTTCCCCCAGCCAGCAAACCCGGAGGGGGTCAAGAACTGTGTGAGTTCTTTGTCTTGACCTGTCTGCAGTTTTCAGTCCTGATGTACATTAGAAATTTTCTTGCCTCCTTCCTAGCAATTTGTATATATGGGGAAACGTAGCTCCTTCTCTCTGTGAGGGGCCTTAACCCTTTGTGTGCTCATCTCCCCGGGCAGCCATGACAAAGCCCCACAGACCCGGGGTTGAGCAACAGAATCTCTTGTCTCGGATTCCGGATTCCGGAGGCTTGAAGGCCAAGATCAAAGTGTCAGTGGGGTGAGCTCCCTGTGAAGGCTGGTTCCCAGCTTCTGGGGGGTTTGCTGGAATCCTTGGTGTATAGATGCATCGCACCACCTCTGCCGACACCTTTACTCTGCTCCGCTGGTGTGCATCAACATCCAAATTGCCCCTCTCGGGAAGGACACCAGGATGGGGTAGGGGCGCACCGGACTGCAGCGTGAGCTCATCGTAACCAGTCTGCCTGCAGAGACCTGTCTGCAGATAAGGTCACATTCTGGGGTGCTGGGGGTTAAGACTTCACATGCATTTGGGGGCACGTCCTGCCCTTCACACTCAGTAAGAACTGGCTTTAGGATGCAGTCGTAATGTTACCTCCGCGACTTTTGGGAGCTGAGTGGTGGTGGGAGTGGGGGGGGGGTGTCTCTGCTGTATGGCAAATCACACTGTGGATTCTAAGGGTCACTGCGATATGACACTTTTAGCAGAAGGTCATTGCGTCCACGGTCAGCCCTTGGCTCCACTGTTTCCCAGGCTTGCGGTATCTGGTACACACGTCCTCCCTCTCGGGCCCCCTTCCAGCCTTCCGAGGTATGACCATGACAATGACATGGGTTCGCGTGCTCACGCGAGGCTCATGAGCGTTCACATTCAGGAGTTTTTAAACTGACAATTGCGGTGCAGCATTTATGGGGAAATCTGCGAGAATGCCACATCGAAGTCTTGTACTAAAATTGGCCTCATGGAACCTTTAAGAAATTTGCCCGGGTGTTCCTGTGGAGAGGTTGGCCTCACACAGTGGCTACTTTGCTGTCTCCACAGGATTTCCTAGATCAAAATGGCCTTATCCACAAAAGGCGAGCACGGGGTACACCCTCTTGGGCCCTTCTTCCCAGATAATGAAAGCGGGCCCGTGGCTTTTTCTGCAGCTACCCCACGCAGTGGACCCATTCATGGGTCCAGTAGCCTTTTTCTTGGCTGCTCCCCGCTCCAGGGGCTGGATTTGAATCCGCTGGGTCCTTGGGCAGGCGATCGTCCGTGCACCTTTTCCTGGACTTTGAGACAGGGACGATTCTAGGTTCCAGTCTTGCCAGCCCCCTGCACACACTGGCTTACCAGGGATTTTTCTCCTCCTCCAGCACACCTGTTCCTCTAGAATACTATTAATAATAATAGTAAGGACAGCAGCTAGCACTGTGTTTTAAAGTTAATGGATTATTTTCAAGAGCAGTTTTAGGTTTATAGAAAGACTGAGCAGAAAGAACCGGGTTTCCACCTGTCTCCCTCCCCCACCCCTCAGTTTTCCCTGCTTTAACATCTTGCATTGGTGTGGGATATTTTGTTACAATTGATGAACCAACACTGATACGTCATTATTGACTGAAGTCCATAGTTTACATCAGGGTCACTCTTGGTGTTGCTCATTCCATGGGTTTGGACAAATATATAAAGACACATATCCACCATTACAGTGTTCCAGCACAGTCTCACTGCCCTGAAAACCCTCTGTGCTCCACCTGTTCCTCCCTCCCTTCCCCAACTCCGACAACCACTGATAGATCGTTTTCTCCCCCCATAATTTGCCTTTTCCAGAACGCCATAGAGTTGGAATCACACAGTGTATATAGCCTTTTCAGATTGGCTTCTTTCACTTTGGGGTGTGCATGTATACTTCTCCATCTCTCTTCATGGCTTGATAGCTCGTTTCCCTTTAGTGTTGAATAATACCCATTGTCTGGATGGACCACAGTTTATTTACACGTTCACCTACCGAAGGACATCTTGGCTGTTTCCAGGTTTTAGCGATTATAAGTAAAGCTGCTACAAATATTTGTGTGCAGTTTTTTTGTGTGGACATACGTTTTTAGCTCGTTTGGGTAAATACCAAGGGGTGTAAATGCTGGATCCTGTGGTAAGAGTATGCTTAGCTTTGCAAGAAACTACCAGGCTGTCTTCCAAAATAGCTGTATGTATGGTGTTGGCATCTTTTCATATGCTTATTTGCCATCTGTATGCATTCTTTGGTGAGGTGTCTGTTCAGGTCTTTTGTACATTTCTGAATTGGGTTGTTTGTTTCTTGTTGAGTTTTAAGAATTCTTTGGCTATCAGTTCTTCATGAGATTCATGTTTTGCAAATTTTTTTCTGAGTTTGTGACTTTGTTTTCATTCTCTCAAGTACTGTTTTAATATATTTTCATATATATAAATCTAAGAAGTAGTAATGCTTTAATTTCTTCTAGATTATTGAAACTGTTTCAAAAGACCTAAAATCAGGTTAACAGAAGTTATCAATCACCTACTGAGTAACAGATGGTGTTAAACACTCACTGGCCTTTATAAGCTACTGTATTCCATTATTTGTGATTTTATTCATATAGCTAGAATCACAAGAGTGATTCTAAGGGTATAAGTTCTAATAGTTATGAATTTATTTTTTGAACTTTTACTGACTATGAGCCTGAATTTGGAATTCTCCTAAGTGATGGAGATACAGAAACAATTAAAATATGATTCATATGTTAAATGAGGTTATAATCCAGTTGGGAAGATAGTCATAGACATAAATAGCAATACACAGCAAGCAAGAAAGTGTTCCTAACAAAGGTCTAAACACAGTGCAATGGAGACATGGGACATGAAGTCAGTTTAATCTGGGTCTAAAGGATCATTGACAGGTTTATACAGGGTGTAGTTTTCGATTGGACTTTGAAGTTCACCTGGCCTTTTTATACCAGAATTGACAGAAGTCATTTGAAGCTGAAAGACAGTAGGGAAGGTGTTCACTGCTGGGTGGTGCTGTGAAGGTCTGTTAGGTGGTTAAATGACAGTTTACCATATGCGTGGATATGCATCATCTCTTACCTCATGTTAGCGTGGGTTGGCATTATTGTGAATGTTGTTCATACTGCATTATTTTTATCATTCTGATTTTATAGATGGATAAATAGGGGTCTATGGGAGATACTCGTTAAGAACATGGATTTTGGACTTGAGTGCATGACAATGGCCAGAGCAGGATTCAGCTTCTGCATCTTATTACCATGTGGCCTTGAGCAGTTCCTTATGGCAGGTCGGCACCTGGAAGTTGTAGGTGTGGATGTCCGTGTTTGAGGTTTGTGTAGCTTTGTTTTCCACCAAACGCTGAGCTTGATGTTAGACACATGGTGGACACTTCCTAAAGTCACTCAACTATATGAGGCAAATCCCTGATCTGAGGGAAGCAGAGTTGTCCTCCCCTGGGGCTATCACCTTCCTTAAGTGCCTCAAGTGCTAATATGACCTCTTTCCATGTAGGGCTCTCATGAAGGATGTGTTTAGGAAGGTGGACTAGTCATACTTGGGAAGTCGTCATCAGCTGTGGAGCAGTATGCTCAGTGAGATAAATACTAAGGAGGTAATAACTCCTTGTTTCCTATGAAACCTTAAAGCTGAAGAGAAAGGTCATGCCCACTGAGCTCTGTCCTTGGTCCTGATCGCATACTGGTTGCTTGATAAAAGGCCCCTGGAAGTGGGTGCTTGTTAAACTCACCATGCATCTGGGATCCATAGTTCCAATGACAAATCACAGATGCTAATATTATCAAGTTTAAAAAATAAAAATCCTAAGTGGCAAATTTATATTAGGTCACGTTCATTTATACAGCACTCTGAGGGACTGTCCAGGGTTTTATAGTACTGGATGTATATTATGTTAAATATTGTTTTAAGGGAGTAATATATGCCTGGAATCCTAAATACCTAGATGTAGAAAGTTTTTTTTTTTTTTTTTGCCCAAGGGGTACAGGTCTGTGAATCATCAGGCTTACATCTTTCACAGCATTCACCAAAGCACAAACCCTCCCCAATGTCCATAACCCATCCACCCTATCCCTACCCTCCCACCCCCCGAAAGTTTTTGAAAATGGAAAAATCCGTGGATATCTTGATAGTTTAGTAGTATAAAGTTATATCTATATTACTTCAATTTGTATGCATAGGTATTATTTGCTATATTAAAATTTAAAATTAAACTTTGTTCAGGAGATGATTATACAATCTAATTAAACTTGCATTAATATGTTGTAGCACTTTTTTTCACAATTGGAATAGTAAGGTTTGAACTTGCTGCATTTTTTATTGTTTGCTAGTTCTTGAAATAATAATGACCATATTAATAATAATAACATACGCCTCATAAGGATATGGATAATATTAATGTTAATCCATGGGTACCCCTCACAGATTCCCTCACATAGTAAAAGCTCAGTAATCATGTTAGCCATTGTTATTTGTTATGAAATTTCTAATTCATGATAGGATAAATAAGAAGTATTTCAAGAGAAAATTGCTAATAGTGTGTTTCTTTCCTTACTGGTTCCATTCTATTCATTCATGCTTTGTTGAATATTTCCTGTGTGCAGGCTGTCCACTGCACTAGGAACTTTGTAAAATTGGAAACGCAGCCACATGTTCTGAAGTGGGTGTCATCTACAGTGTCAAAGAGAGAAAGAATAGTGAGCAAAGATGTTCTGGTCTCTGCAAGGATGCACGCATCCTAGAGGCATTGCTGAGCTTTCCAACCCTAATCAGGATGACAGAAAAATGCCTATTAATCTGTAGATTGTGTCAGAAGACAAACTTCCAAAGAGTGGAAGATAGTGGGACTTGCTTCCCCTCTTGTGTACGGGCAGGCAGAGATGCCTCCTGCATCGAGAGTCGGCTACATTGCACGCTGTGTGCCTTTTGCACAAACATGAGCCTGTTGCTTTTTATTTAAATCCCTTGGAGATAGAACTCAACTAGTAGATTAAAAAAAAAAACCATACTTGAAGTGTGTTATGTTCATAATTCAAAGACAGTTTCATGGATGTTTTGCCAAAATAAGAAAAAAAATATTTTTAAACTTATTTTTTTTCTTTCCATTCTTTGATTCCTTTTGGTCTTCACACTTCTGCGTTCTCTTTGTTTTAGAAAGTATTCTTTGCAGGGGGTGGTAATAGTATTTTCTGGATCTGGTTAAGGGTTGGAGCAGCCGTCTGGGATGCTAGTGAAGAAAATGTTGTATCTGCATTGAGGGACACTCTGGCTCTCGGGGACAAGCTAATCACCTACTCATGGACAATTACGCTCGAAAGGAGAGGCACATGCCTCTGGAACACACTTGCCAAAGAATCAGCATTTGGCACATGTGAGGCTCGGCCCAGTGGCGGCTCCATGCTGTGTCAGTCTGTCTCTATCCATGAACTTTCTCCTAGAAAAAAGATTCAGATGGCTTATTTAAGGACTGCTGGGGAACCAGACCCACTCATCATGCAAGAGGACTTACATTCATATTCTGTTTTCTTTTTGTAAGATTTTACCTAGATTAAAAAAAAAACTGGCAGGAACAAAATGCTGCTTTGGGGAGATTATCGGTGACTAATTTGATTTGGGAAAAGCAGAACTGAAAGTAGGCAGTTCCTGGAGCCATTTAAAAGGAGGGTAGGGTCGAATCAGGCGGTCTTTCCTAGTCGTCTTCATGTAGGCTTTTAATAAAACTTATTTTTAAAAGGCTCTATTATGGGCTTATGGTGCATTATATTGAAGTGTTAAAATATGTATCAAAATTCATTAAAAAAGAAAAGGAACTATCTCGACCACAACTGATTACTTAGTTATGAGATTTGACTGCAGGTTTATTAGTAGAAATGTAGTCAATTATAGAATTCTCTCTTCCTCAAAGGAAGTCACTTTTGGAGGGGAGTATGCTAAATTTTACAAGAGATGTTCCACGAGGGAGCTGTGTTAGGGACTTTGGGCGACACAAACAAGGGCAGAGGCCGTGTTCTCAGTCCCGTGGCTGCGGGGACCCTCGGTGAAGGCTGGTGGTGGCCACGCGGCTCCTCCTTCAGTGAAGACCCTCCGTTGGCAGCTCACGCCCAGCCCCCGTGGAAAGCCCAGGGCAGGGACAGCAGCACCTTCCCGTTCTGATTCTGCTGCGCTCCGTTTTAGGAACCCCCAGATATGATGGGGTTTTTGAAGTCATTTTAGCTCTTGTATAAAGTTTCAGTTTGTCTTGACTTCATTACCCAAATTTATCCTCTGAATATTTTGAATTGAGTTCATTTGTTCCAAAAAGGATGCCTCTATTAATGTTTTATGAATATCTTAAGTATGAATTTAGAAATGGCCATTACCCTCGTAATTATACTGACATCACGAATCATTGAGAATGAGATTTTTATGGTTGACTAAGCTGGGACAATTTATGTGATGTTTATTAGTCTTTTGTTGGGGCACACATTTCTAAAGTTGATCATTAAAGAGAGAATTTAGGAGCATTAATCTCATACAAGCATCAGTGCACGACTTAGCAATTACCCTGAGTTCTGAAAGTTAGAAATCAGAACTATGAATGTACCTTAACAAAAAAAAGTCTTTTTTTGTACCACAATGAGTTTTTTCCTAAAATAGAAAGTGACTCATGCATCTCAGTGGCTAATAAAGGAGTGTGCTCTAGGCAAAATGCAAAAATCCTAACGCTTCGAGGTCTCTCTTCTCAATCTTAGTGGTCTGATTTTAGTATAGGGAGAAAGTATCGTATTTGGTTGTAAAATCAAGCAGCATTTCTACTCCACAGAGGACTCCTTGGAATCAGTAAAAACTTGAGTCTCTGTTTAACCAGCTGTGGTTGCCTATGTGTTCATGCCGCGAGTAGGAAAGTACTGGAAAGATAGCATGCATTCCTCCCGGAACATGCAGTGCCCTGTTGTTTGCTGGGTAGCCATTCTCCCCTGCGACATCGGGATCGTGAGCCTCAACGACTCCGGGGTTGCATGTCAGTCCTTCCTTCTCCACCGCTGAAGAGCACTCTGCCCTCACATACATCGGCTCCTTGATTCTCTCCTCTGATCTGCTCACTTCTGCTATGAACTTGGCCTTCCTTCCCTTCCCCATTTGTGGGGTGTGGACCCCGCATACTTCTCCTCCTCAGGTGAGCCTGCCTTTCCGGCCGCAGCTGCCTGCTCTGAAGCTGGCATGCCTAGCCTTCTGTGGATTCCTCAGCCTGCTGTGTGCCTGGCTGTGCCCCCTGCATCGCCCGTCCCCCTGTCCTCTGCCACCATGCCCCCTACCTCACCCGTCCTCGTGACCCCTGCCTGCGGTCTGTCTCTTGTCTCTGCTCCTTGGCGACTGTGTTACCTGACGTGGATGGAGCCACTGGTGTGCGGAGACCTCCCAGCCGCGCCCCCCCCCCCAAGCCTAGCTCTCCCGACACTGCTCCAGAACTGGAGATGCTACCCCGTGAGGACCTGCCGCCAGGCTTCCCTGGTTCCACATCAGCAGCGGGAGGCATGCGGGTGGCAGGGAGGTGGCTGTGGCTCCAGCCTTCCAACACTCCATCCCAGCGTTTCAGGCCGACCCTGATGTTCCGCATCCATCTGCCTATCTGTCTGTCTGCTGGAGGGGGGAAGGTTCAGGATGGCACACAGGCCAGGAGGGGCCACGCCAGGGAGAATCCTCCGCCCCGATGTGAAAGCTCTTTTTCTCCTCGCCTGTGTGACATTGGCTTATTTCCACTGCACTGTAGCTGGCCAGCGACCCTGCTGGGCAGTCGGATGGTAGCTGGGTGTGAAGTGATTGCACGTCTGTGTTCTGTGCCTGAGAAATGGGATGAAGGGGCGAGGGCTCTGGCATGAGTGCGTCTTAGCGGATTGGGAGGAGTCAGTCCCGCCTCCTCCAGTGTCTCTGGGGACAAACAGGCAAGGACACCTGCTGGTTCCACGTGGCCTTCCATGCAAACTGCCCACGTAGGGGCCACGGACAGCCTAGCCAGTAAGAACATAAAACCCGCCCCGGCCTCCTCTGGCCATGGCTCTGGGGCTCTGCCAGGTCTTGTTATGGAAACAAATGGCTCTCTTGCCCTTGTGAGCCCCTCTCCGGCGCCGGCGCCTGGAGGGAGGTTGCCCTCCGTGATAACCATGGGCCCAGGGAGACCTGGGCATGTTTCTGCGGGCCGCACCTGCCTTCCTAGGCGTCCCCTGCTCCCCTGTGCACCTGGACCTCCACGGCCGGTTCTGTGGCACCCATCACCGTCTGTCCCGGCGGGGAGCTCTCACAGCCTTTGCGCACTCGTGGGTTCGAGACGTGTCACAAGATTAGGGATTTGTACTGACTCCAGGCCCACAAATGCTGTTCTCTTCATGCTGAGTTAGTGGAATGAGGAAGAGGAGAGAGGGCCCAGAGGGAAAGAGCCGTGCTGTGTTTAGGACTTGTCCCTTCTCACGGCCGATTACAAATAAGGAAGTATATATGTACGTGTACACACGCATGCTGTGCCCGCGTGTGTACGTGTGTCTATGTGCATGTGTGTCATGTTTGCGTGCACGTACAGAGGGCAGAGCATCTCCGTCTCGAGCTGTGTGGAGAGCATCCCGCTGATTCCTGTGCCCTGATTTCCCGCCTTGCCTTGAGCCGGGATCTTCCACCAGGCATGAGGGCTGAAGGCAGGTATGACGAAGGCTCTCCCTTCAGGAGCGGGGCTCCCACGGACCCTCCGCTCAGTCCCAGCAGCTTCGCACACTTCCCTGGGGTGATGTGGGGGGTAGAGCAGGGACGCAGGCTGGGCCTGGGGTGCACGCGGGCTGCCTCTGTGCCCTCAGGCGCCTCCCTCCAGGCAGGGGCTGCAGCAGCGGTGCAGGGTGGCCCCCAGACAGACAGACAGGAGGCTTTTGGGGTCTGCAGGCTGGGCACAGTGCAGCCCTTTGCTGGAGCGCCTGGCGGCTGTGAAGACCGAAGCTGGAACCTTCGGCAAAACCTGTGTTGACTCCAGGGCACTGGAAGCTGGCTTTTTAAGTTTTGTTCTCTTGATTGGTGTTCTTAGTTTTGTACAAAAGCTGAATGTAGGGAAAATAATTCTCTCTTTATCGAGGGCTCCTGTTAATGGAATTCTGTGTGAAAGTCCATTCATACTCCTATTGAATTTAGTTTGAAATTAGTCATCCCAGTGACCAGGGTATGAATCTAAACCATCTGCTTCAGAAGGATCTTTTCCCTCCTTTGGAGTCCCAGGCTCCCTTTGCCAACACTGTGTTTGCAGTTTCAAGGGCTGGATGTGGACCAGGCTTCCCTCAGGGTCTCCCACTCAGCCTGGGACATGTGGAGCTGGGGCTCCCGGCGAGCGTGGGAACCAGGCTGTGCTGACGGATGGTGAGCAGGGTGGCCGGAGCCCACGGGGGTGGTCTTCGTGAGCCAGCCCGTCTGCGTCCGGGCTCGTAAGCATCTCGTTGGGAAACACTGGGGCAGCTGGACCACTGGCATCCCAGAGAGAAGGCCTGGACGCTGGAATCATGAGGGTCAAGCCTGTGGACACACCGTCTGTGATAAGCACACACAGATTCTCCAGAGTAGCACTGAATCTGGAGCCGGGGTTGGGCACGGAAAGGTGTTCCTGGGAGCAGCTTATTTCCTTTCTTGACTGTGATCACAGCTGATTGTTACAAACTATAACCAATAACGTCATCAGGAAAAACAAGGAAACACACCTGTCATTCTGCTGCCCAGACCGCTAGCTCTCGGATGTCCAGTCTTCCTGTGTGTGCACACACATGCCCACACTTGCTTTTTAATAGAAATTTTTGAAAATTTGCCAAACCATGTTAGAGGGTTTCCCTCCCTCCCTCCCTTCCTTCCTTCCCTCCTTCTTTCTTCCCTCCCTTCCCTCCTTCTTTCTTCCCTCCCTCCCTCCCCCCTTCCTCTCTCTCTCTTTCTTTTTTAAGATTTGTTTTATTTATTTGAGAGAGTGAGTATGAGAGTGAGCACAAGTGGAGGAGCAGCAGGTGGGGGGAGAAGCAGGCCTCCCACTGAGCAGGGAGCCTAATGTGGGACTCGATCCCAGGACCCTGGGACCGTGACCTGAGCAAAAGGCAGACCCTTAACGACTGAGCTTCCCAGGTGTCCCTGTAGGGTTTTTTCCTGTCCACGTCCTCACTTGCCATGTTACGTGGCTCTATGTTGACACTGAGACCACAGAGAAATCATGGTTGTTGAGCCCACTGTCCTCATGGGGTGTGAGCTCACGGCTCCGTGTACAGCTTTCCTGGAGGACGTGCTCTCTCGTGCCAGGGCCCCATCCCCTCCACCCTCCTGCTTCCCGTGTCCTCCCATTGTTTTCCCTCCTTCCCCTTCTCTTCCTTCTCCTCCTCTGAAGCCCAAGACCCCAGGCCTCACACAAGATGCTCCCGGGCAGTTCTTTCCACCCCCTGCTCCAATGCAGAGGTTTATTTTCCAGTTGTTCAGCTGGGATAACAGGATATATGTGGCATCGGGGGGCGGTGTGTGGATTCCCACGCCCACGGTCCAGACCTCCGTGTGTGCTCTCCCGTGGCATTGGGGGGGGCGGTGTGTGGATTCCCACGCCCGTGGTCCAGACCTCCGTCTGTGCTCTCCCATGGCATTGGGGGGGGCGGTGTGTGGATTCCCGTGTCCATGGTTTAGCCCTCCGTGTGTCCTGTTTCCTTTGAGACATGCACAGCCAGCTTCATCAGATCAGCCACATGGAGTGGCCTGGTCTGCCTGTGGGCGCCTGTCCCATGTTGCTGACTCTACCTGGCTTGCATCACCCTGGGGCTCTGCTGTCACCATCTTGGACTTCCTAGCAGTTTTCCACACAAGGAATTCCTGCATTTTCATTTTTTCCGGGTCTCCCACATCCTGTTCCTATCTGGCAGACATGCTGTTTGGTGTTCCTGTGTGGGCTGTGGGTTGGCCTTGCCCTCTGAGGCCTCTCAGTGACTTTGGAATTAGCCTGCCCGATGGCTGACTGGGCTTCACCCCTGTCTGTCCAGCTATGGTCTTTAGAGGTGTAGGGGCTAGAAGTATGGGGAGCCCAGTGCTGTGGCTCTGGAAAGGGGGTTCTCTGCAGAAGGAGGGGTCTGTGGCTGGCTGCCTTGCTAGCTCTGCCCCACGCAGAGGGGGACATGTCCTTGGAGGGAGAAGGAGGTCAGGACTCTTCCAGGGACCCAACTATGGAGGCCAGGTCTACGTGAGCTGCTGCTTGAATCTTACCACTGGTGTCACCCAGCTCACACAGGGACCAGGTCTGGAGATGGAGATGGAGCAGAGGGATTGAAGGCCCAGAGCGTGAGAGCCTTGGGTCACGCACAGGCGGGGGACTCAAGGTGGGCTGCAGTCACAGGGCACGGATGTTGTAGAGAAAGGCAGCTGGGCTCTGGGCACGACTTCAGATAGGTCTCGGTCCCACTCAGCCCCCCACTGTGCAGCTCGGGGCATGGAACAGAGTGAACAGGGTGTGTGCATGCAGGAGAGGTTTATTTTAAGGAATCATGGGGTGGCTGGTGTGCAGTCCGCAGGCCAGGTTCCTGGCGGGAGCCCCTCCGGGGAAGAGCTGGTGTGGCCGCTGGAGTCCAAAGGCAGGATTCTCTCTTCCTGGGGGGTCTCAGCCTTCCGCCCTGCCCCCAACCCTTCAACCGACTGGATGAGGCCTCCTTGCACTGGGGAGGATCTGCGTTCGTCAAGCCTATGGATTTAAGTGCGAGTCCCCTGTAACCACTAACGTTCCCAGCCAGCGTAGACTGGTGCTCGAGTGTCTGGCCCCGGAGCCTAGCCACGTAGACACAGAGAATGTGTCATCATTGGCAGGCACGTGGTCTGGGGCTTGGAGTGCTGATGCTTGCAATGAGGCTTGAGGCCCAGCAGTGTCTGAAGCCCTATGGACATGGCGGGGCGGGGGAGCTGTGGTTTGAGCCCAAGTGGACACAGCTGAGCTTTGCGGAGCTCAGCTGAGTCTCTTGTCCCCGTGTGGGGATATGGTCCTGACCTGCAGGTCTCCAGGCCAGCAGGGAGGGCGAGCCTTTCAACACGATTGAGACTGTGTGCAGCTGAAGGCTGAATCGTTGTAGGCATTTTCCCTTGAATTATGCCGAGAAAGGATTTCATCCCAACCCACTAACAGTGCTTGGAAGTTGCAAGGTGGGTTCATGATGAATCGGTGATGGTGGAAAGAAACACTTCCGGTACAGAGAATGAATAATTCATCTTGTTTTTCTGGATTAAAAAAAAAAATCTTTCAAGCACTTTTCTCTGTGTTTTGCTGAGGCTTAAATTTTTCAGTCGTTTGACGCTATCCCGTCTTCCAACAAGGCTCGTTTCTATGGAGACACCAGTGAACCAAGGCTGGGCACCGTGGCTCATCAGAGGAGGCCCCTGCAGGGCTCTCTCCACAGCCTTCAGAGTATGCTTGGCCGCCTGTCTTTCTGGGGCTCTGGGGGAACCCTGGGGGCGGGCGCCACAGCTGCACGTGCCCTCCCTGGCTGAGCGGCCACGGCCCCTCCGCACGGCAGACGCTGGGCACAGCGGGCCTCTTTGAGGACGGTAGAGCGTGACACCCCGCGTACAGGGTGTCGTCTGAGCGCCGTCTCTGACCCTCCGGCCAGGGTTTCTGGTGTGCTTGTTGTGGTCGTTGGCGTGTGCCTGTGGCGGTGGTTTGGGGTGGGAAGAGCTGACCCGGGAGGGGGTGGGGGGCAGAATCGCCGTTCCTGTGTGACGCCCCAGGCATTCTGCGGGTCGGTCAGCCCTGATTGGGAGCCACCGCATGAGGACTACCTGCGGACTGCTGTCCTGGTCCGTCGGAGTGACTGTGGACACCCCAGGCAGGGGCTTTTCAACCCCCGGTTCTTCTCGCCATGCTGGAGGCTGGAGTTTGAAAGTCAGTTGCTGGCGCAGACGGGTTCTGCTGACATCCTCTCTGGTGGCACATTCGTGCTAGGTCCTCGGTGGGTGGGAGGAGCTGGGAGCTCCGTGGGGTCTCATTGGCAAGGACACTACCCTACTCCCAGGACTCCACCCTTATGAGCTCATCACCTCCTGAAGGCCCCTGTCCTGACTCCACCACACTGGGGGCCAGAGTTCAGCATATGGATTTCGGGGGCACAGATATCCTGTCTAGAGCAATAACCTTGGCATTCATTCAGAGGAGAGACATGGGTTCCTCTGTCCTCCTTTTCTTGGTGTTTTATAGGTGATGAGCCCCAAAGCCCATAAATGGAGTCCGTGATGATTTTCGACCAACTTTAGGAAGGAACAGTCCTCCTGTATGGATGAGTCCTCTGTGTGGACTCACTGACACATGCGCTGTGTCAAAGCTGTGGACCCCAGCCCTGGCCTCCCTCATCCCCCCACCGTGCCCACTACTCACATTGCATCCCACATGGTTGGGGGGTCAGCCAGGTCCTCTTCCAGGGTGGTGGTGCTTGGCGGGGACAGTTCCTGCTGTCGGCACAGCGGTTACTGAGTAGAAAGCAATTTGGAGCTTATTTCTTGGTTGCTTACTTCTGTAAGTCTCACGTAGTCTGGTAGTGGGTCTGAATGGCCACCTTTGAAGGTAGTTGTGCAGGTCAGATGTTCAAAGTAGTTTCATGTTGTGGGGGAGCACTCAGAGCAAGTGCATAGCATCTGGGGTTGTTGCTATTCGCTTCAGCAGGCATCTGGGCAAAATCGTCCCATGCTAAGAAAGAAAACTCACAAGGCTACATTCTTAGATAGTCTTTCCTCTTTCAATCTTAAAACAAACAAACAAACAAACAAACAAACAAACAAAACCTCCGTATAATTCTAGAAACCAGAGTAAAAGAATAATAAAGTAATTGCTTGCATTAATGCAAGTTAATTCATTTTTCCTTATGGATCTTAAGCCTGAGACGTCTAAGCAATGTCTGTGGAGTGAATGTTTGCTCGCCTTCCCACAGAGAGTGTGCTTCAAGCCAAATGTGACACCAAGAATGCCTAATGACTTTAGAAAACGAAAAGAAGAGTTTATTTTTCTGCAGTCAAGTTCTGCAAGTTAAATGAAGAAAGTGCTTAATGAAACATTTTTTAAAAAACAGGTCTGTTTGGAAATGATGTCACCCTGAATCTTTTTCACTAAGTTGGAGAAAGTACGGTGGGCACTTGGGTTCGGGTTGTCTTTGGACATGTGTTTGTATTCTGCCCCTGGCTGGCTTTTCTTGGTTGCTTCCAAACTACTGAATTGATTATTTCCACAGCTCACATCATAGGAAACACCTGGGACACTTCTTACCAGATTAAGAGATTGTTGACTCAGACTCCTTCCCTGGACACTGGGTTCTGGCTCAGTGGCACCGGGGTTTACAGAGCCTTCTGGGTCACGTGCGTCGTCAGAACTGGGGGGATCGCCGTGTTACAGAGCACAAAAGGTGAAGCAGAAACACCCACCTGCTGTGCCTTGGAAAACGTCCTCCTGGCTCAGCAAAGCCTGCGTGATGCTCTGGCTGGAGCCAGGGACCTGAGCAGGCATTTGCTGCCTTGGGTTTCTACCCTGGGCTAACGGCTGGGCTGCTCGGCTCTTGGCATCCCTGCCTCTTCTCTTGCCGCCCTCACTGGTTTTCACTGGAAGACCCTGCCCCAGTGAGTCACATTCATTTTGGAACAGAGGTCTGGCTCTCTCTTAAACCAGTACACATCCGTGGAACATTCTAGGTGCACCTCTCTCCCGGGGAGCACACAGGCCCTGGAGTCCGGCCCAATGCCCAGGCTCTGCTGTCCCTGCCTCGGGGAAACGTACCCCACCAGGGTGTTTCCAGCAACATTTGGAGGGTTTAGAGGACTAACGCGGAAGTGAGTCAGCTCAGGTGTGAAATAGGGAACAAGGAAACAAGGTGTCCGCACGGTGTTCGCTGGCCTCTGGCCCTGGAGGGACTTGTGGAACATCGGGGCATGTCTGGGTGCGCTCAGGGCTTCCCTTTCCTCTTCAGAGGGCATCTCACGCAGGGATGCACTTTCTCAACCTTGTGGACGAATTTGAGAATATTTGCCGAGGCCGGAAACAGTGGGGCGCCGCCAAGCTGTGCGCGGTCCGCAATGGAGAATGGTCTCAGCGTGCGGAGACGGTCACCCGCACCTGCTGGGACCTGCACCAGGCCCTGCATGTAGGCGTTTTCGTCTTCTCTTGCTCTAGACTTCTTAGGTATCACGAATGTGACTTTAGTGGATTACTGTTCACTAAATGTGCTGAGTGGCACCTCGTAGGTGGGTGAGGCATGTGGCTAACAGCTCATTCATTGGGGCTAGGTGAGCACTTCCTGACTATTTCCTCTGGGGCTAATGTGCATTGTACAAAGTACTATTATTATGACATTTTTAAAGAAATTCTTAGAAGGAAGAAAGTTAAAAAAAAAAAAGCAAGTTCTCAGCTCCGTTAACATTCCTGGTATGTAGCTTTATAAAATTCTCATGTGCCTTGAAATTTTCATTAGATTTGTTCTTTCTGTTTAGACCCTTGTAGTAGCTGCTATGAATTCCCCCAGAGTGCTTCTGGGAGTTACTATTTTCTGTTAGCGGCTTGAAGAACTTCACAACAATAAGGGAACAAGGAGTGATTTGTGTGTCATGCAGAGATCCCAGTGTGCAGAACTGAGTGTGTGGTCGTTTCTGAATCCGTGTCTCCTTCTGAGAGCCTAGTATGTGCGGAGGGCCACGGTGGCGATGGCCCGTAAGCCACTTGCAGCCAGCACCTCCCCCTTCCGGTGGGATCCTGTCCCTGCCCTGGAGGACACCGGAAGGATACGAAAGACTAGATTGTTGCCATGTTTCCATGTGAGATTTTGAAGTAACTGGGGGGGGGGGCAGAGCATTTCTGCCCATCTGTCGCTGGACTCTCTCCAGGGATGAAGCAGCTTGTTTGAAGTCAGTTGGTTCACTTCCTGACGTTTAGATGTCAAGGGTTAGCACTGTATTTAGAAGTAGTGCAGGTCCTATGTCATTACCCAATCTTTGGCATTCTGAAGATCATTCACGTAAACTTAGATGCACAGCTTGCATGCAGGGCCCTTATTTCAATAAAAATATATTGCTTATACCATGTCGTAGGGCCAATGTGAGGGAACAGAGGTGCAGCGGTGAGTCTGAGGGCGTGACCCGGAGGCTGGTGCTCAGACGTCGTGGTTGGCAGGCGTGGTCAAGCCCGTGGCTGTCTGCTCAGTACTTTCCTTCCTGGGAGTTCACCCTCTGCCCATCCGTGCCCAGAGAAGCAGGGGAGAGCTTGGCCACAAAGACGTGCACTTGAGGAATTCCATGCTCTGCAGAGACAGTCTAAATTTGGAAATGGGTTTAAGTTGCTTACAGGCAATAGCATTTAAAAATCGGTTTATTAAAGCAGCCCATTTTAACCAAAACATTTTAATTGGTTCGAAGCTGTGCATGTGAACTTTGCTTTAAAACTGAACACCACGCCCTATTCGTTATCTCCCCTGCCGCCTCCCCTGACCGCCGGTGAGGGCATGGTTTTCCCTGTGGCCTCTGCATGTGGGCATCTTCAGCTCGCCCGAGTGTCCGCACACGTGCCTCTTGAGGGCTGGGAGCACCAGACGTGGGCCTCACTGTGACCCTGGCGGCCGGGGTCTGCCCTGGCTTGCTGCGGCATGGTGCACGCACTGAGTGAGTGGACGTGTGCTTGAGGGGCTGGCTGTGGGGCTGCCGGGGGGGACAGGGGGCCGGGACCAAGGGAGCTCTGTGGTCTGGGCAGTCTGTGCACCTGCGTGTGCAGTGAGTAAGGGGCGAGTCTTCAATTGTCAGGAAGTCCTCAGGGGCGGACACCCAAGACTTTGCCTACTTTTAATGCTTCTGTGAAGTGATTTTGCTAAACATTTAATGTTACTGATTTTCAGAATGGTTTCTCTTTTGTTGGGGAAGAAAGTGGCACATCCATGTCTACGGAATGGGTATTAAAAGCCAATCGTGGGGACGCCTGGGTGGTTCAGTCGGTTAAGCGTCTGCCTTTGGCTCATGTCATGATTCCAGGGTCCTGGGATTGAGTTCTGCTTTGGGCTCCCTGCTCAGGGGGGAGCCTGCTTCTCCTTTCCCTCTGCCCCTTCCCCTGCTCGTGCTCTCACTCTCCCTGACAAATAAATAAATAAAAATTTAAAAAGCTAGTCTTGGCAAATGGAACATTACTCAGCCTTGAAAAGGAAGGGGATTCTAACAGCTGCTGTAACAGAGATGAGCCTTGAGTACATGATGCCCAGAGGGTTGTGTCAGACAGGGCAGACCAGGCAGAGAAGGACAGGAGCTCTCTGGTCCCACTCACAGGGGTCCCTGGAGCGGGCACATCCGTCCACAGAGACGGGAGTTGATGGCAGGCAGGGACGATGGAGAGCAGATGGGGTGAGTCTAATGGGGACAGAGCTTCAGTGTGGGAACATGGAAGGTTCTGGAAATGGATACTGTTGGTGGTTGCACAACTGTGTGAATGTACTTAATGCCCGTGAACTGTACACCTAAAAATGGATTAAAGTAGTAAATTTTGCCATGCATATTTTACCACACACACACACACACACACACACATACACACAGAATGTTCGGGAGCAAAACCAAATAAAAATAGCCAGCAAATATCACGTGACAGAGAAACATTCAATTCTCATATACATTAAGAGAAAATATAAGACAATATATGTAAAATCATATCGTAACATTATATATTATGAAGTCATTTTTATTTTAAAATGATACATATGATCCATTTTCCTGTATATACATGTATTTAGAGAGAACCCGGTCAAGAGAGTCTTAAACCCGTGTGATGGCATGTCTTCTCTAAATCAGGGAGGGGAAACTAAGTCTGTGAAATGACAGATGAGAGCCACAAGTATAACTTCAGAGAGGGTGAATCATTTAATACTGTGATATTGTTGGAGAGTTTTGTGGATATTGAAAGCATGTAGACATATGTTCTCCTGAAGGGTAAGCCTAAGAAAGTGTTCGTTCTGTGAGAGCCTGAGGAAATGATCGGGGAACTGGGGCCTGGGTGCTCCGAGGGGTGCCATTCCATGTTATGATTTGTCTGCAGAATCTGGGTCCCTCAAGTCCCGGAGCCTGCTTTCTAAGGCTGCTGAGAGGCCCTCAGAGCCGGGGCAGGAGGGCGGTGCCCTGGTCCCTGGGGCTCCCCTCCCCTGGTCCTCAGAGAGGATTGTTAGCAGTGTGGACAGGCAGACAGAGCCCATGTGTGGAAGAAACACAACATGAATCACAAAGCTGCAGCAGCAAGAATACAAAAACTTGTGGCCACAGGGCCTGTGACACAATCAGGCCTGGCCGGTAGCTGGAAGGGGAGGTTTGTGCTCCGGCTGGTGGCGGGGCCCATGCAGAACCGGGTCAGGTTAAGTTCCAGTCCCTGCAGCTGCTGAAGCTTGCGGTGCGTGTGGGCGTAGGAGCTTTGGGGCGGAGTGCATCTGCAGAGGGACCCACACCCTCGCTCAGCGGACCCCAAGCCGGTTGGCATCTGGCCTGCATGCTCTAGACCGGCCAAGCCTCCGCACGCTCGGTCGGGCGATGACCCAGACCCCCGGGAGGATGTCACCTGTGGCCTGCTCGGCAAGGGAGGCTGCTCTGGCAGAGTTGGCTGGCGGCTCTCAAAGGCCCACCACGGCTGCTGGGCTGCACTGAGCGCTTGGGGTCCAGGCGACACGGATCCCCAAGGCCCAGGTGGCTGTCTGCTTCTGTGTCTTGCTGCGTGTAGCCCAGGCTTGTTGGTGAGGTGGCCTCAGGGACAAGCAGCACCTGCTGCTGGGTTAATTACTCTTAATTAGGTTGCATCCCTTGCTGGAGAGAGAGAGAGAGAGAGAGATGTCTTGTGCCCCCTCCACCTGCAGAATCTCTGAAGAGCAGTGAGGGCTCCGTCCTCGGCCGAGGGAGGATCCTTGCCGTCAGGTCACTGGGAGGCTAGGAGAGGAGGGCACAGGGGGGCGAAGCAGTGGCCTGGCGGCATCTCAGCTTGAGGGCTGCATTGATGGGGCTGCGTGTATGCAGGAGGACCGCCACGCCAGGCCCCTGTCAGTGTCGAGGCCTGAGATTGTCAAATGCCCGTGTGCGTGCCTGCATACACCTGGCTTGGACAAGGGAGCCTTTCCGTGTGGGGATCACACCCTGCCCATCACGATGTGGGGCTGGGATTGATGTGTGTCCTGAGTGTGAAGGAGGCGCTGCGGTCATTATCTTGTGCTGAGGATCCAAGGGGACACTAATTCTGGGCACACTGTGGCAGGAGGACAGCCGCGCAGACACAACCCCGAGCGGCCTCTCGAAGACACGTGCTCCAGCGGTGGCGGGAAGGCATTCAGCTCCAGTGCGGGAGCTGCAGGGAGGGCTGCTGCTGGGGGCGCACAAAGATGCAGGGACCAAAGCTGTTGATTTCATCGGTGCGGGAAGCGGTACCTTCACACTGAGCTGACCGTCTGTACCAGCTGGGGGAGTTGGGTTTGTGTGGTTGTTGGGGACAAGCACGCGCCCCAGCAGAGAGAGAGGCTCTCCTTCCGCTGGGCGCCTGGGCTCTGTCCACCCCGCCGCCGTCCAGGCACTGGGGTTCCCGTGTCTGCACTGGAACCCAGAGGCCCCAGCCTGAGTCGTCCTCGCCCCGTCCGCAGGCTGTGCCCGGGACCACCGTGACTTCCCTGGCCCTCCACGCATGGACCCACAGCGGAGACTCACGTGGACCAGGGCAGCTTCTGCGGTCCCTGGGCTCAGAGCCCAGGTTGCTGACTTCAGGCGAGTCCCCAGCCCCTGCGCAGGGAGGGAGTCGTCCCTGTGCCAGTGGAGGCCACGCGTGAGCCACGCCATCCTGCCCAGTTTCAGAAGATGACTCCCTTAGGTCTTGATGGGATTAAGAGATTTTTTCTCCAGACAGAGAATAAGATGGAAATGGAAATAACTTAGGAAGTCAACTCACTCTCTGAGGCCCAAGTAGCTGATATAAGAATAAATGCTCAGGGCATTTCTAATTTATCAATGAGTCATCAGTTACAGATAGAACGGCCCTGCAGGCTTCCCCTGGGGTCACCAGAGGCCGTGGGACAGACACATCTGTGGTACGTTTCCTCTCCGCTCTAGAGTCTTCCAAGCACTGGGTGTGCAGAAATTCCCCGAGTCCGCAGACGACCTGTTGAGCAGACACGGGAGGGCTGTGGAGGGTGGTAACATGGCACGTTGCGTGGCCAGCATGCCTGAAGTCGGCCGTCTGTCATCCCTGGTGACAGGCAGCACAGTCGCGTGAGCAGCACGTTCAAGGGGAGACTTTGAAGTGAGAAGACAACCACCTGGGCTCCATACTGAGTAAGACTCACAGGGTCCTACAAGCAGGACTTTCTTCACCTTCTCAGACACAGTTCCTTCTGGGAAGAGCCTCAGCCCACGAGCAGAACCAAGGCAGGGCATCTGGTAAACCAGATCGGTTTACTGCACTTAGGAGGCAGCATTACGTGGACCAAAAATGGATTTTCCTTCCTGGTACAATGTAACTTTCTGTGCATTGTTCAGTGCGGGGAATTACCACACATGCATCAAAAAGGCAAACTTGCCAGTAGTTTTAAAGCATGGTGACAGAGAGGGCCTTGCTGCTTATTCATTCTGTGGCTTTGGGTCCACTGTCTCATCTGTGATACGGAGACGGTCTCTGACTGCAGGCTCATTGGCGGGAGTGCCTGGCACAGGGTTGGCACTGGACCGATGGGCCCTGTCACTGCAGACGGACAAGAGGAGGGCCAGAGCTTGGGGACATGTGCCCCGTGGCATCCACGCGCTGCCATCCACGCACTCCACATCCACGCACGTGTGTGGATGGCGTCCTCAGCGTTGCTGAGACCCTGTCAGGTGGGGCAGCCCAGCACACGGTCGCCCGCTTGTTCGGAGGCCAGTCAGACTGGTGGGGGGGCCACGAGGCATCCGCCTGTCATCCCAAGTGGGTCCTATCTGAGAGGCAGTTCAGCAACACCACACCCCTGCACAGGGACCGGCCCTGCTTCCACGGCCTCAAAACTCTCACGACTCCTTAGTTGAAAGGGGAATTCCCAGGTGGGAATGCCAAGGCCGCCGAGTGTGGTGACTCTGCTCACGAGCGAGCTTTCTGCAGGATGTGGTCTCTGAGACTCATGTTTTCCCTTTTCTTCCTGTTCTCTCTCCCCAGTGGGGCCATTTTTGTCAGTCACCTGTATTGTGTGCCATATTTTGGCCACATGCCCATTTGCTTCCCCAGAACAGCTGTGCAAGGACGATGCTTTCCCTCCATGCCTCCAATCAGCTTTCATCCCCTCGCCGGGCTTGGGGAGAAGCTCTCCGGCCCAGACCCCACCTTCCCGAGGGGGGACCACAGCCGCTCTTGTGAAGCTTGACACCTGGGCCGTCTCCCTCGGGATCAGAGTACTCGACTCCGATCTTCCTTAAACAAGACTCGTGGCAGGGTGAACACAGAATGCATCAGGGCTAATCGGAGTCTTCTGAAGAGAGCCATAAAACCCAGCTTGGTGTTTGCTGCCTTTTTATTGCTGTGTTTTGGGGAAATAGCACTCACATCAGGACACCCTGCACTCATATGAAAGGGCGGAGGCTACAGCCACACTCACAGTCACAGGATTCACAAAAGCGGAGCATGGAAGCAGCTGGTGTTGACTCATGGGTGCATGGATGGACTCGATGCATTTGTACTCACAGTGGAATAGTATTCATCCCTGAAAAGGAAGCATGGCTGAGCCTCGAGGACATGGTGCTGAGGGAGATGAGCCAGACGCAGGAGGACAGATGCTGCGTGGCTCCTGGAGGAGGCATCCACAGAGACAGAGCACAGATGGCGGGTGCTGTGATGGTGGCGGGGGTGGGTGTCCGGTTTTACAAGACGGGAAGAGTGGTGGGGGTGGCAGTGCTGGCAGTGGCTTACTAGCGTGAACGTAAGGGATACCCCTGCACTGAGTGCTGAAACGTGGTTCAGATGGTAGGTTTTCTGTTCAGTGCGCATTGCCACAGTGAAAGAATGGGAAACGGATGTTCATGGCCACATGGACAGTGTTTAGAGCAGGATCTTAGGGAGGAAGAAAAGATTGAGAGTTTTTGGGAAGTGTCTTTGCTGAAATACTCAGTCTAATCATTATGTATGTCTGCAGACTGTCCCCAGGGTGGTCTCCAAACTCTAGGATGTGTGGAGGTTTTCTGGCTTTTTACTAGTCTGTGGGAAAACAGGAAGAATAGAATATAGTGAGTTTTCCAAAAGTTAAGTGTTTGGGTATTTTCAAAAATCCTTACTTGTTGGGTATGACAGGGACTTTTGTGATTGATGGTGACAGTGTAAGGGGATTCTGTGAGCACGAGTCCATCGACAGTGCTCATTTGAGGCATGAGCGGGCCAACAGCACTAGTGTCCCACAGATTAAGGGAACACAGTGACAAGTCAGATGCTGGCAGGCAACTGCTTTCAATGTTCAGGGAAGACTTTCGGCCAAATTTCTGTCGCTGTTCCACATTCTTGGGAACCTCCCGGTGGACATTGCTCCGTGGCCATGAGGGGACTGGGGGCTGGCGCATGGCTGGCAGAGCTGTGCTGAGTCCTCTGACTGAGAAGAACTTCCACTGGAGCTGCCAGCCTGCGGCAGGTTCTGGACGCCGGTTGTGCCGCATGCATCTGAGCACCGCAGGGCCGACCCTTCTGGAAGGGGAGCCCCTGGGGTGGGGGTCCGTGCCTGCCCACACCTTTCCATCCTTCGTGCTCCACAGATGCCAGCACCCGTGCGTGGCAGGGGCTTGGGGTGCAGAGGTGACCGAATTGTGCAAAGTAAGCATAAGGAAGACATGGCAGGCTTTGGCGGAGTGTCTGCCCAAGTATCCATGCGCCTCCCCAGAGCGATCTCGGCGAGCATTTCCCTCCATTCTCTGGAGAAGGAAGGGCACAGATCCTGGGGCCAGGCTCCCTGGCTTCCAATCCTGCTCTCAGTTCCTTGTCATGCGACCTTGAGCCAGTTTCTTCATCTCTGGGGGACGGTGGTTTTCCATCTGATGATGGGGGTAATGATAGCAACCACCTGCAGTGGACTGAGTGCGTAAGCATGAGGCGTGGTGTTGGGCAGGGGGTGACGTCACAGGGGTGCAGCCCCCGTGATGGACTCAGGGCCCTTCAAGGAGAGACCCCACAGAGCCCCCAGCCCCTCCTGCATGTGACAACACAGCCCAAGTTGGCCACGCGGATGAGGGTCAGACCGCAGCCACGCGGGCGCCTGATCACGCGCCTCCAGCCCCGAGAACCGTGAGAAGCACAGTTACCTAGGTATTGAGCCACGTGGTCCCCGGTGTTCGTGGTGTTCTGCAACAGTCCCCAGTGGACAAAGACACCACCTTACAGGCTGTTCTGGGGCCGCAGTGAGCTCATGTCTGTAGCTAGCACCTCATACCGTCGAGGTTCTGCAGAATGTTGTTAAGTGGTACCAACAGAAGGGACTTCTGCAGAGCCTTCCCCAGTGCAGCAGCAAGATCCAAGTAACTGAGAAAATGGAGTTGCCGTGGCGAGGTATGTATTGGGCCTGTCTGTGAGCACAGGCCTCTGGCCGCCTGTGGTTGGGCCTGGGTCCCTTGTGCGGGAATTCACACCAGTGGCCAGCCTGGTCCTTAAGATCTAAAACTGGCAAATTAGAAACATACGCCCTTACCGTTCTGTGTTGAAGGACCTGACGTGGGTTCTTTTCTGGTGGTAGTCCCGTCACGTGTGCGGGCCGTGCTGGGTGTGTGCAGTGTGGGGTGCGACGGGGGTCCCGTCCTCAGGCCTCCCCAGGAAGGGTTCCTCCCGGGCACCATGCCAGGGAGCCATGGCGTGGCTCAGTCTCTGGCAACCCCAGACAGCCGGGGGGGCGTCTGTGCTGCTCTCGGGGTGCCGGAGACACATGTCCTGCTGAGGGTTTGTGGTGTCGAAGAGCGCAGCCTCCATCAGGGTCTCTTACTCACTGGAAACAACACGCATCCAGTAACGGACCCCAGCCTCGGCCCTAACCAGAGAGCCGGGGCAGATGTCTGGGCCGTCTGAGTCCATCAGCGCAGGGCCCTGTTCGCCGTGGGCCCCGGCCCAGCCCGGCAGGCCGCAGCACCCCAGGCGTGGGCGCAGAGCCTGTGGTGGGCAGCGCGCTGCGTCCTCGGCTGCCGTTTTGTGGGATGATCGCTTCTCACTCATCACGCGTCTTCATGCACACAACCCAGCATCTCTCTTGGTGCTATGAATCGGCGGTCATCCTAATGGGCTTCAGCTGCGTTGGGGACGGGGTGAATTTGGAGTCAGAAAGCCTAGGTTTGAATGAAATTCTATTATTTGGGGGCTGTGCCACCATACAGGAGGCTCTCCACATTCCCATATTCCTGCCGTTTCCTTATCTGCAGTGAGAATGGGGCAGATTATGTATTTGAAAATATCCAGTAAATATCTGGGATGTGGTAGGAACTGAATAAAAATTAGTTGAATCTAAACACAACTGATGGGAAGACACAGAAACCAAAGCAAACCAAATCAGCCGCCAATAGCTTTTGGCTTAATATGCAAAAGGGAAATGCCAGGATCTCTTCTGCCAAAGGAAAGCTGACAGATAAACGTGCTGTATAGTCATCAAATAAAGCCAGAGCTTCTCGGCAGAATCTAAAGGGTTTCCTGGGGTTCTGAGACTTCAGTACAACCATGTTACCTACTTGAGGGCCGTCATCAGGAAGAGGTTTGAGCAAGCCTGACGTCATCTCTTTGACCTGTTTTCTTGAAGGAGGCCCGTGAACGAAGCGCGGCACCACTGCGGTGCTGTGGGAACGTTCCCGAGCCTCGAGCAGATTCATGCCTATGGCCTGCAGCGTGGACAGACCTCTGCTGAAGGTACCCTCTTGCATGGTATGCTCTCCACCAAGAGCTCCGAAGTTCAAGGTGGGAAACGTAGTAAAACACGGATTCTCCAGTGTCCGACTCAGGGAGCATCAGGGTGGGCACAGACGCCGAAGGTGGAAGGAACTCACCATGGAGACAAGAGCTGAGCGGGTCCGAGTGACGTCAGAATCTGGCACTCTGGACAGAGGGCGCGTGGGATGGGCTTGGGCTTAGGCGGTTTGTGAGGTTGGCAGAGTGATGCAGGACAGTCCAAGCAGGAGCCCGGTGTGGGCTGTGCCCGCCACGCCCACAGGCAGAGCACCCGTGGGACGGCAGGTGAGCCGAGCCTCTCAGCACCCCTTCACCTCGGACCCGCCCAGCCCCCCATCATGGGCAGCATTTGCTCTGTTCGATTTTCAAGTTGTTCTTCAGAAGAGCAGACATAAATATCAATTATGTACACGGGGACAAATGTTTTAAAATCAAGGTTAATGAGTGCATACCCTTTTCCAGATGGAATAGATGCAACAAAATCATAAAACAAATTCCCTAATCTTGATATATGTTGAAAAGGCTTATGGTTAATTTGATCTTCCGTGGCTTTGAGCTCCATGCTGTCTCTCAGCCCTCACCATGAAGGCTTGGCTGACTGAGGAGGGGGCTTGGTGTGTGGCCCCGAACCACGATGCGGTGGGCTTTGCACTTGTCCTGAGGTGCATTCCTGACACGTATGGGACGATGGTGGATTCTGAGGAGAGGTTCCACATACGTGGACTGTGAGCCGTGTGGGCCTGGGTCCCTTAGGGGCGGGGAGGGTATGTGCAGGCCTCCGGGGAGCTGCTTCAGTCTCCCCTTCCATTCAGACCCTTCCCTGGCTGTGTGGGGGCAGTGCGGGGAACCCTGCTGGCCCATAGCGCTCATTCAGCTGCCAAAAAAAGCCAGATTCATTTCAGAGCAGAACTCCTGCCTGGGACAAATGGCTTCATTAGAATCCAAAAGCCGTGTCAGGAAAACACTACATTATGCAGATGGAGGCGAACATGGCTAGTGTTTCCTGCTCCTTACTCAGTCGGCTGGGGCTCTGAGCCCCAAACCCAGGTCCCTGGGGACCGCACGGGAGCAACTCCACGGGCCAGAGGTCACCCATCCTGGGCACGCGTCCGAAGAGCTACACTGTGCTCGGGAACCATCAGAATTGGAGGGGGATGTGCCCGGCCTGGGGGTCGAGACCCTTTCCGAGCCTGAACCAGACATAATGGTGGGAAGCACTCCTTGGGGAAGCTCACCATGGCGTTGCTTCCTATGATGACCAGATTATCCCAAAGCGTTCATTTCCTTCCAATGACACTGACGTCTCCAGGGAGTTTCATTTCGTGACTTACATGTCTAGATTTGCATTACATAGATTGTTTGAGTGTTAAATACTCATGAACATGAGCATCAATACGGAGAGCCATGAGTGCCCTGTAAGAACCCAACAGACAACTGTAACTAGGAGACCAAGTGTCAGGGACAATGTGTAGTCAGCTGTTCTCCCTACACCTTGTGACCGACCTCATTAAAAAATATGTGTGATTCTTTCCATGTAAGGACTGGTTGGCAAATTAAAAACAGGTTTGGTCTATACTGTTTTGTACCTAGATGGCCTAAGTGGAATGTCCTTCCTGCAGAGAGACCTCCCATTTGCAGAAGAGGACTGAGCCTCTGGGTTTGCAATCTGGTGTAGAGTTTTACTTGAAACCACAGTTGCTGAAATCATGGAAGGTTCTTCATTCATCTTTGAACTATTTTAATAGTATGAGGGTTTCCCTGGCAGGAATCTTCACTGATCCCCTGTGCAGCCCTGGGATGTGCCTGCTGCGTGTGTGCTGAACATGTCCTGAGTGTGTGTTGAGTGCACGCTGAGCGTGTGCTGAGCGTGTGCCGAGTGTCTGCTGAGTGCATGCTAACCGTGTGCTGTGTGCTGCGTGTGTGATGAGTGTGTGCTGAGTGTGCTGTGTGCTAAGCGTGTGCCGAGTGTGTGCTGAGCATGTGCCGAGTCCCTGCTGAGCATGTGCTGAGTCCCTGCTGAGCGTGCTGCTTTAATTCCACGATGTCCAGAACATTCCTGAGCTTCTGACTCCTCGGTTCTGGAGTCACCAGTAAACCTTTGCTCATCAGGGCTCCACTGTGCTCTTCATCATCAGCACGTCGGGTGGGAAGGGTAGGGGCTCGGGTTCGTGCATGGGCCTGATGTCCCCAGGCTGCGGTGTGGGCTTGCTGGGCACGCGGCTTGCTGTCACAGCCATCTCCCATCTCCTATGAGCGCCTGAGGCATGAACAACTCCCCTCTGAACTCTGTCTCCCCAGGCTGGGCCAGCTCTCCACCCCCTCATGCGGGCTCTGCCTTGAGGTTGGAAGGCAGTCTCCCCGTGTCAGCGGGAGCCTGGGCTGGACCTGCTTCTACTTCACGGGGCGCTTGGCCCTGAGGTCGAAGCCACACATGCTGGAAGCTAGGACTCCGTGCTGGGAGAGGTTCATGCTATTTCTGCTCCAGCTCCCCCTGCGTCTCCAGGAAAGCTCCCTCTTCCCTCCCCGGGGTTGGGAATATCCATTTTGGAAAAGCTCCGTGGGAAATCGTGAAGATGAGCAGGGGAGTACAGTGTTTTCGAGTCGCGCTGTGCAGTGACCCTGCTGCAAAGGCCCGTGTCGAGTTAGACCTAAGAACCATGGGAACTTGCTGCCGATTCTCAGCAGGGTTGGAAATTCAAAGCGTCCTCGCAAGTCAGAGACTTTGTTGCCGGCTTGGACACAGTTGGCACCGTGCGAGTGCCAGTCCCCAGGGAGGGCTGATTGTGTGCCAGAGCGTGGGGGTGGGCTTGGGCACTGTGCGTGGGGCGCGGAGCTGTCTGCAGTGACACTTGTGTGGTCAGTTTTTCTAGACCTGGAGGAGTCTGGCAGGGACACGGAAGTGCAGACCACATGCGCTGGCCAAGTTCTCACGGCAGTAACCGTGCCTCTAGCCAAGGAGAACGTGATAGGCTTCCCTTCAGAATCTGTTAATGCCTGTCCTGTGTTGGTGGATTGCCCAGATATGTGTTACAAACAGGTGTGACCTCCCAGGGCCAGAATATCCCTTTTTCAACATGACACCAACCACAGGACCAGAGGCTGACCCCATTGGTCAGCTTTGGGTCAGACACACTGTGGCCCGAGTCCCACCGTAACCCCCACCTCGTGCACAGAGCTGCTGGGGTGGAGGCCTCTCTGCTGGACTTGCAGTTCACGGAGGGAAGAATGCAGGGAGAGGGCGGATGAGCCCATCTCAGGCCTCAGTCCCGTCAGAGTGCTGAGTGTCAGCGAAATGCACCGCTCTTCCTGTTAGCCAGGCGGTTGTGACTGTGCGTGGGGGGGGGAGGAGAATCATTCCCTCCGCAACTGAATTAGCCCCTGAGCATCCGGAGCCCACCTCTGCGCCCTCTGGGAAGGCGTGTGTGCAGACTGGCGCCTCTCCAGAAAGGGAAGAAATTCTGATAGCAGACACAACACATCTGGTCTCTCGTCCCAGGCTGGGAATCTGTGGTCAGGGCAGCAGAAGCCCTGGGGTGACGGGTGACATGTTGGATTTCAGGTTGTTTCTCCGAGGGGACCGGTGCTCCCCAGTGGGCTGTTGGGAAGGTAAGCAGATGGCACGCCGGGAACGTGTCGCTGCAGCCGTGCCTGACAGGGACGGACTGCGTGGAAAGGTCACGCCCCCTCTCCCCAGTGGATTGTGTATTGGAATTGCAATTAGGAAAAACCTTTTTCTCCTTATCCTAAACAGTTTTGCCATCGTAAATGTTTCCTACCAGTGAAAGAGTTCATGTGTGTTTCCCTGATCCGTGTGTGTCCCCCTCACACACATGGCTGGTTTCTACCTCCAGCCGAACTGCTCACCCTCAGTGGAGGCGTGTTTAGTGGGTAAAGGATGTGGGAGCCCCCCTCCTGCCCCTGTTCTTGAGAAACTTTCTTTTTGAGTTTAATTCAATCTTGAAAACAGAATTTCTCTGTTTCCCCTGACCAGCCATTTCCTCACTTTTGATTACAAAGATCTGTCAGGCTCTAAATCGAATTGGAGGAGCCTGGAGACACGTGTGACTATGCGTTGAGGACGTGGTACTTGACGAGGTTCAGGGACAGAGCGTTACCAGGAGGGGTGCTTAGTCACAGATGAGGTGGGACCCCTGATTCCAGGTGCATTTGAATCTTTTCTCTGCAAACTTGCCAACAGGAGAAAGGTATTGACTTGCGATCTCTGAATGAGTGCTTCTGATGGTTTTATGAACTGTAGACCAAATGGCATTTCCATTCATCTACTTTTATAGCAATTCAATTAAAAGTGTCTTTTGTCTTGAAGAGTGTAAAGAAAACGTGAGCAAATAATGGTTCCCGTAACTGTAAATCTCCCAGGTGCTTCCTGTGTGTTTGATTGCAGTCCCCGTGGGGTGAGGGTCAGTGTTCGAATTTACTGAAGGGACACCTAAGACTTAATAGTAAAGTGTCCTCTGGCCAGAGCGGACTGGGGCTTGGGTGGGCAGAGCGTGGGCACATGCTCCCACTGTCTTCCCAGAGGCCGACCAGGTGGTGCCCATAACCTTCAGCGACTCGGAGGCAAAATGTTAGGGAGTCATGTGTTTGGGTTGAGACCTGGAAGAGTGACCATCATAAACTTGAGTGAGCCTTTCAAATAATTTATGAATTACTTTTCATTTGTTCCCTAATGAAAACAAAATAGTAGAAACAGGTCTGTGTTTGTTCTCTTTCCCTCCTGCGCAGCCTCCATCTCTCCGTGTCTCTGTCTCTCTCTCAGTGTCTCCCCTTTCGGATACCACCTAAAATGCGTTTCCTTTGGTCCTTGGTCAGTGTGCTAACACTCACTAATAACAGTGCTAAGTGTCATCATCACCTTTCCCTCTGTGTCCTGGCTCTGTTCTCTCCCACTTGTGTACAATTATGTTTTATAAGAAACTTCTTTCCTCCAAAACAAAGAACATGTAAGAACCAAGTATATGTTCCTGAGTTGCTCCTTAGAGCAGGGGTCTCCGGGCCTCACTGTCGGGGGTCTGTGTGTCAGTGACCGTTCTTGGGGCCCACGCTGCGCAGTTCATCTGTGCCCACGACAGCCGAAGACGCTGGGCTTGGAGACGGCCACGCGGAGAGACCCCCGACCATCTGTCTGCCCCCGCAGGTCTCTGGAAGGTCGGCCTATAACACGGGCCGCACATACTCTGTGACTGCGGATACGTTTTCCCATTGCTCATCGATCATCGTCTGTAGTTGCGCATTGGAACCTCTGACCATATCATCTCGCTGTGTTGCCGCAGGGAGCCAAGACTTACTCACCTCCCATTTCAGCACCTCTGTGTTGGGACCACAAGTGAGCGTATGATCTTCACCACTGTTGGAAACGTGCCGTGCATCTTGCAGGTTCTGCCCCATGCAACATCCTCTTCTGGGCATCTCGTGTCCCTGGCGACATGGATGCAGCCCCTGGGAAGGGTGAGCAGGAGCCCTGGTTTGCAGACCTGCCTCCACTGACGGCTGCTGTGACTCACGCTCCAGCAGGCCTGTGGAGGGCCATTTCCTCTCACGGTTCCTGTCTGTGATCCCGGTTCTGGCCTAGACTCCGGTTTCTCGTCACCATCTGCCCTCTGGCACGCGGGCTCACTGTCCCAGGATGGGCATGGGCTCTCCGTAGTACCACCTCACACCTGCGCTTGCATCCCCCGACCGTCAGCCGTCACCACCACTGGGGTTCGCACAGCCCCCCAAACATCTGTGAATGTACTTGTTTGCTCGGGGCTGCAAGGCTGCAGATTGTACGATAAGAGCTTTGGAATTGAAATTCCACTGCATCCCCAATGAATACTCAGCTCTTGATAAGACATTTTCTCATGGAAAAATGAGTTTCTCCCATTACCTGAAGTGGATTTCTTATAATAGAATTACACTGTTTTCCAACCAGTGATAGGCACTCCATACACTGAGCTGGGCTCAGTAATAAATAGCCCTAGATTGTTTTTGAATTCAGTGTAACCACTTGTTTCCAGTCATATGCAAACAAAGCCAACTGAGCTCTGGAAAATAGGGGTATTTACTCTTGCTGTCTGGTCTCATTCAAGTCTAATATGAAAACAAGGCACATTATATTTTTATGTTTTATCAGATAAAGATCATAAAGAGTGGCTATTTTATTAGGTGTGCACTTTGATTTATTTGCACCCTTTAGACTTGCAAGGTACTACCTTTTTGCCTCACTTCCCAAAGCAGCAGGTGTTGGTAACTCCGCAGAGCGTGGTGGTGGGAGCCCTGTGGGTGGGCTGTGCAGCCTGGATGGACAGACGGGCAGGCGTGGCAGGGGTGAGAGAGGATGCAGGCACCGCGAGGGTGCTGGGCTTCCTGCTTCCCACTGCACCTTTCACCAGATACTGTGCTTACTCCATGGACCCTTCCAGCTCTATAAGTCTGGGTTTTATTTTCTATGTCTTAGGATAAACAAGAAAATTGACTGTTGTGCTGATACCTGATACGCGTCAGTGAGTTTCTGGCCCCAGTGGTGCTGTGGATTCTGTGTTTCAGGTGAATGACCAGCCCCCTGGGACTGGTGGGCTCTGAATTTTCACCACATGATTCCCTCAGTCTCAACAACATGCTGATTCTTAAAATACAGAGGTCTTTGAAAGTTTCTCCAGGTGGAATGTTTACGTTCAGCCCTGCAGACAGCAGACGTTCCAAGGGCTTTAAGCCAGAGCACCTCTGGAAAGAGGGTTGCATGTCTCTGGGGCGGGGGCCACGAGGGGCGTGAGAGTTTAGGAGGTGAGAGCATCTAGAAAGCAGAGCTGCAGGCCTGGGGACAGGCTGTGTGTCTTCCCTGGACCTGAGCCCCTGCCTGGCTGGGGCCATGCCCTTTCCCCAGACGCCCAGGCTCTTAGCTGCCCTCTGGGGCTGGATGATACCCCGGCGGTCCCCCAGTGTCCTGGGAGGTGGGTGGACCCAGCTCTCCACTGACATCCCGGGTGAGTGGCTGATGGGACGCTGTAGACGGAAGTCACTGTGGGTGCCAGAGCCAGAGAGGAGCCCGGTCTCAGTGGTCCCTGCATGTGAGTATCTTTCTCATGGCTGCACAAGCATCGGTGGGGTTTTTGTGGAGACACAGCTCCCTGCTCTGGGGTCAGCCTGTCCACGGCCGGGCCGGGCCACTCTGCCCCCAGCAGCTGCCCCCACTTTCTGTCCAGCCACCTCGGGTAGACACAGGGCAAAGGTGAGGGGACCCTGTGGCCCTTGTGTTTCCCTTCCTTGTGCAGGTATTCCAGCAGTCAGGTGGGGGGTTATGAGGATATGAGGATGGAATCATGCTGGTTTATTTTGAAGCCCTGAAAATGCAGCATCCAGAAAAATGTGGAAACCCACCACAGACCTGGTCTGAAGAGCCCAGCTCGGGAGCTGTGTGTGCAGAAGACAGACGCACGCAACCCATTCAGCCGAGGTGGGCAGGTGCGTCATTCAAGGCTCATCCAGAGTCTGAGCTGAGAGTCCAAGATCAAAGATACGAGTTCTCTTTTTGACTCTTTCAATGATGAATAAGTCATAAAACATATTTTAACATATCCTTATCCTTCTGTTTAAACAACCAATTTCTTTATTTTGATGTCTTCAGCCTTTTTAAAAAGGAAAGGTCTGAGTGTTGAGCTGTTTGGTTTTACACACATAGGAGCCTGTGTCCGAGATCTTGAAACGCTAGGATTTCGTGATGTTTGCCAGAGTGCCAAATACTCAACACGCCCGCATCGTCTTCTGATAAAGGCAGTGTTAAGAGCTCAGTGTTGGAAAGAGTTGGGGGAAACAGCTGTTAGTACTTCCTGGGCGATCAGGGTTAGAAATAAGCCCTGGATGCAAGCCACACTTGGACAGAAATACGGTAAATACCGTAGGCCAGGCTGGCCTGTGTGCAGGGGAGCGAGGCTGACACCCCCATGTGCAGCCGAAATGCTTTGGCAAGGGACACAGACGTGTTTTTAGAATCAGCGATCTGAACACACTCATAAGTCCGTCTACTGACCCATCTCGTCTTGGTGTGTGGCTGTGAAAATTGGAGTCAAGCGTCCAGGACAGTCTTAGAAAGGAAAAGTGATTAAAAATGAAAGGCAGTTTTATGCTTTTTTAGGACTCAGGAACCATCACGAACATTTGCACCTGTAATTCTGTGAAATCTCATGAAATGCTGCAGGGAGCCATCTTGTTAACATTTTCGCTGCCGAGGGTCACTTCCTTGGTGGCCCTATCTCGCGGCGGCGGGCATCATCCGTGCTCCTGGGGGTGGGTGCACCAGTGCGGTTGATTTCCTCTTACTGTGTTCCCCCAGATCTGCTAGACAGTTGTGTCTGGAACAGGGAGCACTGTCAGGTGTGGGTTTGGGTGTGTTCGGGTCTGTTTTGTGTGTCCTGTGTGCCTGTGTATACTTTTTTACGTAAGGTCAGCTGTCCTGCCCGTTTTCTAGGCAAGGAGCACCCCTTGTGATGCATAGACACACTTTGCTAGCACAGTCTACATTTATGGTTAAAAACGCTGACCCTGAAGTCAACAGGCCCGAAGCTCCCGGGCCCTCAGATGCCCCCGTTTGTAGAATGAGGGCAGAATATCCATCTCACGGCCACTCATTAGAACTGTAGCTAAGCTGTCTTCTCTGTGTCCCACGCGGATGCCAGGAGGCTCACGGGGAGCAGGCCTCTCCCCGGTGAAACCAGTGAATGCCCTACGATGAGTATTTCTAGTCGACAAGGGTACCCACCTCTCCCTTGACTTAAAAAGAGTTATTTGCAGAAATAGGTTTTCAAGTGATGGGAATTTTCATGTTCTGCTTTGTTTTTATATGTATATGGCTTTACTATATTTACTTATTTTTTAATCATTCCTTATTCAGAAAATACTAGAGGACAACCCAGAGATGGGTGTTCACATTCAGAGGAAAACAGGCTTGAAGACATGAAGTGACCTCACAAGACAAAACACTGTGCTGGCTTGAGATGAGCCAGGCCCACATGGGGAGCGGAGGTCAAGTCCATGATTCCTGGTGCCCCGAAATAAAAACGGTGCCGGGATTCCCTGAAGAGCAGCCACAGCTGGCCTGACACCAGGAGGGCCCGTCCCCATGGGGTTTTCACTGGGAACTCTGCAGTCCTGCAGGGCCACACCCGCCTGGCATGGCCGTAACCATGGCAACCAGGAGCCAGGCCTCTTCTCTGAGCTGGTACCCCAGGATAGGCTGGGGCCATCACTGCAAACCGCCCCGGGGAGAGGGCACAGAGCCACCGCACCCTGGGCCCGTGGAGGCCGGAGATGCACCTCCCCTGGCCGTGGCGGGGCCCATGCACGCCCTTCAGAGGAGCCTACCAGGCGCTCTTAGTGGGTTGTAAGTCCGGCCGCGCCCGAGGTGCACGGGAACCTGGCTTACTCAGAGCTCCCCATCTTTCCACGGGCACTTGATTTTCCTGGAAAGGATGTACAGTGATTTCCTTCATTTCAAGACAATTTATGTATTTTTAATTACGTAAGAAATACAAAATACATTTGTAGAAGAGTAAAAGCGGGAATCCTACCTTTGAAGGGAAAGTTAGAATCTCTCAGCTGCTTCCCATGGATCTCAGAGGTCCCCTCAGCAGCCACTACTGCGAGTAAGGGGTAGTGTGTTTGTGCAGGTGTGTGCACGTGTGCACACGTGGGTGCTTCTAGGAAAGTGGACTGATGTAATAATTGCTGGGAGGTTCTGGTAAGATATCCATATGTTAAAGATGTTTCTTCTGATTCCTAGTTTTTGAAAGGTTTTCAAGAGCATGTTTGAGGGGCGCCTGGGTGGCTCAGTGGGTGAAGCCTCTGCCTTCAGCTCAGGTCATGATCTCAGGGTCCTGAGATCGAGCCCCGCATCGGGCTCTCTGCTCAGAGTCTGCTGCTCCCTGTCCCTCTGCTGCTCCCCCTGCTCGTGCACTTGCTTTCTCTTTCTCTCTCAAATAAGTAAATTTTTTTAAAAAAAGGAATATGTTTGAAAATTATGCTTCTTGGGGGAGTGTCTATTATAAGAAGCATGTTTTATCCCCTTGATTTATCAATTATGCTGCTTGCTTTTTAATGCCATGCCATTTGTCTCCTTCTGGGATAGACCCTACTTGATTATGATGTTCTTTTAATGCCTACTGGTTTTGATTGATGAATATTTTATGTAGAATGTTTGTGTGTTTGTTCAGAAGCCAGATTGTTGTGGATTTGAGAGTATCAGTTGTATCTAAGCTTGGCCAACAATTAAAGAGTATTGGTTGCATTTAACTGTCAACATAGACTAAAACAAGAATAGAATGGCTCTTCCCAGAGGGTGTGGGGAGGGTAGTGCAGCATCTCTTAGAGTGAACGACAGCTTTTGATTATATGTGTTTATTGCAACAAGCAATTTGCCTTAGAGTAGAAAGCTACTGTAGTATCTAAAAGAGATACATTGTAGAAATAGAAAGCAATGCTTTTGACAGTTGACTTTTAAATTTCATAGATGTTCATATCTTCTTGGTAGTTTTTACTGCGAAATCTCTTAGATAATCAGCTTAACTCTGTAGCCCGTGCTCAATTCTAGACCTCCCCGCCAATACCGGAGCCCCTGGTGGATAGCCGAACCTAACAGTACCAGCAGGCTCCTCTGTTATCAGTTATTTGACATTCCTGTTAGTTCAAAAAGGAGTAAAACTAGGTTAATTGCTATCCAAACAATTAAACACCTCTAGGTTTCAGCAATAAGTATGGAGCTTTTTGGGTCTTTTTGAGAACACATTTGTTTCTGGTAACTTATGTGCTTATTATAGCTTTCCGTAGAATACTGTGCTTAGGGGATTATTAAAAATTCATCTTTCTGTAAAAACCAGGAAGCTGAGCAAGGATGATTCTAACATTCTGTGTGTTATTGATGGGAGAAATCATCCTGAGAAGTATGTGTTCATATATAAACAAAAAATTGTTTTATTTTTTCTTGTAAAAGGGACTTAGGATGAAACCTTATAGATACTCATTTTCTGGAAAAATTAAGTCCCAACTTTATAAAGAATTTAAAAAATGATTGTGACTTTCCCTCCCAAGTTAGAAAGGTAATTTGGGACTAAGAAGGGCCTAGATCCAGCCACTCTGATGTCCTGGTCATGTGGCCTGTGTGTCGTCTTACTGCAGCATCGCAAAGGCCAGAAATGCATGTAAATATTAACCACATCACTGGGAACAAAGTACTGAAGAGTAATCCAAGATAGGATTTTAAGTCAAAAGGAAAGAACTCTGTTTGATTAAAGTTTGATTATGATTTTTAGAACCAAAGAACCTTCTGGTACAATTATCCTGAAGTCTTCACTTTAATTTGCTGGAGACCACCCATTGCTCCTAGTACAGCCGTGGAAAGAACTTCTTTCCCAGTGATTTTAGTGCCTTCACATATGAGTTTCCTTGAATTTTCTTTACAATTTTATTCCTGCTCTTGGTCTCATAAGCATGTGGTCTTGACACACAATGGAATATTATTCAGCCATAAGCAAGAAGAAAATCCTGCCGTTTGAGATGGCGTGGATGGACCTTGAGGGTCACAGTATGTGAGAGCAGAGAAAAACGAATGCTGTATGATCTCACGCACACGTGGCACGTAGAGGCTGGACTCACAGAAGCAGAGCGTGGGCTGGGGTTTCCAGGGGCTGCAGTGGGAAGAGAGCGGGGAGGTGTCGGCCCCAGGGTGCAGACTTCAGTAGGATGGGAATGAGATCTGGGGATGGAACGCACAGCTTGGGACTCTGGTCAACTGTGTTGTGCAGCTGCACGTTGCCAAGCAAGGAGACGTGCTGTGTAGCCACCATGACAAAAAGATAACCTGGAGGGTGATGGATGGGCTCGTTCACCTGATTGTGGCGATCCCCTCACAGCGTACGTGCATACTCAGTCGTCTTGTACACTTTAAATCGAAATGACTTTATTTTTCAAATACACCTCAGCGAAGCTGGAAAACACTTCTCGGAAAGGAGTGGGTTTCTGTTTTGTTTTGTGTTTGACGGATAGGTGTGAGTCGTTATCTTCTGCGGGCACCGAAACAAACCCGAAACAATTGCAAGAATGAAAAAGCAGCGATGGAACCCAGTTCCACAAGGAGGAAGGGAGCCTTGAACGATCTTAATAGCTGTGAGCGTCTTGTCCCAGGTGACAAGCTTTTCCATGAGTCAGTAGAGTTTGAAGTGGTTTTTATGAGCTACGTAGAAATCATCACTTGCAAGTTTCTCGTCTTGGCTTATGAAAGGGGATTTTGTTTCCCGTGGCACATTTCCTAAGAAGTGGGAGGCGCTAACAACAAGCATGAGGACACTTCAAAAATGCACCTTTCTGGGAGAGATAGCAGGCGACACGCTGATGGTGTTTCTCTCGTGACGCCGGCACGCAGAGGAAGCACAGGGAGGCCTGGGCCGTCGGGCTCACGCACGGCTTGTTAGACGCCAAGCCTCTGTTGGAGAAAGCCACACCTCACTGTGGAGGAGAAGGCTCTCAGACACAGACGTGCGCGCACACACACATACTCGCGTGCACACGCATGCACAGATACGCGCACACACGCGCACACTCACGCACACACATGCGTGCTCGCGTGCACACTTGTGCGTACGTACACACTCTCACATACACGTGCACACATTCATGCACACACATGCACGTGCGCGCGCACACAAGTACCTCTCTCACACCCTGCAGGTCTGAGATCGAGGCGTCACAGGCTCGGTTGCTCCCGAAGCCTCCCTCCTCATCCAGCAGACACCGCCTTCCTGCCGCGGCCTGCCACATTTGTCCTCGGGTGCACGCCTCCTCCTGTGGGGACACCAGTCCTGTCATATGGGGGTCTCACCCTAAATACCTCCTTTAACCCTCATCAGCTCCCTAAACGGTCCCACCTCCAAACACATTCACACTGGGCGTAGGGCCTCGGCATAGGGATTTGGGGGACACATTTCAGTCCATCTCACCCACCAAACCCCAAACCTGAGTGAGACCCTAAAGGTCGTGTTACTGGGGAGGCCACAGGCTTTTGTGACTGTCCCAACGTGGTGTGGATCCCATGACCTCCAGGCATCGTCCAAAGCTAGCCAGCCACAATTTTTACATTGATTACATGTTGAAATGGTACTATTTTAGACATATTGTGTTAAATAAAATTGGTTATTAAAATTTAATAGTCATGTAGAGGTTTTTGCTCTAGTACAAGTTACCTACACTAGAGTGAAAACCTCTAAATTACCACGGTGGGCAATTTGTAAAGTTCTGTTTGGTTTAATAAAAACGCTTTCCCAATATCCCATTGTTTGAATGCCTCTAGTACTTAAAATGCTTGGTAGCATCTCTCTGTAGTGTGAGCTGGCTTCAGTGTTCTGCCAAGCACTCTTTCTGTCACAGGAACCTCCCCAGCAAAAGGATTTTCCATTAGAAAATGAAAAATATCAATGATGCATTTTTGCAAGTAGAGTTGATAACCCAGCCCCCACGAGGGCATCACCGTCTTGGGTCACACGTGAGGTAGGGGCAGTTTCCAGTCCCTTAGACATCACGAGTGTTCATGAGGATGGTTCAGGATTTAAACTCCTGTAGTTAATTCCCAGTGGCATCTCCCAGCTGGGTCATCTGTAACTTTGCCACGTGTAGCTCCCAGGAGACTTTCTGGGGACCCCTGGCAGTCACCTGTCACCTGGGAGAGACCCAGAGTGATACCCCGTGTCTGCTTGGGGATTCCGGGTGTCCTTTGGAGCGGGGTGCAGAGCAAACCAGTTGCGGGAGCTACGCGGGCGCCGTGCTCCTCCTGCCGTGCATCCTGGCTGTCTCCCTGCAGGTCCCCTCTTCTCACCGTGGCTGAGGGTGGGAGGTGCTGGGGTCTGCTCACCCTGGGGCTCCCAGGAGAGTCTGGGCCCTGAGGAGTGGATGTGCAGGCTGGGTCGGAAGGGACGAGGGTCTGCAGGGCTGGGGGTGGGTCACACTGAGCCCTCCTCCCCCTGTAAGCGGTGCCGAAGGCTTGCCCACCCTGGCTGGTGGACGCACCTTGCAGGTGCCGAGTACCCCACCAGCCGGCGGCTTCGTCCCCCAACCCAGCCTGGGCGTACCCCAAGCTCAGGAGACTACTCTTCAGAAACTTCCTCAAGTTTGTCTTCGGGTGGGTGTCACTGCTGCTGGCCCACGTTTCATGGTCTGCAGAGCAACCTGCTTCTAAGTCAAGTTTTAGGTCCTCAGTGATGCTTTGTCTCTTTATTTTATGTATTTATTAGTTCTTTTCCAGCGTACTGATGATCTTAGCCCCTTGTTAATTACACTGTTTTCTTCTAATGAACTTGGAACATTTCAGGCTGCAGCTTCTGCTCTCACGCGAACAGATGGCAATTTCCTTGTGAGGCTTCATCCGTCCACGCAGAGTCACAGCCCGCACGGCCTCCAGGCTTCCCCTCTGCCCCCCGCCCCTGCTGTGGATGACAGATCCTGGAGGGCCTGGCAGAGCCGCCCCACAGATCCCGCCCCGCTCCCCTGCCTGGGAGCTTCCAGCTCTGCTTTTCCGTCTCCCTCCGTCCCCATCCAGGGGTGGGTGCTGGCCTCCAGCGTCCTTGTCAGGGGGCCCTGTGTGTCCGGTTCCCTACCCCAGACTCGCCTGGGCTCTGACCCAGTGTTTCATCCAGAGTCAGAAGCCTGCCTTCTTTATAAATAAATGTTCCCCGGTTGCATCTGACCCTCTTTCCTGACCAGTGGAGGATCTTGCGGGGGGCTCAGGAAGCAGGTGGTGGGGATGTGTGCCTGCCTTCAGAGAGGCAGTCGCCGTGGGATGCTCTGGAGAGTTTGAATGTGGACGTGGTGGGATGGCCACTGGACAAGACGAAGGAGGGACAAGGAGGGGCAGCTAGCTGTGATTAGGGCCAGGCATGCCCATTTTAATTGGGACCTGAAAAAACACAATGTTCCTTAATTAAATCATTTAAAATCCCAGAGCTGAATTTTGTTGGAAGGAATCCAGTCATACCTGATTCCTCTTGTAATTTGTAAAGCTTGCCACCTGGGCACATGGGTCAGCACTCACAGGTACAAGGTGTGCTGGCTTTTACAGGAAGCAGAAATGTTAGTAGAAGCAGCTCAGGCCCGTACAAAGTATTGGTGATAAGGTCTGATGGGGTCTCATAGGGTTAGTGGGGATCTGTTAGGTGTAACCTTTGTAAGAGATATACCAATTCCAGAATATTTTTTCTGTGGATATAATCAAAGACATGATCGTGAAATAATCAAAGACACATATTTATCAATATTAGCAAAAATTTGGAAACAACCTTAAAAATTTAAAATAGAGCAGTGAAAAGATGAATTATGTGCCAGAGCTTGGCAACTAAGGTCGTATTTTTGGATAATTTTTAATAGTATGAGTAAAACACTTAGAACATAAAGCTAACTGAAAAATACAAGCTTTAAGCCTGAATGTGCGCAATAATACAAAAGACTGATACTTGTGTTTGCATTTTAAATTGTTTCTTTGTAATTTAAAAACTATTCCCCAAACTTTTCAAAATGAATGGATACTGACCTTATAATTAGTAGGCATCCTATAAAATTTCATATAGAAGAATTTATAAGTAATTAGCTTATTTTCACTTATTTTTAAAAGAAGATCTGAAAAATACATGTCTAAGTAATTTGCCATTGCCAGGGGATGAGCACATTTCCATTTTCTGCCTACGCATGTATTTCGTTTGCCGTGGTCTCACAATTTAGACAATAATCCTCCGCAAGGAAGCTCTTCAAAAACTTGGAGTAATAGCCTTACTTTTTTTTTTTTTTAATTTAAGGATCCAAGTTCAGGGGGTTGCTATGGAGATTTTTATATTAACTGGATAATAGAATTAAAAATTATAAGGTGGTTCACCGGTAAGTTGAAAGGTTATACAAATTTTTCTTTCTTTTATGAAAAAAATACAATAAATAAGTCGTGGGTTCTGAGCTGTGGATGCCTTATAATTTAAAATCTCATAAAAAGCCATGTCAGCGGGCTTACTCAGCAGTGCTCACCTTCAAGAGCGCTCCAAAGCCAGCTCGACCAGGGATGCAAATCTGGAAGAATCTGAAGGGGGCTGGGCTGTCTGCTGACCTTGGTGCAGGGTCTCTGCGTTGTTTGGGGAGAGCGCGGTTCTGCAGGGAGTTGTGGAAGGCAATCCGGTGTGGCATTCGTGCCGCTGGGAACGGACAGGCAGAGATGGGGATGCACCTTGTTCTCTCAGCCGCCGTGCAGCTCTTGGTGGCGGGGGCGTCTCGGCCCTTCCGCCGGCTGCGGGAGCTGTTCTGCGGACAGTCGGGGGCTCGGGAACGTGTGCGTCTGTCCAGCAGGCAGCTCTAGGGCAGCTCTAGGCCTGGGCAGGTGCGAGGGGATTTGGAGACAGGCGGGTGTGACGTGCGGACGGCCACACCTTCCTCTGCGAGACAGACGTGCCCGGGAGGCCGCCGGAGGGTCCACATGCCAGGCTTCCCTCCAGATGCTCCCTCCCTGCCCCCCGAAGTTTTCTCAGGAAAGGGGAGATTCACAGGAAGGAAGGGCTGTTTCCTGAGCCCGTGGGGACGGCGGCCTGGAGCGTGGGGTGCAGGGCGAGGCTCCCGATCACTTCGTCCCCCCTGAGACAGGAGCTCTCACCACTTTCTGGGCTGGCAAAAATAATCTCTCCTGTTCTCTGCACAACATTGCTCTGAGAATGAATTGAAACCTCAGCAAAGGGATCGGAAAAGACGGGAAGGCCCTATAAATAGCTGTGACCTCCATGTGAGAGCAGGGCCCTCACGGCGGGCCATTTCCACGGCCAGTGGTAAGGACAGTGTTCTCCAAACCCCAGAGTTCCCGTTTTTAACTTACTGCTTTACTGCTGGAATTCTTCCGATGGACTGTCATCGCCAAACTCCCCTGTTCTTGCTTTGTGATTTCTGCCCCAGAAGTGATGGCGGGGACACTTGCCAGGTCCTAGGGCACCATCCACATGCCACGGCAGAGCAGCACGGACACTTGTCTCTCGCAGCTCCGAAGGCTGGAGTCTGGGCTCAAGATGCTGGCAGATCTGGGCTCGGCTGATGACCTCTTCCTGGGCCGCCGATGGCGTCTTCCGGCTGTGTCCTCACGCGGAGAAGGGACTGGGGGCTCCCTGGCATCTCTTCCAGAAGGACGTTAATCCCATTGTGGGGGCTCCCCCTGCACGACCTTGTCACCCCAAAGCCTCCCCTCCTGACACCACCACTTGGGTTAGGGTTTAACATACGAATTTACGGATGACATGGACATCCAGTGTGTCGTGTCTACAATTGGGGAATTTTGGAAAAAGAAGTAGGTGTGCAGGTGATTTCAGGAGAACCCCCCAGATTAGAGGTCCCTGGTCCTGTGAGTTCCGGACAGCACCTGCAGCAGGACAGTGATTCCGGCATGCCGTTCCCGTGTTGCCGTGTGGCTGCTCACCCACTCCGCCGTGGGGCCGGCCTCACGGGCACGCAGGGTGCCTGTGTCCCCTCGTGCACGCTGTCCCAGCAGCCGCTCTGCGCACAGCCCGCGAGGGGCCCCCAGGATCGTCGTGGCAGAGTTGTGTACTCATCTGACGTTGTGTCTCCAGTTTCCAGCTCTGGGATGAGCGCTTGTGAAGAGGGGAAAACATTCTTCTGTCTCCTACCCTCTGCCTGGGAGGGACAGATGGACAAAAGACAGATTGGTGAGCAAAACACACAGGAGGAGTTCAACACGCGCATCACACACACACGGGGGCTGCGGACGTGAGGCTGCTGATGGTGGGTAGGGAGCCAGCTCAGAGCGCATCTGAGCAAACCACACTGAGATTGTAGTGACAAGACGAAGCAAAGGACTTTGAGCATCTCGGTGCCAAGTGTGGGAAGGCAGATGCACCCAGGAGTGCCGGTGGATCAGGGCCAGGCTGAGCAGCCTCATTCTGTGGGTTCCGGCTGGTAAGGGCCTAGGGTCCCTAGTCCTCTGTGATTAACCTCAGTCCTTCCCGGTGGAGGGGAGGGGGCAACTTTGACATCTGCTGCTTCTCATTTTCCTTAGGCCCAAAATAGTCCTTATGCCGAAGTGGCCCATTTTGGAGGGCCTGTTTCCGTCCCATCCACACGTGTGCCATCTGAACCTCCCAACAGATGCGGGAAGGCAAGATTTTCAGGCAGAATTTCAGGGTCCTGCGCGTCGGGGCGATATTCCACCGCTAGCCTTTCCTGGAGCTGTAATTACCGTCGCCAGCATTCATGCTTGCTCACAGATATGCAGAACAGGAGCAATTATATCAACCTCATGAACGAGGGAGGTCATGGAAGAGTAGAGGGGAGGCACGCAGAGAAGAGGGGAGATTATTTCCAGCGGGGCGCATTTCTGCAGCCATGTGCCAGAAAGGCATTTATGAAGCTAATGAATATAAACTTATACTCTCCAAAAACAGATAGAAAAGGCAGCGGAGCATTCGAGTGGATGATTAAAGAGAAAAACAAATCAGGAGGTAAAATTACTGTTTATGGGGCCGGAGAGGCTCTTCGGTGAGGTTTGGTGGAATTGTGTTTCAGAGAACACCGTTCAGAAACGCAGACGCTATTACAGCTGGAAAGATCGATCAAGATTATAGTGAGCCTTCACGAGCTGCTTTTTTCCCAGCTTCCAAGCGTCTCTCCCCAGTCTGAGTATTACTTTGACTCGGTGCTGTATCTTTAATCCATCTCAGTGAAGGCTTCTTGCCTTCTCTGTCTCTGCCCCTGTGACCAGCTCCAGATGTTACAGAACACAGATCCTTTCCTGTGGCCGGTCCTCCTTCCCACAACAGAGACAGAAATATTTGGTCCAGATCATTTTAGTTTCCACGTTTCCGTGTTTCTTTGCTTTCTGTTGTAAATACAGACGTCATCTGAAGGGCTTTTGCTGTCAAAGCAGGATTTGAAATTCCACCCAGGTCCATACAATCCCCGGCATTTCCGTTGCTGCCCGAGAGAGAGATGGGGCGCCCCAGCTCTGCGGTCTGCACAGCGTGTTAAGAAAGCATTCCCTGTGACAGCTCACAGGTAGTGCGTTCTGCAGACATGCAGTTTTTTCTGCCTTATATTTTTATTTGTCTCTAGTCTCAAGTAGATGTTCCAGTAAAAGGCACCTGTGGAAGAATTCACACACCCAGATTATGAACATAGGAGTTTTGACAAAGCGAACAGAGCCGTGTAAGCACCATGTGAACCATGAGCTAGAACTTTTTTAAAAAAATGTATATATATTTTAAAGATTTTATTTATTTGACAGCAGAAGCAGGGGGGAGTGAGAGATGTAGAAGCAGGCTCCCCACTGAGCAGGGAGCCTGACGCAGGGCTCGATCCCAGGACCCTGGGACCATGACCTGAACTGAAGGCAGATGCTTCACTGCCTGAGCCCCCAGGCATTCCCACGAGCTCTAACTTTATCAGCACCCCCCAGTCACTTCCCCCAAGAGTAGCCACTCTTGTACTTTCTCTCCCCTCAGTTCAGCGTTTCCAGCATTGCAGGGCCTTGAGCGCATACTTGTGGGCGTTGTTCCTTCCGCTCGGTGTGTGCCGTGTGAGCCTCGAGCCTCGTTGTGTCGAGATGCTGCTAGCTCACTCACGCCCTTGTTGTCGTGTGCCTATGCCGCCCTCGTCACCCGTCGTCAGGTCACTAGATGCCTTTTCTTTCCTCCTCCTCTGCCTTTTCCCCTCGTTTGGAACTCTTGCCGCTGGCACTGCTGGGCCTGCCTGCTGCACGTGTCCGGTGAGTCTGCAGATGTGTTCTGGGGGTTCTGCACGTCCAGCTCTGACGTCCAGCAGGCCTCCAGAGTCTGGGGGTCGGCCCATACTCCTGCACGCAGAGGCTGGAGCTCCGGCTCCGCCCCCACACTGGCTCTGGCGCGGCGGCTACCCTCGCCCTTCACATCGTCCTAGGGGCATTTAGTGGCACCTCACTGTGCCTTCGAGACCAAGCTCCCCAACCTTCAGTCACATCAAGTTCCTTTTCCTGCCATTACTTGCCGTTGGGATAGTCTCTTTTAAGAAATTGTCTGCAAATCTGCCATCTTTTATAATATGTTCTCTGACTTTTTCTTAACATAGTCTAGATATGAGACCCTTTAAAGCACAGGTTCTGCAACGATCTTCTCCCACTCTGTGGGTTGTCTCTTTGTTCTAACAGCAGCATCTTGGGTGGCCAGAGGTTCCTAAAGGTGGTGCGGCCCCAGGCTACTTGTGCTGTCTTCTAGGGTTAGCATGTGGGCTATGCTCTAGAAACTGACAGTTTACTTTTATACCTCGATCCGTCACATACCCAAAGCTCTGTGCACACGTGTGTGCACACGGAGTGAGGTCTGGGTCTAGATTTATTTCCTTTCCAAGTGGATATGCAAATGCTCCATGTCGGGAAGGGAAACAGTGTTTTCCTTGACCCATCTTAGGTTCTCTAGCTGAGGGCCTGCAAAATTAGGCCGACGAAAGGCAGCTTAGGAAGAGGAGGACAGACAGGGTTTTACAGCGTGTACATAACGCACACACACACACACACACAGGCGCACACGGAGGTCACTGTCGGGCGTGGTGGGAACCCGGCTCGTCTCGCATCCGAGCACGGGGCAGCGAGCGAGTGCAGAAGTGAGCAGACGGGAGAGGACCCTGAGTGTGTAGGGCGGCAAAGGGCAGGCAGGTGGACAAGACACTTGGAGAACCGGCCAGATGGGAGTCATGGGTGAGGGAGGATCCCCTGGTCCGTTTCCTCTCCCACTGATACGGGTCTGGAGTGTCCCTGCTGACCAACACCCGTCCTTCCTGGTCGAGGAGGGGACATATTTGCAGGTTTGTGTCCAGCTTTAGGTGGATGAGTGGCCAGGGCTCTTGGCGCGCGTCCAGACTCGCCTTCAGCTGCAGGGAGCCTTCATTGCCAAAGCGGCCTATTTGGGGGCGTGCCTGTTCCTCTTACGCGGCAGCGCTCCCGGAAGGGCCGTGCGCTGCCCAGCGCACTGCCACGTCCGCTGCCGTCCTGGGGGCTTCGCGCCGGGCGGCTCCCTGACTGCCCGTGCTTGGTCACCCCCGTGCCGGGGCCACGCCGCCTCCGCAGCCTGTGGCCGTGTCGTGGTTTGGGGGCGCTCCCGTGAACTCTTCCCGCGCTGCCTTTCCCTTCCTGCACTGTGCATTTTCACAGGGGATTTACAATCGGGGCGTCCCTCTTACAAAGAATAACTCACTGGGATTTGACTGGCAATTGACCGAAGAAAACTTTCTAGCTCTGATGTCCTTAAATTTTGTATCATAAATCAAATTTTGTCTGGCACTTCTTATCAAGAGGAATATATAACTTTTCTTCTTTCTTTAATACAGTGTTAAATTGATTGATTTTTGAATGATAAGCCAAATTCGTATTCCTGAAACCAACATATTTGGTAAAATATCCTCTGATTTACTGCATAAAAATTGGTAATATTTCATTTGGTACTTTTGCATGCTGGAGTTTACAACACATTTGTCTGTTTATAACAGATTGCCTAATTTCATTTTTTAAACCGTGGTCTTTGGAATGGATGTTAATCTGACCTCCAGACGAGCTCTTAGGAGTATTTATCTCTAGAAATTGGAAATATTTCTGTAGAAGCCATCTGCTTCTGTGGATCCTTTTATGTGATGAATTATAATTCAGATTTAATTTTCTTACTGGACACAGGGTTGTTGAGGTTTCTTATTTCTTCTTATGGCCATTGGTGTAAGTTATATTTTTTGAGGAATTTTTCCAGTTCAGTGAATTTATGAATTTGTGACATGACGTTGTTTCTACCGTCCTCTTAGAACTCCGGGGTGCTGCGGCGTCGGCCTGCTGCTGTCCTCACCGAGAGCCGCCTTGCTTCACTCCCCTGACTAAACCTAGTAGGGGTTTATGGACTTTATTAGTTTTTAAAGAAAATGATTTTTTGGGGCTTTGTTGCATTTTCTTGACGCTCTTTTTTTCTGTGTAATTAATTTCCGCCTTTACCTTATTACTTTTCATTTGGTTTCTGTCTGTTCTTGAACTTCCTGTGGCACGGAGAGAAACAGTTGATGGCTAGCGTTCCGGCTCGTAAGCTTGCAGTGACTGTGTGGACGCTTCTTACGCTTGTCAGCTTTGTGGCGTCCTGGGACTTTGGATGCTTATAGTTTTCATGACCATCGGCTCAAAATATTAATTTCCCCCAAACTGTTTTCTGGATGAGGAATTTTTAGATGTGTATGCCCTGGTCCTGTGTAACTGTCCATTCACTAATTATCTCTTTTACAATGGCGTCCAAATTCCATTGCACTGTAGGTGGAGTGTGACCCGAATGCCACTGTCCCGGAGCCTGCTGGGGCGCAGCTCAGGGTTCGGCCCGTGTGGACAGCTCTGGCAAATGTCCTGTGGGCACTTAGAACGTGGAGATGTTTTATTCTTGGATTCAGGGCTCTGCACAGATCGATAGTCAAGATCATCCATCCCCTTGTTCACGTCTGTCAAATCCTTCTGGTATTTTTGTTTAATGTGTCAAGTTAATGTATGAAATGTGTCTACGTTTATTTTTCTCTTTTAGATTTGTCAGTTTGCGGCCCTTGTATTAGGAAGTCGTGCAGGGACACCTGCACATTCCGATTGTTTATCTTCACCCTCTTCCATCAGGACACTCCCTTCTGGTCTCGCCGGGGTGGGCGGTGGCTGTGCGGCCCACTTGGACGGTAGTGGAGATCCGCTTTCCGGGGTTCGTGTTTGCACAGCGCATCTCCTCCCGTCTTCTTCTCCTCCCGGGCCTTCTCCGCTCTGGTCTGCGCTGTTCTCCCCACAACACGCTGGTTTTGCTCTTCGTCCGGTCTGGCCCTTCCTGCGAAAGGCGCTTCCTGGTGCGCGGGGACTTGAATCTGCCGTCTCAGATTTGTGCCGTTTGCTCTTCCTAGTGGGTATCATTGCTCCTCCTTTTTCCTGTTAATCAAAACCAGTTTTTCTCATCATGTCTTTTCCCCTCTCGACAACGTCGCTGGCGTGCCCTACAGCTGCCCCGCTGGGGGCTTCCGCGCGTCTCCACTGTCGTCCTTCCATGACTGGAGAGCTAACGTGGTGCCGTGTTCTTACTACTTCGTGGCTGTGCTGAGGCCTTACACGGTTTAGCTCCTTTCGTTCCCTCCTATTTTGCATTATTTTAGTCATAAATTTAAATTCTGCACAATGTTTAAGCTCAACAAGACATTACTGTTCGTCTTTCATGTAGGTGATATTAATTTATGCTTATTTACCTTCACATTTACCTCTCTCGGCTCTTCATTCATTCATTCCTTTCCTCGTTGTCCAGGATCATTTTCCTTCTGCCTGGAGACTGGCTTTCCCATGCATCTGTTGGCAACAAATTCTCTCACTTTTGGCTCGCCTAGAAATATCTTCATTTTGCTTTTTCTTTTAAAGGATGTTTCCCCACACCACAGACTTGCAGATTGGGCATCATTTCCTTCAGCTTTTTAAAGATGTCTCCTGCCATCCACATCTGTACGGGGCAGGCGGTGTCGCATGGAGCATAGTTACAGTTCTCTGGGCTCCTAGCGTCGTCCCTCTGGGTGCTGCAGGCTTGCCGTGCTCCCAGGCCCCTCTGCCGGGGGCTGGGGTGCGCGTCTGCCCTGCCCAGTGCAGGCCTCGGTGGCGGTCCCAGGGGGCCAGAGATGCGGGCTGGTGGCGGGTCACTATTCCAGTGGACCTCCCATGGCTCCCTGGACATGTGAGGGCAGCAGAGCAGCCCCGACTCGTCCCCACAGCATCTGTGGCCTGTCCCCGTAGCATCCCTGACCTGCCCCATGGTGTCCCCAGCCTGTCCTCGCTGTATCTGCAGCCTGTCCCCGCAGTGTCCCCGGCCTATCCCCTCCACGTCCTCACAGTGTTCCTCCAGTGTCCCTGGCCCGTCCCTGAGGTGTCCCCAGCCCCTCCCCGCTGCATCCTCAGACTGTCCCTGTGGCATCCTTGACCCATTCCCACCGTGTCCCCAGCACCGGGTGCTGCTCTGAGGTCCAGGAAGAGCAACAGGATGAAGGAACACTTTTCTGAGAAGCAGACGTGAGGTCACGAACGTCAGGTGTGAGACACGGGCTGCGTGTTTGCAGACCAGATATGGAGCACTGAGTGCCTGGCACGCCAGATACCACACTGTGTCATCCTGTCCCTGCTTCTGACTTTAAAAATAATATCACCACGGGAAACATACAGTATTGCGTCTCAGATAACCTAATCCAGCTGGAGTCATTTCTTCTGTGGTGTTAGGCGTGTTTGCACAGGTGTGTGAGCACACCCGCCCGGCCGCGCCGTCACCCGTTGGGCGTGGTTGGCCCTGCTCCCCTCATCGACGCCTCGGTCAGACGGGGGTAGTTCCCGTTCCCCTGTTGCACGGAGGCCCTTCCAGACCCTCTTCCGTGAGCACTGGCTCATGTTCCCGGGTGAAGGCGGCTCTACTGACTCAATTATGTCATTATTTAACACGTGGGTTATTCTAGTTTTTAGAAACTACTGTTGGCATTGTTTCTAGAAGTCTCTTTGTACACAAATCTTTGACTTTCCATCTAGCGATTTCATCAGGATTCATTATTAGAAGTAAAATTACAGGGTTATACGTTGCAAACGTTTTTAAGGCTCGTGATCTATAAAGACAAGTGTGTCTTCTGATTGAACTCATTTGTGTTCTCCTGGGCAGTTTATGACAGCTGCTTTCACTGCAACCTCACTAGCGTTAAGTTCTAGATCATTTTTAACCTTTCCCAAATGAAACAGCGACAATGATGTCTTGTTTGAACTTGCATCCCTTTGCTTCCTAGAGAGGCACATGCTTGTGCAAATATTTACTTGCTGTTTATATTTCTTTTGTAAATTTTATTTGTAAACTTTGAACTTATTTGCTCTGTGAGTGTTAGTGATTTCCTTACTATCTTCTAAGAATTCTTTGTAAAATGTTGATATTAACATTTTTTGTTGTTGTTCAAAGTATGTGTCCAGTTGCCCTTGTGTCCTTTTAGTATGTAAATACTGGTTTTTGCATATGTGACTAGTGATCTATTGCTGACCTTTCCCCTGGAACACACCGTTTATTTGCTGAACACTGAGAATGCAAAGGGAAGGGAATCAGCTCGCCTCTGAGAAACGTCACGCCTTCAGATGGGATAAACAGGGCCTCAGAAGGGGAATGACAATGATTTCTGTCGTGTTCTATTATCTGGCTCTGGTGGAACAGGAAAATACGTCTTCAGCTTTGTCCCTTGTGGGGGAGGAAAAGTGACTCTCTCTCTCCCCTTCTGAGTTGTTGGCCGAGACCTCTGCAGTAAAAGACAGAGCGAGGAGAGAAAAACAAATAGACGTTTATTAACACACACATTGCCTGTGCACACAGGAGAGACCCCGGGGAGAATGAGTAGCTCTCCATGGTAGCATAAAATTCAGGGTTAAATGCCATCTCCATAGGAAAGTGGGGGGTCAGGACTTGAGGAGACGCGGGGCCCTGGGAGGAGCACTGGGGAGGCGTGGCCATTAGGGACCATTGGGGACACAGTCTTGGGTGGGCCGACGTCCCGTCTCCCGGCCGGTGACAGGCGTCCGTCCCCCGGGCGGTCAGGCCCCGGAGAGGGGACGGGTGACTTCCGGTTCCTTCCGAGGGTCTGTCTTCCGGCAGACGAGGGGCGTTCAGAGAAAGCCTCTGCAGGCACCTGCTGTGTTCCCAAGGCCTTCCCCTCAGAATCATCAGTGGGCCCGAGCAGCACGTATTCGGGTGGTGTGTCTTGAGCTCCTGTCATCCCATTTCAGGGTGGCATCTTCTGCTCCCGGTCACCCTTGACACTGTTTCCTGAATGGTTTGTGAAAGCAAAGCAGTGAGCAGGGCTGTGGTTGACCAGAAGGCTCTGTTGGATGTGGACAGCTTCCATCCGGGGAAGGTTGGGTGGCTGGGAAGACAGGCAAATCTGAAGTGCTGACACACGGGGACCTGTCCCCATCCATCCCTCTGGGTCTTTCCAGCACCAGCCTCCTCCCCAGACGTGGACGTGAGCGGCCTCATTCCAAGCCAGGCAGCCAGGCTCCATCACTGCCTGTCTCTTAGGGGCTGAGCTCTTCCTCTGAGCAGCTGTCCATCTTGCTCAGCGTTTGCTTCTGAAATGACAACGCACGTGAATTGGCAGGTCTTTGAAGTAGGGACATGTGCTCACTCAAACACTTTTCCTTGATGCTGTACTTGGCACTCACTGGAAACTCAAGTCATTCTAAAGAAAGTTAAAAATGAGATTTACCTCCTTTACAAATTTCCAAGCTTCTTACAGAAGAAAAAGATTCAATTTCAAGAGTATTGTGTTTGACAGAATGCTTCTGTTTTCTGCTCTGAAGCTGACCTCATGCAGTCCCCTCTGTGACTGACGGGCAGAGGTCCATCCTGCTCGGACTCCAGCGTTGCGTGACGTCAGGCGGACAAGCTGGCTGCTCTCTGTCTACGCAGACAGGCATGGGTCCTGACTCAGAGCACGTCGCATAATTGTCCCACTCCTCAGAAGGAAAAATTGAGTGCTGGCGTTGGCCGCACGTGCCTCAGACCTCCTCTACCGCAGGGGTGACAGACACGGTCGAATCAGGCGTCTGCGTGATGCCCTGTCTGCCCGGTTGTATCAGGTCCTGGGCTTATTGAATTAGCAGAGCGCCTGTTACGCTTACTCTCTCTGTGCTCAGAGCAGAAAGCCTGTCGGATGTGTGATTAGTACCCAGATCTTGTGCTACTAGCTGAATCCGTGGAGTCCTTCTGTAACAGTTATTGGGTATATTTCCTGTCTACTTCTTTACTCTGCGTTATGTTTTCTTTCTTTTTTTGCTCATGAGTGAAAGCCACAAACTGATATCTTCGATTTTAACTTTTCACAAGCATTTTGGAATGTGACTCTAATGAGAACCAATCCATCAAAATCAGGCTTTTCTAGTTTACCAGACCATTACCATTACTTTAATGTCATTAGCTCTGCTGAGTCACACACATTTACAGTTGTGATTAAGAAACAGTGGAACGTTCTTCAGAAATTACAGACTGAAATCTTGATAAACACATTAAGGACTTTCCCCGAGTAAAGTGTTGATAATGTGAAAATATGTTCACCTGGGGAGAGGCTGTGTCCTCCATGTGCACGGCCAGGTCTGTTCTGTCTTCTAGGGCTTTTCTTTCATGTTTTCTTAAAAAAATACCCTTTGGAAAAGAAAGCAAGCAGGAAAGAAGGGAAAGAAATAAGCAGGAAACAGAAAGCAGACACAAGAAAATTTAAATGTGCTTAATTTGGTATTTTCTTCTGATTGGTTTTCTTTGCCTTGTCTTGGGGTAAGAGCAGTTCTTTATTTGCAGATAATTCACCTAAACGGGGAGTCACACTTACTGTTTACATCAGAACAGAGGAGCACGCAAAAAAAATAATGTTTTGGTAGATTCGTTTTGGGGACAAAAATTCCCATATCTCTTAGGCAGATGTTAATCACTCTGTGACCAAGAAAAAATAGAAGACTTGATAGACCAGGTCCCCAGGGAGGAAATCATGTCTTTGAACCTAGCATTGCTATCATTTGCTTTGCTGTGCGTTTTATATTTTGCACGAATGACTTTATAATTACCTTGTCCATTACCGTGATGCATTCAATCCTTCAAATGTCCAAATGCAGCCATCTGGTTTGATATTGGTGGAGATGTGCAGTGTGCTCCTCATTTGAAGTTACCCCGAACTTTATAAAAGCACGTAGCTGCTGGGTTTTCATAGAGGGTGAGTCTCTGTCTTCTGTGACTGTGACTTTCTTACCTTTTGTAATGCATCCTAACACATCACCTTTCTGAGTTGGGGGATCCAGAGTTGTTCAGTCATATCCCTTGTTGCTATGGTTTGGAAATACCCAGTTTAAAACAAAGCCTTGTCTTAAATCCTGATGCTGCTTCTTTGATGTTTAAGTTTTGAGCACATGCTGTTCTGTGTGAGAAGATCAGCCAGCGTCAGACTGACCTGGACCAGGGCACAGGGGTGTGGGTCTCAGCAGGTGTGACAGAGGCACTACACACATTCCTAGTTTCTCCATCCCTTGAGCAAGCTCAGCCTAGGGACCTCTGCCCTCTGGGGTTGGGGGGCAGGATCACTGCCTGGCGTTGCAGGCGGGGAGACGCTGCGGCCAGTCTTCAGTTCTGGCTCCCGAGAGACGCTCATTAGCCTGTGCATTACACTCTGGAGTCTGAATGCCAGCTCAGCTGCCTGACCACCTCTGGGTCCTGGGTCCTCTGTAAGCAAGAGCCTGGTGGGGGCCGCCGCCTTCCCAGGATGTGTACGCGGGATGCCTCTTCCAGCCGTAGCCTTTCTTTGCTTCATGTTCGCTTCCTTGCACTTTGCCTTATTTCATGATGCTGCTTTTTAAAGGTTTTATTTATTTATTTGTTTATTTTAGAGCGCGTGCGAGAGAGTGCACATGCATGCATGGGGAGAAGGGCAGAGGGAGGAGGAGACTCCCAAGCAGACTCCATGCTGAGTGCCGAGCCCAACATGTGGCTCAATCCCAGGCCCTGAGATCAGGACCTGAGCTGAAATCAGGAGTCGGATGCTCAAGCGACTGAGCCGCACGGGTGCCCCTCATGATGCTTCTTAAGGGTGGCTGCCCCCAAAGCAGCGTGTTTCCCCCTCAGGAAGGCCGGTGATGTCAGCATCTGAAACTCTGCCCAACCAGCTTCCACCTTGTTTCCTTGGCTCTGATGCGCTGGACACGTCCCAGGGATAGGAGAGGGTGTCGTGGGCCGGGTGGGAGCAGGGGGTTCAGTGGGAATGACACGTGGTCGGGAGGCTGGTGAGAACAGGTGAATGTCCTGGAAAAGATCAATAGGCAAAGAAAGCAAGTGTAAAAATCAGAATTTCACCTTTTGGTAGGTAAAGCTAATTAAATACACTGAGGTATTAAGGCCAATAAGTGAAATTAAAATTGGTTTTGTGTCACACGAGGAAATATTTGGGACCTTGAGAATATTCAGTTTTTGCTGAAGATCAGCTAATAGACTTCCATCCAGACAGAAGCTGGTTCTGCTCCCTCCCGCCTTGAAAGCATCAACAGAGATAATCAAAGCTGTGCTCCGACACGCCCTACCTTTAAATAGGCCTAATTACTCCGCGTCTAGGACAAGAGTGTAGCCAGCTTCTTCTGTTGCCGGTGGATTCATTCAAAGGGTGCGGGTATCGCAGCTGCCTTCGGAGAGCCCCTAGCATTTCTGCTTCCTCTTTGGGGCCCAGTCAGCCCACGCGCCCCAGGGAGTCGCGCCACTTCCTGAGGTGGGGAGCCTGGGCCTTAGCCTTCGGTGTGCACGCGTCTCCAGCCACGGGGGAGCAGGCCCCTGCCGCTGTCTGTCTCCGGGAGACGACAGTCCTGTCCCTGTTTCCGGGACGTCCAGCAGGCTTGCGGGGGGCGTTCAGAAGTGTGTGGCTGTGGGAGGCGGTCTGAGGTCTGTTGCCACAGAGTCCTGGTCTTTGGTCTTTGCCGTGAAGGATTCCGCAGGCGCCTGTGGCCCTGTGAGGAGTGTTGTGGGGGGCGGTGGTGCCCTCCCGAGAGCCGGCTGTTGTCGAGACACTTCAGCTGGTTTCCGCGAGTCTTCGGAGTGCCCCTGGGCTCTTCCCATCTCTCTTGACATTCTTCTGAACGTGGAGCATCTTTCAACGGAGTCGAGTTTGTTTTGAGGGATGAATCTTGCCTCTCCAAGACTCCGAGCAGTAGCTCGTGGGGGTTTGCACCATTGCTCAGCCCTGCCTCTTTCCAAGCAGGCGGTGCCGCCCGGGTGAGGGACAGGGCTGGGGACTTGGTCGTGCTCCTTCCTGCAGGCAGTCGCTCTGGCCCCTGGAACAAGGCTGCCCGAGCCCCGCGGGTCCCAGACAACGGCAGTGTGTGGTCGGGGGATTGACAGTAAAAAGCGGCACAGAGCCCGAGCCTCCTAGTCATGCACGCACACGCACACACATCCACACGAATGCTCTTACACATGGGCATGCGGCACACCTGCACACACTGATGCACACGGTGCACATCCACCCATGTGCACACTCATGCACATATAGTGCACATGCACGCTCACACACGCACACTCACATGCATGTCCACACAAGCACGCTTGCACACACCTGTACACCCACGTGTGCACGTGCACACGTGCACACACTCATGCACACACCCACAACCTAGCACACACCTGCACACTCACACATGTACATTCATGCACACACATGGTCACACACACGCACACTAACATGTGTACTTTTGCAGTTACTCATGCAGACATGCACGTTCACACACATGCTTGCACACACATGCTCATGTACACCTTAGATGCTTTATTTTGTATTGCCACATGACACAAATCTTCCAGGAAGGTGTTTCCTGAGGTTGAGAGGCCCAGAGTCCCCCAGGCGGATGCCTGGACCCACGTATTCCCCAACTGGAAGACATTTGCAGAGTGTATGTGATGGTAGGTAGTGGGTTCGATGTCAAGTATGTTTCTCGGAGATAGAAAGAGTTGTCGTTTCTGTGACTACCCCTTATCTGTCCAGTGGCTGCCGTGGTGTCAGAACTACTGAGCTAGCGTGATTTCTCGGGCACACTTGGAATCTAAGCACACACACTGGCTGCTTGCACTTACTAGCTGGCTATGACGGAAAACTTAACAGGAGCCTAAGACGTCAGGTTTGCCGCTCATGCACACAGCCCACGTGTGGGTGCCCAGGCTGGTGTGTTAGCTGTTGGTCGGTGCAGAATAGGCAGCTACAGATTCTGTGCTGCTGCCTGAGGGGATGGCCCTCATCCACGTGGCTCCAGAGGCTGGGATGTGGCCCAGCTGTTGTCACTGCATGCATGTTCCTGAGGGCACACCCCTCTGGTCACTTCCAGAACATTCCACACACTGCTGCTCTTGCACCATGGTGCCTAGAACTTGCTTGCACACCCATACCCTGTGGCCTGGAAATGTCATTTACTCTCTGGCAGTAGAAGAGCTTGTCTCCACCTTGGGGCTATGTGGCCGCGCAGGAGGGCACAGGACACGGGTGATGGAGCCAGTCAGGTGCTTGTGGCTTTGTCTCAGCCCCCGCGAGTGGGGTCAGCCGCGCAGGGTGTGCTGCAGCATTCCCGCGGCTCTGTCCCAGGCAGACGGATTGAGGACAGCCTTGTGATTGTGCCCTTCCTGTCCGTAACTCTTGTGCTCGTATGTCCCGCCTCTGTCCTCTGGGTGCTAGACACGTGTGTGCAGTGCCGGCTTGGCGCTGCCCCACGCCCCCATGCCAGATTCAGCTTGTTTGATGGCACACTTGAGATTTTACTTGCATGACGCTCCCCCACCTCCATGTCCCATCTCTGGGTGGCAGCCCTCCTTCCACGCAGTCTGGTAAGAGGAGCTGAGGAGTCTCCATACCCCGTGACCCCCTAGTGACCACTAGGTGCTGCCAGCATTGGCTCGGTGGTCTGGGTGCGCGACTGGGGCCACTGCCCCAGCTGTCCCTGTCTGCGGAGCATGCCTGGCTCTCACCCGAGTTGCCGACTCCCACGCAGAAGCTCCACGTGCTGCCCCCACCCTGTCGAGGGGCCTGCGGGGTGAGGTAGGTGGAGCGATGCGGTCACCAGAGCTGAACACAGAGGGTCTGCCATGGTGGCCCTGCAGCCCCTCGGGGTGGCTGTGCGCAGGCGAGGGCTCTGCTCCCAGGGCCCCTACCTGGCCTGGCCTCTCCTTGGAACTTCTCAGCCTGTAGCACCCGCCCACAGTGCGCCCCAGACCTCAGAAAGGAAACAGCAAGGCTCATCACTCCTGCAAACAGAGCCCGCGCCGGGGGCTCTGAGAGCACCTCCCCCTTCCCGCGAGGTCCCAGGATGCCTACTCTGATGAGGTCTCTGGGGATGGGAGGATGGAGAGTGGGGTTTCTGTCACACGTAGGGAGACTTGCTGACCTCACAGAGGACCTGAGTGGCTTGTCGGAAGCAGAGGGGAAAGGCACGCCTGAGTGTCGTCGCGATGGGTCTGTGGCAGGGACGGCTCTACAGCCTGTCACTCTGTCCGTGGCCGCTGTCCTGCCCTCGCGACTCTGCCCCCAGGCGCCCCATGGCCCTGATGCCCTCCCTGATGCCCCCTGACTCTGCTGCAAGCCCACCCCGGGGGAGCCCCCTGGGCTGCACACCCAGGGGACACCCTGGCCATGTATGTGCCCGAGCGTCTCCGCTGCCAGCCCCGTGACGGCACACATTGGGCTTCTGGGAGCCACGCACATGGACAAGTGCACGAGGCACATGCCAGTGGGCCACCGTCCGGCCATCCTGTCCCTCCGTCCGACCCGCTCCTGCCATCCGGAGGGCGCCACCTCCCTAGAAGGTCACCGGCTTTCATGGGGTGAGGCCGGTGAAGCCTGGTGACGCGATGGGCAGGGTCCCCCAACTTTCTTGGACTGGGAAACGGAGCAGGCACAGGACCTGCTCTTCCTGCTGCTCCTCAGCACCTGTGATGTCATTCAGAACCCTCAGGAAATTCATTCTAAAAATGTCCAGCGGAACTTTCCAAAAAAGCATGTATTGCAGGAGTTTATTTCAGGCAGCAGATTTGCGATGCGGTGTAGGCAGGTTGCTAGGCAACCCCTCCCAGCGGGGCTGAAATAAGCAGGGAGGGAAGGGAAGCCGTGCAGGCTCCCAGGGCTCGGCCAGGCGTGGCTCCTTCTGGCACTAAAACCCGTGGGGCCTGTGTGTGGTGGACACAGCAGAATCCCCGTCAGGTTGTGAAACTCCTGTATTTCAAGCTGTCTTGAACTGCCAGTGTCTCTGCTAGCATCCTCTGAGCTCCCCGCTTTCGGAGCGTGGCATGGACCCCTGGTCCAGCTGGAACCGGCGGCGTGTCCGTGAAGCACGGGTACCACGGAGGGAAAAGTGCTGAGTCTGCCCACGTCTGTGGGATGCACGCGCCCGCCATTGCTGCTTTGGGGCCAGCGGCTTGGCGTCCCTGAGCACAGGCTTGGCTAGTGCCGTGCAGAGCACAGCATCCTTGTTCTGTGGACAGACCGCAGACAGACCGTGGGCACACACCGCAGGGCTGTAACTGGCTGGACAATGTAGGGCAGGAGCTGCCGAGTTTTAAGGTTTATTACGTTGGCTTTAATGTAATTTATTTGAGTTTAAGTTCGTAATATGTTGTTAAGAATGGCTGAGTTTGTGGACATTGCTGCTATGAATATTGGGTACATATGGCCCTTCTTTTCACTCCATCTGTATCTTTGGGATAAATACCCAGTAGTGCAATTGCAGGGTCATAGGGTAGCTCTATTTTTAATTCTTTGAGGAATCTCCACACTGTTTTCCCAAGTGGCTGCACCAACTTGCATTCCCACCAACAGTGAAAGAGGGTTCCCCCATCTCCACATCCTCTCCAACACTTGTTGGTTCCTGTCCTGATGATTTGGGCCATTCTAACTGGTGTAAGGTGGTCTCTCAATGTGGTTTTGGTTTGCATTTCCCTGATGGCTAATGATGATGAACATTTTTTCATGTGTCTGTTGGCCATTGTAGGTCTTCTTTGGAGAAATGTCTTCATATCTTCTGCCCATTTTTGACATGATTATCTGTTTTTTGGGCATTGAGCTTGAGAAGTTCTTTATAGATCTTGGATATCAGCCCTTTGTCTATGGTGTCATTTGTGAATATCTTCTCCCCTCCATGGGTCGCCTCTTTGTTTTTGTTCCAGTTTAAAAAAATGGGGAAAATAGCATCAATAGGCTTCTTTCCAAAGAAGAGATCCAGATGGCTAAGGGACCCATGAAAAGATGTTCTACACCACTCATCATCAGGGAAACACAAATCAAAAGTAAAAGGGGATAGCACCTCTCTCCAGTTAGAACGGCCAAAATTAACAACACAGGAAACAACAGGTATGGGCGAGGTTATGGAGAAAGGGGAACCCACTTATCCTGTTAGTGGGAATGCAAACTGGTGCAGCCACACTAGAAAAAGGGGTGGAAATTTCTCAACCAGTTAAAAAGGAAACTACCCTATGACTCAGCAATTGCACCTCTAGGTACTTACCCAACGGATACAAACATGAAGACTCAAGGGGGCACATGCATCCCGATGTATATAGCAGGCTTATCAACAGTAGCCAAAGTACAGGAAGAGCTCAACTGTCCATCCATTGAGGAATCGGTAAAGGAGTTGGGACGCATATAGACGGGCACATCTAGTTGGGACACGTGGAGCTAGCGTGCTAATGGAACGAGTCAGAGTAGGACAAGTAATGTATGACTTCACACAGATGTGGAACTGAGCAAACAAAACAGGTGAACAGGGAAGAGAGGGGAAGTGAACCATGAGACCCTCAACAATGGAGAACCAACAGGTTAGATAGGGAGCTAGCCGGGGGGTGCCTAATAGGCGATGGGTGGGCACTTGTTGTGATGAGCACAGGGTGTTACAGCTAAGCAAAGAATCACTAAGTTCTACTCCTGAAATGATTATTACATTAATGTTAAGTAATTTGAATTTAAATAAAAATCAAAACGACAACAACAACAAAAGAATGGCCGAGTTTAATATACCTGGCTCGTGTCATTCTGGAGAATGCAGCCGCTGCTCCCCCGAGCCCAGGTGAGCAGGCTGTGGCGCTCAGCGACGGTCTCTGTGGCTAACCCCTGCCCCCTCACCCCGCTGAGACCTCATCGTGGGGGAGAGGGACTCCTCCCGGCCCCAGGAGTCGACCGGCGCACCCGGGAGTGTGTGACCCCAGCCAGGGGCTTGGCCTCCACGGCATGAAGGGGGGACAGCCAAAGCCGGAGAACTGGGCAGAGACACGGTGGCTGGGCTGCCTGTGCCTCACGAGATGCAGGCGGGCTCTCTGCTCAGCTTCTGCACCAGCGTTTTCTTCCCGTCTGACCCTGGCCTGGCTCTTCCAGGCTGCCTCCCTTTTGTCATCTAGGATGTTCCGGCCAATCCGGAGGCCTTCCTGGGCTCCAGGCCTCGGATCTCGCTGGACCGTCCTCTCCTGTTAGGATGTGTAAGCCAGCATGGCTGGTGCTCTCCTGCCTTTCTCTCCGTCTCTGGCCCATCCTGGATGGCCCCCAGGGATGTCTTCTCGGCCCCCTCCTGAGTCATGGCAGCTACAGGCCAGCTCACCTTCTGTCGTGGTTCTGGGATGAGCTCGTCGCGGGCCCTGTTGGGGTGCGCGTCCCTCCTCAGGGCCTGGCGCTTCCTTGGGCTCCCTGTGGCCCCTCATGGCCGCCCGAGGCCCGAGCCTGCGTGTCCATGGGGACTGGGCACGCGCCAGCTTCAGACCTGCTCGCCTCCCCTGTGCCTTCTGTTAGGTGTCCCCTTCTGCTGTGGTCCCAGGTAGGCTCCACCTCCGTGTGCCCTGCCTCCTCGGACTGGGGCGCTCTCACTTCTGCCGGTGAATGTCGTCTGTCCCTCAGCATCCCGTGACTCGGTCCTCGAGCCCTGTCTTGTCTGTCGGCCTCTTAGACCACCCCAGACATGTGGCTTCTCTCCGTTCTGGGGGCTGGACGTCCGGGATCCAGGCGCTGGCAGATCCAGGGTCTGGTGAGGCCCCTTCCTGGTTTGTACACGGCATCTTCGCTCCATGTCGTCAGGTGGAGGAGGGGCTGGGGGCTCTGGGGTCTGTCTGAGGAGGACACTGATGCCATCATAGGACCCCCACCCTCACAGCCTCATCTCGCTCCATAAGGCCCCCTGTCCCGTCACATTTGGGAGTCTGGTGTCGACGTGTGAGTTTTGGGGGGACACAGACATTTGGTCTACGTTGCTGAAAACGCTGTGTTGTGAGGCCAGGCCCGCGGCCCCCTCACGCTCTGTGTACACAGCCTGGATGGCCACACACAGCCACACTGCCAGCTTCCCTCGAAGGCTCTATGCTCCCAGGATCGGTCGTGCAACCACCACGACTCCAGGGAGCAGGCGAAGCCCCCATGCTGCGGGATGCCAGGGTCAGTCCGGCTCTGTGCGAAAACTCTTGACGTCTTGGTTTCCCCGCCTTTCTTGCTCCCGTTTACCAGCTCGAGTGCCCTGTCCTGGGCTCCCCATGCCTGCTCACCTCCGACAGCGCCCCTCCTCTGCCTTCCCCGTGTCCCTTCCACCCTGTCTCCTGAATTTGCTCCTCTCTTTTCTGATTACGCCCACATCGGGGCCAGTGTGAGGGCGACGGGAGGGAGTGGGGGAGACAGACACGGTGGCCCGTGGGGCGGCGTACGCCTGCACTGCTGGACTTGTGCATCTGGGGAGTAGAGGTCTCCTTCCCCAGGATTTGGGGTCTGGATACTGCTCACCATGGGGCTTTCTGAAAGGGCCTCACGGTGCCTGCGTTGAGCGCTCTGTCCGCCACGCACACAGGTCTGCACGTGTCATCGGGGCCATGGGCAGCCAAAACGTCGCGTCTGGTCAGGAGCATCTTCTCCCAGCTGACCCTGAGTCCGTGTCTTTGGGGTGGCGGTAATGGGACAGCACAGAAGGGGGCTTGTAAACAGCACAGGTTCTTCTCTCGTGGTTCTGGAGCCTGGATGCCCGGGAACTAGGGCCTGGAGAGGATGTCTTCCCGGTTTGTAGGCACTGTCTTCACGCCAAGTCCTGGCATGGGCGGTGTGGGGTTCGTGTCTCCTGTTATGGGGTCCCTGACCCCATCATGAGGATCTTGCCCCTGTAACCTCACTGTCTCCCAGAGGCCCCCCTCCGGACACCGTGAGGCTCAGTAAACACCCGCTGAGTAGGTGAGTGGATGGACGGACGCATGAGGCTCAGTAAACGCCCACTGGGTGAGCGAGTGGATGGACAGACCGACGCACCCGTGAGGCTCAGTAAACGCCCGCTGGGTGAGCTAGAGGACGGACGGATGGATGGACGCGTGAGGATGGTGACCCTGCAGGTGAGCACAGGTGTGCAGAGGCTCCGGAGCCCTGGGTGCCATAAGGGACTATGTCACAGCAGTCAACACAGGCACCTGTTTCCTTCGCCCGCACTGTCCCCTTGGCCGCATCCCGCTGGGGAGTGGCTTGGGGAAGCCACCCTGCCTGGACCTCCGACGTCCTGGTTTCCACAGCTCCCCTGGCCTGGGCTGTCTCTGCAGCTGTGGTTTCCTCCCCCGTCCGTGTCCCTGACGACTCCATCTTCCACTCAGTGAGTCATGCTCTTAAAATAGGTTCACATCCTTTGAAGGGGGGCGGCCATGCAAGTGTGAAGGGCTGTCCCCAGGAGTGTCCGCTGGCCAGGTAGCATCCAGGAGGACGCCAGGGCACCACCGCGCCTCCATCCCATGAGCCTCCCGGGCACTGGGTCATCCCTCCTTCAGCGTGGAGCCTGGGGAGCTGTCTCCCCCGACTGCTGCAAGGGTCCGTCTTGATGCCGGGAGCCAGGCGTGTGTGGTCTTCCCCTCTTAGCCCTTGCTCACGGAGAGAGCCAGAGCCACTGTGGAGATGGCCCTCACATCGGGGTCTCCTGGGAGGTGGGGAGTGGCGGCTGTTTTGGACGCTGCCTTGGGGCGGGCAGTTGACCTGTGTCTGCTTTCCACCTCGTCCTGAGCGAAGCCGGGGCTGCGCATTTGCATCTTAACCTCCTTCAATCCTGAGAGTGGCGCTGTGGCTTGGGTGGGCTTGGGGAAAAGCAGTAGGTTGTCCAGAGCTGCACAGCCAGTGGACGGCCAGAGCCGGGGGCAGGGGGGAGGTCTGCCAACTTCCAAAGCACGCTTCCTCCTTCTGGTGTGCCGTGGGAGAGGTCATCTGTGCCATGCTCTTCTGGGGACAGCAAGATCCGATCCTTGTGCCCCAGCTTAGCGCGTCTGATAGTGGCTGGGAGATCCCACCTGGCGGCCTCCGTAAGAGCATATGGTGTAGACGTGACGCCTGGTGACACTAGCAAGGGGGCCTCCTCCTCTCTGTTGTCAGCACAAAGTGGCCGAGCCTCAGGATGGCTGCACTGTTCACTCGACGTCCTGAGTGGGTTAGTCGTTCCATTGGTCACTGTCACCCGTCTTGACAGTTAACCTTTCCACGGGTTCTCACCGCCGGCCCCGCCCAGGTCTGGCTGTGGCCACACGCTGGGGCTGCTGGGGTTAGGGATTCTCGCCGGAGCTTGGTGGCATTCAGTTAATCAAGTACATGCTGACTTTGCTCTGCTTTCTCCCTTGGTCTGTCCTGGGCTTTTGGGTTTACTGATAGGAGTGAGCAAGCAGTCTTCTGGGGTCTGTAAACAACCGAGGCCACACACGTGAGGACAGGAGTGCCAGAGGGCGCAACATGCCCCGTGCGCATTCACACTTGGCACGCACACATAATGGACCACGCGGCTCAGATGACATAATTCTTATTTTAAGGTCAGTTGGGGGCTCCGTCAACACTCTGGCTATTAGAGTGAGCTCCGTAGGATGGCCACAGGCCCTAGCTTCCAGGAGGCTGTGTCCCCAAGAAATTCAGTGTCACTTCTGGGGACACAAGCTCAGAGGGTTAAGTCACGATCAGAACCTGAACGTCCCAACTTTTTGTTCTGTGGCCCCTGTAGGTCTGAAGTTTGTTTCCACCCGCTCACAAACCACACTGACCAGTGTTAGGGTTAGACTGAATTTTGTGGGCCTGGTGGAGTGCCGGCAGGTTCTGTCGGGAACCGCGGCATCGGAGCAGGGCTGACATCCACTCACCGCATGCGTCCTGGCGGCTCCCACCAGCAGGTCCTCTTGGCAGAGGTGCTAAGCGACAGGTTCTTGGTAAAACTAAAAATAACACACAACAGCATGACACAGAATAAGCCACTGACAGGTGCCTGGCCTTTCTTGACTGAAACACATCCTGTAAATGGCTTCACATGTGGGTCCAAGAGGACGGGGTAGGGGGGGACCCACGTGTCTGACGTGTGGTGGGCCCAGGGCCTCGCATGGGGGCCTTCTAAGCTCAGCTCATTCCGGGGCACCCGGGAAGGTAGACGTCACCCTCCTCGTTGTTCTGTCTTCAGCAGCATCTGCGCGATGCAGGGCACAGGTGCTGGTTTCCAGGTGAGGACACTGGGCCCCCAGAAACGAACTTCCTGCCCTGCCCCAGTGCGCACACGCAGGGTTGGGTGGCAGAGCAGGACGCACACACTCACCTCCCAGCAGGTCGTTTCGCTCCTCCCGATGGGCCGTGCTGCTGCGCACTCACAGGCCATTGGCAGAGTCACTGACGCCATGTTAGGTCCGTCTAAACTGGCCACCTAACATAAATTAATTACCGTTTTATTAATAAGGTAAAATAACGCCGTGGCTACCGTATACGTTGTTGAAATGTGAGAACTGAGACAGCGTGCAGTGTCAGCACTCCCATGTTGCATGGCCCTGAGCCAATGGCAGGTACCGTGACCCCGTGTGTGTGCCAGTGCGTGTCTGCGTGTCCGCGTTGTCAACACTGCGCATGTCTGTGGTCTGCCGTTTCCCTTGTGACATGTGTGCTGACATGTTTTGTCTGTGCTTCAGAATGCCAACTTTTATGTATACTTGACTGACCGCTGATACCACCACGCCCCGAATAACTTGGGGTTACTAATCGATTCAGTAGATAATTATACATTGTAGGGGACGTGTATGAATTACTTTATAAACCTATTTTTATATGTAGAAATTGCTCTGTTCATGACTTTGGACAACAAAATTGAAAGATTGGCTTTCTATAGATGTCACCCCATTTTTTGCCAAGTTGCCCAGAGTCACCGACCACCACTGGTGCCTGATGCTCACGGACACAGCGTGGTGGGCGGTGGTGTTGCCCTTGGCCACTAGCGGCCCGTGTGAGGGGCCACATGGATACCAGTGGCTCGTCTCACAGCAGCCCCTGAAAGTTTGTCATGACTCGGTGCACATCGACAACTGTACTCTTGACTTTCTTGTGTATTGATCACTTTAGGGGATCACTTTAGTGGAACCTTTCCTTCCCATTTAACAAAGGACATGAGTAGAAGGTCGGGCCTGCCCCATGGAACTGAAGCTGACTAAAATCAAAGGCAATCTCCGCGGACTGACCCTGTTCAAAGGTACGCGACCCTCCAAAAGGGGGTCATTTCCTTTCTGTGTTTCTCTGCAGACGCAGGCTCCTGGGTGTTGGCGCCGATGGGAGTGCTTTGTTCTGGAAGAGTCAGTGGGTGTCATCCTGTTACACTTGAGGGAGAGAAAGCAAACCTGTCATATTAGGTCTTCTAGGGATTTTTATGACTTTTAAGAAGCTGTCTGATATAAGAAATACAGAAAATGTTGTGGTTCTCCTAAATTTACTTGTGAAACTCTTATAATTTTGATTTTATTTTATTTTTTTTGGTTCTTGTTCCATCTATGAAATCAAATGTTCACTCTGTATGATCAAATGTGTCTTACCTTTTTGCCCTTAAAGAAAACGTGTTGTTAAACTTTGTGAAGACGAGGTATCAGGAAGAATGAAGGTCATTTTTAAAGGAAACTGTGTATTTCCAGACTCAGTGTGTTCTGTGATGGAGGACGTGTCTTGTTCTCTGGGGTGCATCATGCCCGGCAAATCAGTCAACACAAAGTGATCAAGACTTGCCTACATCAGACCCTTGTGCTGGCTTCCAGGAGCCATGGTTCTAATTGTTGGGTCTCCAGTGAGTTACGGGTGAGATTGAATCGCTTGTAACCAGCAGGCTCCCTCGCGCTCAGCCTGCCACCCACATGGGTCCAAAGTCCCCAAGATGAGACCAGGAAAACCCTTTGTCTTTCCAAGTGCTTCTCACCCATGCATGGTCAGCACCGTCGTGCTGGACTTTGGTCCTCTGATCCCTGTCAGGGATGGGGAATTGTCGGGCAGCGTTCAGGGAGGGCTTTCCCTGGCTTTCCTGATTCCCGTGGACGGGGGTGAACTGCATCCCAGCCTGGGCGTTACCTGCAGGCCATTCTGCAGGTCACTTGACCCAGGTGCCTGCCCCGTGTCCTTTCTCAGCAGGATGGAGGGTGCCCCCTTGTGAATGCGTCGTCAGGTGCCTTGTGTGTGTGGAAGCGTCTGAACATGAGGGAGCAGCCCCATTGCCTTGTTTTTGTTGATGACGACAGGAAAGGCAGGCCTCCCATGGGTGGGACCATGAGAGGTTTGCCACCTCTCGTGGCCTGGAGTCCACGCACCTGGTTCCCAGGAGTCCTGGACCCTCATCCTGCTGTCAAGTGCCACGCGGCCACGTAAAAGTGCAGGCCGTGAGTTAGAGGTCTGCACTTTGTTGCAGCGAAGTCTTGGAGAGAAGGGTCTCACCTTGGTGGAAACACTCTGGGACAACCCAGGATGTCCAGGGTCACACAGCCCCCTGTCCCCAGACTCTTCGAGCCCCCATCTGCCGTGGGAGCCAGGAGACAGCACCCTTGGGGGCTAGGGGAGGGCGCAGTGGGCCTCGCCTTCGTGTTTTCTGGAACATGTGCACGGGAGACCTTCTTCGGCCTTGGGGATTTCTTTTCAGTTAGTGGAATCTTGTATGATGATGTCGTTGTCAATGAAGAAGGAGGTAGTACGGGTGTTTTTCTGCCTGGATTTCCCGCTCAGCTTCCCAGCTGTGAGGCAGTGACTTAGCTCTGCCACACACAGATTTTGGGAGCCACGGCGGCTCTTCCTCTGGCTCTTACCTCCACCTGTGTGCTGAGGAAGGCTCGCTGCAGGGCTGGGGGCCTGAGGCCGGTGAGGCACACGTTCCAAAGCATGAAGCCACACAGCTGGGTCTCGTCATGACATCACCTCCCTGGGGGGCACGGAGCCACGACCTTTTCCACTGTCATGAAGACTGGTCTGGACCAAAGTGTCCCCTTTGGTCGTGTTTGTTTTTGAGACCTTTCTGGGAACCAGGAAAGTGAGCATGGATGCCACTCGAGGCTTTAACAACCATTTTAACAAATGATCCCTCCCCTGCCCGAGTTCTAGCAAAAATAGACAACCGTCTCGAGAATCTTGCTGAAAGTGTCGTATGATTGTGGAGTATCTCGTGGGTCTGTTTCCGTGCGGGCCGTTGCCGACAGCATGGAGGAAGACAGGGTGTTCTCCTTGGCCTGTGAGGACAGGGTTGGTTCTATGGTGACCAGCAATGACAAGGAATGTCTCTCGGTGACACTGTGCTGCCTGGTGGCCGTTTGTCTGCACATCTGTGTCTCCCCCCGTGCAGAGCTGTGCTCCTGGGGGGCCGGCGGCTGGCTCGCACGTGTGTAGAGGAACCGCCTCCCCCGCCCAGGGCCCTCGCTCTGCTGCGGGGTTGCAGGCGGTGGGCGGGACATGGCTTCCGTTGTGCAGGCAGTGGGAGAGTTTACCGAGCCTCTCAGCTTCATGATCAAAGATTCTCCCTAATGGGGATTGGGAAGCCAAAACTCGCTCGAAGCTGATAGAGCAGGTGCAATGGCCTTAGCCTGAGGTCGGGAGGGGCAGGGTCCATACACGTGCGTGACCACTCCCCTTGGGGAGGCGCTTTCCCAGTCACATCAAAGCCCGCCGGCCGAGCGCGTGCCAACACGGCCTGCCCGTTGGCAGACTCCTCTCTGCAGGGAGCCAACACGGATGCCTCTCCTGGTGAATGTGGGATGGTAGTGAGGACATGTGGCGAGGCTTCCCCATGCGCTCCCCGTCAGCCTGCCCTTGGCTTTATCACAGCGTGGGCTTCCCGGAGGACCCAGCCGTGAGTCCTAGTACTCAGCCAGGCAAAACCTCGTGGGTACCGGTTTTGCGGTAAAGGGGGCAAAGGTACCCAGACAGGCAGGCTGGCCTGGCAGGTTCTTCTGGGGGAGGAATCCCCACCACTGCTCCCCACCCCTCCCTCGTCCACAGGGACCCAGCACCGCCGGCCTGGGTGCGCCACGGGCTCTGGAGCGAGAATGCAGTCATGATGCACTGCACAGTCTCTTGCTTGTTATTGGCATCAACTGCACTGTGCTAATGAAATTAACTTACTAATTCCTTCATCAGGTGCTTATTCGAGGGTGTCCTTGTCACTGGGCACCGTCTTGGCTGTCAAAATCTCTCAGTGAAGGAAGCAGGACGTGATGGCATCATCCCGTTGCTCTATGTTGGCGTGAATAGCAGTTTTGTTTTTAAAATTTTCGCTTTTATTTGTCAAAATTATGTGTCAAGCTCAGTGGTTTCCCATGCACGTTTCACAAACAATATGATGAAGATTTGCTTTTCATTTAAAAAAAGACAAATTTCCACAACTTGTAGCCCCTATTATCTTGATTTTCTCCTGTGGTTTTAGTTTCTAAAATGCATAATTTCTCTATGTGAAATTTTGGAAAGTCAGTTTCTTCAGGAAGATTTAATGTTTCTCCCACATTTTAGATAGCATCGTACTTTGTTGGGTGGGATCACGCGGACCGTTGAGGGATTTTCCCTCCGGCACGACCAGGGAGAAACATGGTTGATTGGTGAGAACTTCACGAAGAAATCTCCCGGGCTTCGTCTCCGGAGGGGGCTCCCTGGTGTTTTCCGTCGGGCACCTGCTGCCCTTCGCTGCCTCCCCCCTACCCCCCACAGGTGGCGGGCTGGAGGCAGGGTCACCTGCATATGTACCCAGCTTGGCGTGCACCTGTCTACAGACCTGCTCCTCGGCCCCAGTCAGGATCTGGGCCGGGCCGGTCTGATATCAGAGTCTGACCTCTGGCTATTGGGCTGGGAGGGTGCAGTGGGGGAAAGAGAGCGTCCCGTCCGACGGGGAAGGACAGCCTTACTCTGCTCACCCTGGCGTTTTCGTAGATGGGGAGACCACTCATGACAAATGTCTCCAATTTGCTGGTGTCTGGAATTTCAGTGATTTTGCCCTTTTGGAGGACATGAGGTTCTGTGTTGACATCGTAGGACAACGTGGTCAGGTCAGAGGCAGAAGGTCCCCAGTGATGACCAGGATGACTCCCAGCGTCCCACCAATGGATGGTGGTATTTAAGCAGCTTATGTGTTTCGAAGGAAAAACTGAGCATTTACGAAAACCTCCTAATTGTCTCTACAAACAAAACAAAGAAAAACAAAAACCAAGCAGATGCGTTGATTTCACAGGAAGAAGTCACTCCCGGGTTCGGGTCCCACGAGGTGCATCACAGCCTCCCAGACGGGAGAGCCGCGCGGCTTGCCGGCCTCGGACTCCCGCTGCCCGGGCGTTCCTCCGCTCGCTCTGGCCACTGCGGTGTTGGCCGTGTGGCCGCGCCTGCGCAGGGAGGGGCCGGGCACAACGAGGCCCCACGGGAGCCAGATGCCCGGCTCACGGCCAGCTGTGCGGCACAAACGTTGAGCCCCCGGGGCTTCTCCGTGACTGGCCATGGTTAGAGTGTGCGGCAGCCCCCTGCGCGCTCAGCAGGAAGCACAACCTGGTTTCCTGGGGGACGATTCTAAATGACCCGTGCTGGGTTAACCCCTAAACTAAACCGCATGTAATTTAAGCTGTTTTGTAAGTGTGACAGTGGCATTCCTTCGGGTAGTTGCTGTGAAAACCTTGCAGAATTCAGGGACTCTGGACCTGCCGGCTGCTGGGCTTCTGCTGTGCAGGCATCCATCCACCTGACAGAGGCCTGCCATCCACCAGGCAGGCCTGGGCCACCAGGTCGGCTGTGACGGGTGCGGTCGGGTCCCCCGTGAGCTCTGGGCTGGGCCAGGTACTGGGCTGTGAAAACAAGGGAACTTTTCTTCGAGTCTCATTCATAGGGGTGCCACCGCTGAGCCACATGGAAAGGCAGCCAGGAGAGCAAAATGAGGAACATCTTGATCCTTTTCACTTTGGTCCTTGGGACAGTGTTCATGGTTCTCCTCACTCTTCGGCCATCAGTGCCGATTCTCCAAATGTCCTTCACGACCTTCTGGTGTCAGACGTTCCTCCGCTGCTGCGGGGTCAGAGTTGGGGTCTGAGCACTCAGGAGGCCTCATGGACCGTGAGTGAGCCCTGAAGACTGGCTAGGAATTGGGTTTCCATGAATCTACGGAGAAGGAAAAGCAGGAGGAAGAAGTACGTTGTCAGGAGGTGTGAGGCTCCACACACATCGTTGGGTCCTGGCACCCGCCCCCTTCCCCCCGCGGGGAGCGCAGTCCACGGGGAAGCCTGCGTGCATGAAGGGCGGGGCACGAGGCCACAGAGGCTAGTGGAGGCAGCGTTCAGAGGCTTGTGGCTCACTTGGCCCTCTTGGTGTACTGAGAAGTAGATCAGCTCCTCTCTTTCCCCCGGGGAATGAAAATCCCACTGTTTTCTCCAGAGTCGTCAGAGAGTGGTAGACAGTTCCGATTAATACACAAAAATAAACTCAGTTTCTCATCAGATCAATCGAGGCTTCCCCTTCGATTTGCCCCCTCCTGTCTCCCAGTCTGGGAGACTCTGTTTTGTTAAATATGGATATTTTTATAATGGTACGTAGGCCACAGGCCATAAATTACCCACTAGCAACCTAGGGTGAGCCCAGAAATGTCTTCATGTCCTTGGTTTTTTTTAAACTGCAGAAGCAGGTGACCCTGAGCCCGTAGCTTGTCACGAGGCGTTTCAGGCACGCTCGGTGTGTGGGGGGCTCCGTTTCCTTGGGCCTCGGTGACACATCTCCCCAGGGACCCTGGATGGACATCAGCTGCTATAGAAATCGCTTCCACAGTGACTTGTGGGCTGACATAACCTTCAGTTATAAAAGAGGAAAGAAAAGAAACCTCCATGATAAAACTTAATTTGATCCCCCGATGTCCTTCCTTCTGGCAGTCAAAGTGGCACGTCACGTGTCCGGCTGCCGTTAACAGTGCCCCCCGGCCCTGGTGTTCTCGTTGTGGGTGCGAGCCGCTGCGGAGGTCGGTCTGAGAGGCCCGGACGGTGCGTGGAGGAAAGCCAGCCCTCGGGTTTTGCCGGGACTTGGTTTGGTCAAGGTCTCGGGGCCTGTGTGCGCTGAAAGAGCAGACCCTCGGAGAAGCCCGCTCCGGGCCCCCCTGGGGATGGCACTGAGCGTGGTGCCGTCCTCCCAGAAGCTCGCGTTAAAGGGACCTGGGGCTTAGTCACTCTGCGCGCGGTACTCTGCGGGGCACGTGGAGTTCGGATGTCGACAGGCTGAGCCTCCAGCTACGTTTCCAGCCGTTACCCCGTGTCCACGGAGCACGTGTGTTATCACAGGGCTGTGGGGTATCGCGGGCTCCCGCCAGCACAGCTGGGGGCTGACTCCAGTGCACCTTCCCCAGCCTCCCCTGAGCTCTGCACATCTGTTCAGAGTATTTAAGCAAGGTGAGCAAGGGTGGATGAAGCAGTAAGCTGCCCTTGCTGGCAGGGACAGGTCTCAGAGGTCCTGCCCTCCCCATGTCCTCATGCACGTCACTGGTTCAGTGGCAGAATCAGAGCTCGGCTCCCGTCGGTCTCTGTCCACTACCCTTTCTGGTCCCTCTGCTGCTTCTCCGTGAGGCCGGATGCTACAGGCAGTGAGGGCACACGGCCTGAAGGTGTCTGCGATGCCTTCTGGGAGAGCGGGGGAGGAAGTGGGGTGTGTGTCACCCCAGTCCTGTGGGGACCCCCGAGCCAGGGTGGGCATGCTGGCCGCACTCCTCCCACATCCTCAGGAGATAACCAGGGAGAACCAGGGAGAGGCTGGACTGGAGGCGGCTCGGAACCAGGTATGGCCAAGCATCTCTGAAGCCGGGCTGCAAGGCGGTGGCTAGAAGGCCCTTGGGTCCACTTACAGGTCACATGCACAGACGTGGTACGCAGGCTTCAGAACCCGGGAAGAGCCTCTCAGCCCTGGGGACCACGCTGATTTGTAGTCAGGGTTTTGTAATTCTACTCTTCTTGGTGTATGACAATACAGTCAACATAGTCTGATCTGCTGTTTGTATATAAGTAGATAATTATGTGTAGAGTTCTATTACATAATATTCTATGTAGTATAATAGTGCTCTAATATATGTGATTATATATACGTAATTACACACATGTTGATGTGAAAGGAACAAACCATTTTAGAATTTCTAAAACGTAGGAAGATAGTTTTTTCTGAGCCCAAGTTGGGACTGGGTTACAGGGTCTTCACAAAGAAGAGAGTGCTCCCGGAAGGGGTTATTTGCTGTAGGGTTCTGTACTTTTTTTTTTCCAGAAAAGGTTAAAAATCATCAGACAAAAGACATTTCAGAAAGTTGCCAATGTTGCCTTTCTAGTATATGCAGAGCTGTATGACTTTAATCTTGTAGGAACCTGGGAGATTTCTTCCTTTTTTCTTATCTTTTGTGCTCAGAATGCTCCTTTTTGTTTATTTTCTTTAAGGAAGCAGAGATACAGCGTGTGCTTGGGGCAGAAATAAGGCCCATGCTTTGAGGTTTTGCCGAGTCACGTTGACCTTGGTAAATGGAAAAGTGTAGCTTCCCTGGGAGCCTGGGAGCAGGGCCTGTGTGCGTGAAACATTGATCATGAGGTGATCAGGACGTCCCTATGTGTGTATCTGTCTTCGTCTAAAGGTCCTGGTCCTGTGATGACCAAGACTTAGGAAGTTAAGACTTGGAATGGGTGTGTTTAGATCCTTTTCCCTGGCTCAGCTGTTTGGATGCCTTGTGTCCCATGACTGTACTTTATTTTGGATTCTTTGCCAAAACCAAATGTTTATTTATCTTTTCTCCATATGGGACTGGAGTATTTTTTGCTCAGGGGAAGAATTACATCAGCAAACCTCAGTGTTTTATCAGCTTCTCTAGATAGAAAAACAAGTGTTCCCTGGCCAAGCTGCAACCTCTGTTGCCAAGAGGCGGTGCACCCTCCCTGTTCCCAAAACCCATGCAGACCAGAGTCCAGGCTCGTGTTCGTTCACAAGCTGTCAATGTCCAACACTGGCAGTGCTGTTTCGGTGTCTTACTTGCAGCTTTGTTTATTGGTACTTTCCTTTTGGCCAGTGTTTCATTCCATTACATTTCTGTTTCAAACAGAAAAAATCGGTAAAGCTGTCGAAGGCAGGCATTAATGCCTTGTGGTCCGCGTCTTGAAGGGAAATGACTTCAAGCAAAGGGCCCTAGTGATGGCCCTGGGGGGCAGGTGCCTGCTCATCACAGGACACGAGGGTTGAATGTAAGCAAAGGGCCCAGCGAAGAATGGCGTTAGGCTCCAGGTGTGGCTGCTGAAATGGGGACCTGGGGCCCCCTCAGAGACAACCGTGATCCCCAGAGGACTGTGAAGGCGACAAAAGGTGAATTTTAGGGGGACGGTCGTTTGCCTAGGTGTGCATGCGCACGAGGCACATTGATTCTGGGGAAGACCCAGGTCACCATGCCCGTCGTCAGCAGCCTGCGCACTCGGTTCTTGGCCAGTGACATTGAACGTGCCCTCTGCAGCCCCTTGGGTTGCTCCTCGTGTTCAGAAGGGTGGTGGGCTCTGTGTGACGCCTGATTCTAGCTGTCTGTGTCCCTTGCTCGAGGGTCCTCCGGACCTAGTCTGTGCCCCGCGTGAGACTGCCAGTTCATATTACGAGTGGAGTTTGTGCGCGCACACAAACGTGTGCGCACGCACACACACACACACACACACACACACACACACACACACTCTGAAACCGCTTTCAGAAAGAAACAGCGACTGACCTTCCTCCCCCTTCGCACCATGCCACAGAGCCTGGAGTATTTTATGTACTTACTTTCTTAATCCCTTCAGTGCCCAAAGAAAGTAAAACCCAGTGTGTCACGGTACCGTTATTTCCGCGATGACTTGCTATTTCAGAGATGTTAGGTACAGCCTGGGGATGGGAGCGTGGCTTTCCAGAGTGCCTGTCTCCTGCCGGGCTTCACGGAGCGCGTGCTGGGAAACACGTCCGTGCCCTTGAGGGAGAGAAGACACGGGCTGTTGTTGAAATCGGCGGGATGACCGTGCTTCCAGGTTTCCGAGAAGACGCCCCATCTTGCTTTTCACACCTACAGGTGAATCCTGATCAGGACCCTGCAGGTCTTGGTACGGATAGGAGCACGACCTCCTGGAATGAGCTGTGCACTTTTACTGCCTTATTGATGTTCATTTGGTATTATTAATATGAAAAACACACTTCCTTTCTTATTCAGGAAGGTGAAATAAATACGGTACTATGTAATTAAATTACCTCTCTTCGTTGCCTCCGCAGTATATTCTTAAATAAATCTGGTTTTGTACGTCCACTGCAACCATAGTTTGCTTTCCTGAAATACGTTCTGTGGTAATGGAATGCTGATGACCACATTGGTTATGCTTACGCAGTTGTTACGGTTTTATGCAGTATAAATAAATGTGTACATTTTTTTTCAACTAAATAGTACAAGTATTTTGCGGTTTGTAGCATACCTTTTACTGTGCACCCAGTGAACACCAAGGACAGGCTGGAAATCACTCAGCCTGCAAACAAAATGACGGGGAAAGGGAAAACAAAACGGTAGATGAAAAATCAAAGGCTTCCCTTAGACATAAAGAGTGGATTCTTGTTTGTGGAAATGCAATGAAAACATTTGGTGTTTGATACTAGTCAATCGAAGTGAAAGCGTAATCTCATTTGTTTTCATCTGAATGGAGAAGTCCGGGCCAAGGGATATGGCATGTCCCTCTTAGGTTCCTGCCAGTTCCATACAGTTGAACAGAGACCAAAGCAGACAGGCTCGCCAGGTGACATAAACGTCCTTCTTTGTTTCCAAACTTATGGGGATAGAAATGATCATTTATGTCTCTCAGAAAGCCAGATTTACTCTTTTTTAGTGGTACGTGTGCCTGTATGACACAGGACTTTTCTAGTCCAGAAAGCCCCTCCTGGCCCCTCCTGGCCCCACAGATCTGCCAGCTCTGATTCCCCGGCAAGCCCGTGTTTCCGCAGGTGCACCCTGCGGCCCTGGACCGCCGTCTCTCACGGCCTGTAGGGAGAGGAACCTAAGCTACGACCTCGTAACTCAGGCCTGAAGAGTGGGCGGTGTGTGAACACACAGGTTGAAGGGAGAAAGCCCATTGCCTCTGTGAGGATGGGCCACGGCTGTGGTTGGCGTGTGGCCTGGAGGGGCCGCTGGGGGGCTCCGGCCAGAGCGCCATGGGCCGCGATGGGGGCATCGTGAGCCTCTGGGCTCTGCCGCCGCAACGTGCCGTGGCCTGTGGCTCCAGGACGTGTGAACCGTCCTGTGTGAACCCGGGAGGGTTTCTCCTGCTCCTCGTGCGGGATTGGCTGACCAACGTCTCCCTGTGGGGCTGTGAGGACTGCAGAAGAGTCAGGGCGGAAGGAGAGGAGGGAGCTTTGTGGCTGTGTGTTCACAAAGCCCGTCCTGGGAGGTGAGAGCGGTGAGAGCCCACCCTGGGAGGTGAGAGCGGTGAGAGCCCACCCTGGGAGGTGAGAGCAGTGAGAGCTCCCACCCTGGGAGGTGAGAGCGGTGAGAGCCCGTCCTGGGAGGTGAGAGCGGTGAGAGCCCGTCCTGGGAGGTGAGAGCGGTGAGAGCCCACCCTGGGAGGTGAGAGCCCCATGGGCTGTTCTGGGGGAGGCACTGATCTTCGGTTCAAGAGCATGTGTGTTCAGTCCTCGGCACGTGAGACACTAGGCTCCGAGTTACTACTGTTCTGATCACACAGGTCACCTCTCTGGTCTGTTCTCAGCACCGGGTCCCAGCAGGACCACCACACCTCCCCATTTGGGATACAAACGTGCAAGAAGGGTGCCAACAGTAGTCACTGAGGTCCCCTGCTTGTTGGTGGCAAATAGAATCGAGTGTCCTTCTGGCGTGCGTGGCCTCTGGTAGACCACTGTGTTCCGGGTGCAGACAGCCCACCCGGTAACAAGAGTTCTGGTGACCCGCATTCCCCCCACTGTGCGGCTACATGGCGGGTGGGCATGGGATCTGCCCCCCAGGGCGGAGCTGGGGAGCGGGGCCCGAGCTGCGAGTCAGCCCGCAGCCAGGCCTGCCCCCCCGCCCCCACTGTGCTGGAAGGCCAGGAAGAGGGACCCATTAGGGGAGGGGTCTGGCTGGGAGGCTGGTGTTTAGGACTTTTGTGTCAGCTCCCCGCTCACTGCTGGCCCTCCTGACCCATCCCGAGCCAACGCTGGGGGAACGCAGAAGGGGGTGCGGCAGGAGGCTCCACCAAGAGCAGCGAGTTTTTGTTAAGTGCCCGCGAGAAGAGAGCAAGAGGATCATTGTAGGTCACAGTCTGCGCTTTCAAAGGCTTCTGGTTCCTTAGGCAGCTACGTGTTGCTCAGCTCTGTGTGTCAGACGCTGGCTGTGCGTGGGTGGCAAGAGGAAAAGACGCGGTTTGACCGTGGGTCTCTGGGCTGGTGTGCAGGAGGGGGTGGAAACGCTTCCCACGGAGGGGAACGTTTATGAGAGTGGACACGCGCACGGAGGAGGTGTGGTGTTCAGAGCTGTCCAGAGAAACGCAACCGCAGGCCATGGCAGTGGGCATGGTATTCTAAGGGTTTGGCTCACCCCGGCCAGGAGGCAGTCCGCTCCCACATCTAGCTGCAAGCTGAGGCGCCGCGCTGGTGCCCCAGGACGGCGGATGCTACACTCTCTCAAGGCTGGCGGGCAGGAAGCGTTCTCTGTTCCTTCAGAGAGGCTCAGCCTTTCTGTTCTCCTCATTGGGTGAGGCCCACCCACAACTGGCCGGACAGTGTACTCTTCTCCGTCCGCCTACCCAGTGCTCGTCCGAAAACCCAGTCACAGACACGCCTGCCGTGCTGTGGGACCACACACGTGGGTTCCCCGTGGGCCCCCGCCACGTTGACACGTTCTGTGAACCGTCACAGGAGGACACACTGGAGACCTCATCCTCTGGACACAGTGGAGCCCACCGATAAACAGGTCTTGCACCCCGGTCACCAGCTGCTCTGCCCAGGTGGTGATTGCTGACGAGGTTTCGGGGGAGGACAGCTCCAGTGTGAACAAGCTCCTGGTGTCTGGGTTTGTTCTAGAAACGTCTGACAGTAACAAACACAAGGGCACACACATGTCGGCGTGGCCTGGAACTAGAGCGTGCTGAACACCGTGGTGCTTCAGTCATGCCACCACGTGACGTCCCCCACGTGTAGACAAGGCCACGTCCCGTGACCTGGCCACAGTACCGTTAGCTTTAGTGCTCGTCCACACACAGCCCGTCACGTCCTTCAGTACAGCCGATCGCTGTCGGGTACCCGTGCTGGTTCCGTGGCTGAGCTCGCGAGCCAGCTTGCCCCCAGGTGACCCACGATACGGCCTATCCATGGTCTCTGCTAACTTGTCCTAATACGTTATTTTGGGGAAACGGACGTTTTTGGGACACTTTATATATATATATATATATATGAGACGTCGTTTTGTTCTTAAAGGAATTTGAAGGAATTTTAATGGAATTTAAAGGAAATTTAACAGAAGGAGTTTAGCTTCCTGGGTCTTATAACCTAGTTGGGAAAAGTCTGAGTATGGTATTGAAAGCCCCGTGAGGTGGAAGGCCCTGATGGGAGCCACAGAGCTAGGGTCAGGTGTTGGGTTTTCAGTGCGTCCCACACAGAGACGGTTACCGTCGGAAGTGCGGGGACGCCGTGCGGGGGCGGAAGTAGAGGGTGGTCTTCACAGACTCGTAGGAACAGGGTCAGCCATCAGAGAGGCCAGAGTATGGGAATGTTCGGGATCCAGCGAGTGCACAGGCAGAGGTCAGGCCAGAGGGGACTGCAGCTCCGGTGGCCATGTGCAGGTGTCGGTGTGAAAGGAAGTGTGGGCTTCCCCTACCAGCGGGGCGGTGATGCCACAGAGGGCGTTCGGGTCTGACGCTGGGAGGGGACGCGTGGAGGGGGCCCGACGCTCCGTGGTGTCTGTGACCGACATGGAAGAGCGCCAGCCGAGTGGCCGGAGTCTGGGGACGTGACGAGGGGCACAGTGAGGGGCAGTGGCCGTGGGGCTGAGGGAGGGGGCTCCCCATGCGGAGGCCATGTGTGGCTTCAGGAAAGGACAGGATCCAGAGCCGTCTCCACTCACAGGTGGAGTGAAATAATCACGGTAGGAAAGATGTCCTTTGTGACTCGCCCAGCAATGATTTATTTTTCGATTACAGCTTGGCCAGTGCTTGGTGCATGTGTGTGTGCAGCTGTTTCCCAAGATGAAGCCTGGACCTGATTGGTGGGCATTACTGGTCTATACAGTACATGACTCAAAATAATTTAAATGTTTACTCACTGGGACGTATTCCAAGCACCAAAGATGCATTTGTGGTGTAGTGATGGTGGCCGCCTGCAAGGCGGGGGCTGCGAATGTCTTCACGCTGCAGATGAGATGGGGGATCTGGCCGGAGGGACACGGGGACCAGTGGTTTGCAGCACGGCCTTGGACCGCTGCATGAAGGAGGACCCGCAAATGCCATTCAGTCCCTGGTCACGGTGTCAGCAGCCACCGTTCGGTGGCATCTGTCTTAATGGAATCTTGCTGTCTGGATCAGTATCTACATCTGGCACGGAGAGCAGAGAGGCTGTGCAAGCCTCCGCGCAGACACGCGAATCTGGCCCCTGCCCTTCATTAGGCGTGTGCCCTTGGGTGAGTCATTTCCGTCTCCGAGCCTTCGTGTGTTTTTTCACAACACAGGGATGAGGCCCGTAATGCATGTCATTCAGTGAAAACGGAGGGAAACCCTGCGTAGACTAGGCGGGTGGTGATCGTCTGGAGTTCTGCTGGTTTTCACATTGGTGTCACGCGGCGGGCGTGGAACCGAAGTGGGGAAAGACCTGGGGAAATGGGTTGCACTGCATTTTGTGTGAATCCGTGTGATCTCTCCATACCATGCAGGAGTCTTGATGAAGTTCTATGGCTCTTCATCCTAAAACTCTCCATACCATGCAGGAGTCTTGATGAAGTTCTATGGCTCTTCATCCTAAAACTATACTCCAACATATTTGGAATTTTACATTTCAAGACAAAGTGATGATAACATCCCATGTTAGTGTGAGGTGTCTTATTTGGAGATGTGACACACAGTGAGAATAAGCATCCCTGCAAACAGCGGGACAGCGAGCGGTCAATGAGGTCGGCGAGGGAGAGCTCACAGGACGCGGAATCACGCCGCCGTGAGCTCGTCCCCTCCCTCAGTCCCCTCCCTCAGTCCCCCACCGAACGGGCCTGCCGTGTGGGTGCAGGGAACACGACGGGACGAGGGAGGCAGACGGGTGCAGCTGAGGCCACTCTCCACAGGCACCCGTGGGACACTGGGAAGAAGTGTCCCTCCTCCTCCTGGGTCCTTGGGGGGCATCATGTTTTGTAGGACAGGGCTGGCCTGAGTCTTAGAAAGTATGGGGGTGTTGTCCAGCCGGGCCCTGAGCTGGGGGCGAGTCACACGGGTGTCAGAGGCTGCGAGGGCAGCTGGGCCGGCGTGTGCAGAAAGGATGGGCGGTGCGGTGCAGGTGGACAGGCCGCAGGAGGGAAGTCTGGCGGGGAGGCAGGCCTGCGTGGCTGCGTTCTGGCCAAGCCCCAGGCCCGGTTCGAAGGCGGTTGACGCAGCTCCGTTTAGACACAGGCTCATGATGCTGGACAGGCTGCCTGCTTTGCTTCAAACCACAGAAGCCAGCGTGGCTCTTCCCTCTGAATCCAGACGCACTGAACTTCTCCCCGGGGGAATTCTGTGCCTCCCCCCAGGTCAGCGAGAACCTTGCACGCTGTGGAAAGGAGGTGGCGGTCTGCTCTAGGCTAGAAGGAAGGGCTCGACCCCGAGAACTGTGGAGTGTCCGGATCCCCAGGAGGAGCCGTGGGCCAGGGCCCCACAGCGCAGGAACCAGCTCGGATCATAACAGCAGTAGTGACAGTTTGTCAGACACTGTCTGTGAGCTGTGCTGTTGGCCGTGCCTCCGCGTAGTGGTAAGCGAGGTGGTTTCCCAGGATGGGCTCCAGGACCCCGGGGCCTCTGATGTCCCGAGCCCCGGGGCGCGGTCAGTGAGCAGGCACTCAGCTTTGTGCCGTGCCAGGCTGCAGGAGCGCCGTTAGCCTGAGTGGCCGTTGGTACCGGGGCCTTCCCCGCAGGGTTGGGTCTTCTGTAGATGTGAGATGAGTCCCAGCGGTGCCACGAAGATCTCACGGTTGCGTGAAATGGGAGCAGGCAGGACACTTGAGGAGCCAAGAAGGTCTTGTGATGCAGAAGCTGTTTGATGAGGGTTCTGAGGACTCTGGTCCCGGGTACAGCCCACCGCAGGTCTCGTCACTCACTTACCGGATCCCTATTTCAGCGGTGCACAGCGCTGGAAGAAACACCCGAAACCAAAGAGGAGCAGTAGGACCCAAGATGGGTGAGAGACAGGTACAAACCAGTTTTTCAGGAGCCTACTGGGAGACCCGGTGGGCGGTCATAGATGCTCAGAGACGGCCTCGGGGCCCCCACGGACAGCGCTCCAGAACGGGCCGCACGGCGTCCTGGCTCACGGGACCACGCTCCACTTGCTTCCTCTAGGCCTGCCCTCAGCTGCTGCCCCCACACGTGGCTACTGACCACAGCGCCTCCTTTCCCATCTGTCCACGAGGCACGTGGTCTCACGTTCCCCTAGAGTCTGGCGGTTCAGTTCTGGGACCCTGGAGTCCGCCCTCCGGAATCTTCTCAGCTGGGTGGCCTCGCCAGATCACTGCCCTCTGTGACTTGGTGTCCCCATCTGTTGAGTGAGACGGTTTGCAAGGGCAGTTGCACCAGGTTGGTGTTGGGATGAAAAGGGGTCGAGGCACCCACGGCATGGAGGGCAGCGCCTGGCCACGGAGTCGGTGCCGTGGCGATCAGTCACGTGTGCTCCAGAATGTCTGAGCGTCTGGAAGGTTTGGGAGCCTTTGGGGTAGCAAGCATGTCTCCTCGTACGATAACGAGGGTTTGTGCAGAGTCCACGGCGGGGAGATTGTGACTGTGTCAAGTAGGAGCTCTCTGGGCAGGTCACCACGCACTCAACCACGCACAACCGTGACCAGCAGGTCTGCACCTCACAGCCACGTCCAGGGGCCTTCCTCCTGCAGCCTCACAACAGCCCTGAGGGAGGAGGACAGGCTGACCCCGTGGGGATTGTAAGGAGAGAGCTGTTGCGTGCATGCGCGTGCGGTGGTTTTCAAACCCGCACCGGCGCCGGCCCTGCTGGACGGCATCGTGTCACGGGCTCCCTGAAGTGAGCGGTCGGGTCCCCACCCAGCTTCTCTCTGGGCCTTCCTGTTACCAGCGACGTGACTCGTCCTCCCTGCCTTTCACGGCAGCCCCGCGGCGCCCACCCTGTAGCCCGCAGACATTTTACACATTTGCCACAAATGCCGCATGGGGTCTGGGAGACAGTGTGGGTCCCTCCCTCGTTCACAGCCTGTCCCGAGTCAGCAAGACGAGCTCAGGCCCCGGTGACGGGGACAGGAGCGGGTGTTCCGGGCCCTGGTCTTGGCGTGGTCAGGAGCTATTCTCAGCGGCGACGTCAGGATGCAGCTGGAGGCCAGCGCCTGAGCCCCCCTGAAGACGACATCATGTCACCAGAACAGCAGAGGCCACATATTAACTGCGTGGAAAACCGGGGACAGTAATAACAGCACCGGGACCTCGTGAGCTTTCTGAGCTCTTCCCCACAGGCGCCGTGACTCACCCTACAAACAATCCCGAGGGAACTAAGCGTAGGTTGCTTCCCCTTTTGGAAGCAGTGGGACCCTAATTGGCTGGTGCAGTGCCTGAGCTGTCAGCGTCGGGAAGGGCGTTTCCGCATTGTACCCGGAGCAGAGGCGTGGGGCTGTCCCGGCCATGCCGGCAGGAGCCACGAACGTGTCCCTCTGAATGGTTAACAGAGTGACACATCCCGGGTGGAGACGGCATCACACTCTCCTAGTCCCACAGAGAGTCCTGCTTGGGTCACATGTCAGGACACTGGCAACTGTTCCAATCACTTTTACACAGAATTCAGGTGTGGGCAGGTGTTCCCACCAGTGCTGAAAGCTCGAGAATATGCAATAAGTGTGTGGAACCCAGGAGCCTCTGGCGGCGGCTCTAGCTCCCGAGAGGAAGAAGAGTAACTCTGGCCATTCATTCAGATTGAGGCACGGGACCATTGAGTAGAATGGTCAGCATGTCAGGAGTTTCTGGAAGAGGACCGTTCATCACAAAACCAGCATCTAACAGATCCCGACCTCCAATCAGCACACGGATGACATGGTAATGTTCAGACTCTGTCGATTGTTCACTATTCGTAGTGAATCTGTGCCTGTTAGAGAAAGGATGGCTGAAGCTTTACTTCCCATAGTGAAGAAATGATAGTTTTGATCATTCAGACACATTTGGTGACTGGTCTGTGACCGCACTGGGCCTGGGGTTCTGGGTGTGCAAATGATGCCACCAAGCCTTCCCTCCAGAGGTTCATGTCTGCAGTAAACTCTGGTGCAGAACAAGAATGCCCTCCTGTAAGGTTTTCAGTAGACGTTTGCTAACGTGGCTGCCCGGACGCTTCAGAGAGGCAGAGGGCTGGCAGCAGGGAGGAGAAGCAGGAGCTGGTGGGGCAGGGGGGAGTCAGGCAGAGCGGGGAGAAGAAGGATCTGGCCGGGCAGGGGGAGTTGGGTAGAACCAGGAGAAGCAGAAGCTGATGGGGCAAGTGGTAGTTGGGCAGAGCCAGGAGAGGCAGGGGCTGGCGGGCAGAGGGGAGTCGGGCAGAGCCAGGAGGAGCTGGTGGGACGGGGGAATCAGGCAGAGCCAGGAGGGGCAGGGTCTGGCAGGACAGAGGGAGTCAGGCAGAGCTTATAGAGGCAGGGGCTGGCAGGCCAAGGGGGAGTCGGGCAGAGCTGGGAGGGACAGGGGCTGGCGAGGCAGGGGGAGCAGGGGCGGGGGTTTAGGCAGGACGGGAGTGTCCATGGAGCAGAGACATGCAGACTTAAAGGCCTGGTTTCTTCCCGGAGAGGCAGGTTGATGTCGGGGTACAGTTCCTGTCCCCCCGGGGCAGGGGCTTTCTGACCTATGACGTGCCAGCCTTTGCGGAGCCTGAGTGTGGATGGGAGGCGCGCGTCAGGGAAACGGAGTTCCGTGTTTCTTGTCGGTCTTGCACATGTTCCCTGCGGCCGCGGAGGACCTGTCAGGGGCGCGCTGTGTTCCCGGCAGCTCGGGGCAGAGCCGTGGATGCGCTGTCCGTCTGTTCACCAAGGATCCATGCTCCAGGGCAGGGCAAGGCATGAGATGGGCCCTCGTGCTGCACAGCAGTCATCGGCCGCGTGTGCGGCCAGCAGGCTGCCCCCCGTTCAGCACAGGAGGAGCCTGTGTCCCCGACCCTGCCCGCTGGCCGTCCAGGCGGGCCTCCCTGTGTTGCACTTGTTGGGGGGGGGGTCTCACCCCGCCAGCTCTGGGAAACAAGGGCAGAGCCCTGCTGACGGGGTCTCACCCCTACCATATCCCACACAGGCCGTGATTCCTCAAGGTTGCAGGTATATTTACTTTAATTAATACAATGTCTTACAAATACTTGCATTTATAAATAAATTTTATTTGCTTCTAAGTATTTAAGGAGGTTTTTGTATCTGTAAGAAAATTCTATAGTGTTTTCAAAAGTGCAGAGAAGGAAGACAAAGGATGATCTGTTGACATTCTCTCTAACTCTGCATATATACCCCATGCACGTTCTTGTACGAAGCACAACAGGGAGTCACAATGGGCTTGATTTCTTTATTTTTTTAAATTTACTCTTTATTTTTAAAGACTTTCTTTGGAGCAGGGGCGCCTGGGTGGCTCAGTGGTTAAGCATCTGCCTTCAGCTCAGGTTGTGATCCCAGCGTCCTGGGATTGAGCCCCGCATCGGGCTTCCTGCTCTGCAAGGAGCCTGCTTCCCCCTCTCCCACTCCCCCTGCTGCTGTTCCCTCTCGCTGTATCTTTCTCTGTCAAATAAATAAATAAAATCTTGGGGAGAAAAAAAAGACTTTCTTTGGAGCAGTTTCAGGTTCACAGCAAAACTGAGGGGAAGGTTGAGTGTCCCCATGCGCACCCTGCCCTCACAAGGTCAGCGCTCGCTGATGTCCCTACGTCGTGGGCGCGTGTTAGGGTCCGTGTGTCTCCATGGACACATCATCACCCAGAGCCCACGACTGGGTGGAATGAGGTTGTGACTTAGGTGCTGGTGGGGCGGTTTCCTACTAAACTAGGCAGCTGTGTGGAGGGAGACAGGTGTGCAGGTCCCCCCCCCAAAAGCAGACCTGTGAGGCCCCCGGTTCCACTCAGCCTCCGTGGTTCATCTGGAAGATGGAGCTGGACGGTGTGGCCATGGCTGGCCGTGGACCAGCAGAGGTCGGAGCCCCTGGGATGACTCGGAGCCCCAGCTGACTGCCCGCAAGCCCTTCGCTTTTCTTTCCCATTACTTGGAAATCTCACCCTTCAGTTTGGCAGGAGTGGGTGGGGAGCTCGCACAAGGATGCCCGGCTCCAGGTCCCTCCCCGGGCAGAATGGAGTGGCAACTTCCTCTTGGGTCTGCTGCTAGGGCAGCGGCTGTGCATACCCCCTCGACTGTACCTCCGGGGTCCCCGAGGGCTCCTCCATGCTCACTCGTGATTTCTCCCCTTGCAGCGTAGACGTACTCTCTTGTCTTGCCAGTTTGAAGATGCGTCGGGAATCCCATGAGCATGTACTACTTGTAACACAGGGAAGGTTCTGGAATCCAGGGAAGTGCAACTGACCTGGGTGGGTGCTGGTCCATGAGAGGTTCTCTGTGTAGCCGTGTGCCTGAGGGTCGCTGCCGGGATCTTGGTGGCCCCCCTCCTCAGCTCTGGAGAGCAGCGGCGGAAGGGAGGTTGTTGGCCACATCGGGTGAAACAGGCCTGTCCTCTGGTCCTGGGCGGTGTCCGTTCATATGCAGGAGCCCCAAGGCCAGCGGGGCGTCTGTGGGGCGGCCCTGCTTGGCTAGCACCTACACTGGTACCCCCCAGGGGCACCTCGGGTTCTCCCCGAAGGGCCTCATCCCGTGCCGGTGGTGAGAGATGCTGGCCAGGAGGCCCGTCCACCCAGTGCAGAGCCCCAGTCTGCTCAATCCAGCACTTCCGGGAGCTACTTGGTCTTTGGAGCCTGAGTGTCTTTGTCTGCAAGACAAGGTGATGGTGTTGACAGGAGTATTCCTCCATCCCAAGGAGAAATTAGGAATCTCAAATAGGAACTGGATTAAATGCACGGTGAGCCTAGCACAACGGGCACACCTAGTCCTTGTGTAATAAACGTCCATCCTTACGATCAGGGCGGAGCATCAGGACCCTTCCCAGATGCTTCCTCTCACTTTGATAGGAGCAGCCACAGAGAGGTGACAGCGGCAGACGGAAGCCACAGACGAGAGGGGCCTGCAAGTAAACAAGGGGACTGTGTCCACATCTGCTCATCCCGTCAGCTGCCTTTTTCAAGGCCTGATATCCTGAAATGGAGTCTAGAACCTGAGCACGTGCTTGCAGATGACTTGAGCAACGTTGTGTGTCCTCGTCACAGAACTGACATTTTAGGGCTCAGAATTTACATCTTTAAAAGCCTAGAGTCCACCTAAAAATCCCACCAGGTCTTTCCCGGTCTGAGTTGATAAGGTGAGGGGACCGCTGTGACAGAGAGACAAACCCCTTGGTGGACACCGTGTCCAGCAGGGAGACAGCCGTGCAAGGGAAGGAGCCAGGGCCTCAGGCAGCCAGAGCTGGGGGCCATGGGACCTACGTGTCCAAGTCCCAGGCTGACACGGTGGGGATGGCAAAGCTCAGCACCTTCTGCCAGGGCGTTGAACGGCCAGTAGTTAGCGGGGATGGGGCAGGGAGCACCTTGGGCAGAGGTGTGGGGCTGGGACAAGCGTTTCCCAGGAGTCCTCCACGTGCTGATGTGGGCCTCCGGCCTCTGTGCATGGGGACGGGCTTGTCCAGACACGAGCTCCTCGTGGTCCCCGGTGCCGGCTGCTCACGTGGCCGTGGGCAGGGGGATGTAGCCTGGAGCTGGCCTGGGCCGGGCCTGGGGTCTTGCCCACTATCAGTGCCACTGTGTCCCGATGGGAATAAAACAGAACAACTTTGACCTATAATTTAGGATCCGTGATGCTCAGAGAACCCTCTTTATGATTCCGATCTCCCTCTTGGGTCCAAGCACCGCTGGGACTCCCTGCGAGATTGCTCCTCACGCACGCACACTTAGACCCACGGCTGCGCTAGGGCTTTACCTACTTTCCTTGCTGCCCAGAGGCGGTCAGCGGCCGGGATGGGAGGGTGTCCACAGCCTCCGCGGGTCACCCTGCTGGCCCTCCGCTGGCCCTCCTGATGCTCACGGCTGCCCCCTCTCCACAGGCAGGGCCTTCCTGTGTCTTTCGGCGGGGAAGGTCTCTGTCTGTGGGATTCCGGCTCCCTTTCCCTCCTCGGACCACGTTTGTGGGCCAGCAAATGGTCGCGGGGCCCCTGAACGTGGCTGGTGCCTTGAGCCGGTGGCCACGGAAGGTCTGTGGGAACACGTGTGTCAGAAGGGAGAGGGCCGCAGGGAAGGCTTCCCTCTTTCAGCCTGGGCTTCCGAGACGGGCCGGCGGCCCCGGCCCTCCCTTCGCCGTGATCACATGCTCGGGAAGTGCTCATAAGCTGTGAGGACCACGGCCCTGATACCGTGTTTGTCCTCAGTCTTAGGCGTGGCTGGGACGCATGTGGGCAGCATCCGAGCACGCGGACTTGCACACTGTCGGTAAAAAGCTTTGTGAAGCTGCTTTTGAAGGGAAGCCTTAGTGCATCCTGGGGCCGCGTGGTGTGTAAGGACAGAAAGCTTCCTTTTATGTATCCTTCAAAGAAAGTGATCTTTTTCTATTTGAAAAAATGCTTTCTACAGATCTGTCATCACAGCATACCTTTTGGGAAAGAATTCTTTCTCTTACCGAGGTGTAATCCACATACAAGATCATGTGAGTTTCAGGTGTCCCCCGGGTTGATTGGCCGTCTGTGTATATTACGGAATTGCCCGCACACAAGTCTGGGTAATCCGTCAGCAACACTGATGTATCGGAACTTTTATGATTTCCTCTCCAGCCACTTTTGACCGTGCGTTGGGGTATGGTTAACCAGAGTCTTGGTCACATCCCCAGGGCGTGCTTATTTTATAACTGAGAGTGATTTCAAAAGAAATAATTCTTATTGCGGCATCTCTAGAAGATGATTTTTTAAAATATCTTCCAAAGGATTCTGTTCTACTTTCCAACAGATGTCTTATCAGACATTAGAGACAAGTGTATTTATTGTGCTTTAGAGTGCTTATATATATATATTTTAATATTTATTTGAGACAGAGACAGTGCGCACAGGTGCGCATTAGGGGAGGGGGAGGGGCAGAGGGAGAAGCAGACTTCCCACTGAGCAGGGAGCCCGAGGTGGAACTCGATCCCGGGAACCCAGGATTACAACCTGAGCCGAAGGCAGACGCTTCTCAGACAGAGCCACCAGGGGCTCGAGAGGGCTTCCATTTTCGTTATGTGCACGCATGTGAGTACGAGGCACGTGTGACGGTCCTGGAGTTGAGTGAGATGCTCTGGGGGCCATGGCAGGTTCGAAGGGGTAGGTTTCATCAGTGGAAGTGCTTTTGGAGGGGGCCCGTTGGCTCAAGAAGCATCGAGTGGTTCTGAATCCCCCAGAAAGTATAGGTATATTTCACTCCAGCACAGTGAGTGTCCGCTTCCATTTCCGAATTCTTCCAGTGGGCATCTGCAGGGTTGTCAACAAACCAGTGTAAGCTGAGGCCATGCCCTCCCCATCTGATCATAAATGAGACGTCACTGACGACTGGGGTCAGAGCTTTTCTTCCCCCTGTTTCTACCTGCCTGTTTGTGCTGATGGTGGTCTTCACGGTCTTCAGGCGGGCTTCAGGGTTACATTGCTGTGTCTGTAACTAATCCCCGATTCCGTTACGATGGGCTGTTTCCTTGTGTGTGCACGCGCATGTATGCAATGCACCTGTGCGGGGGAAGTCACGTGTGCGCACATGTATGCATGCACGGGCACACACCCGTGATGATGGTCTTCTGGGCACCATACCTTTCCCCCGTGGCTGCCCTGAAGTGCAGGTTTCTCTCCCAGGGAGGCAGAACCACTTCTTTACTATGGATGGCATTTTCGGGGCTTGTCTGGTTGACCTTCTGAGCACACCCGTCAGGGCTCACCTTCGTTGAATAGTGGAGACGGGCTTTTCCCGGAAATGCACACTCCTGTTCCGGAGGTCACAGACATCTGCTGCGGGCGCGTCCGCTGGCGACACCCCGTGTCCCGGACCGTGCGCCCAGCGTGGCGGTCTCCCCTCCGCCGGGCTCTGCGGTCCCGAGCCTCTCTCGGACTCGGCCGCAGCACTGCGATGCTCTGAGTGCATAGTGGTGGACTTGGTTTTCTAGATGGAAGCACGTCCCGTCCTCGTTCACTGATGTTCTTGCGCGTGGACCACAAGCTGCTCCCAGCCAAGCGCTGAGGCCCCTTTCCCCCAGAGCCACGGTTTCCTTGGAGCCAAAATTTCACAATGGAAATAAACATGAAAAGAATACGGAACATGAAGCCTAAAGGTGTCAGCGCTATGAGCAGAGAGAAGGAGTATCCGAGAGAGAAAGGAGGGGTCTTCTCTCCCCGTGACGCCCATCTCTGTCTGCGCGGCCCCCAGAGCGCAGACCCCACACGCCGCCTGAACCGCAGCCCTGCCCCTCTCGCGTCCTGGAGACACGGAGCCGGAGCTCGGGCCTGGCCTCTTCCTCCTGCGGCCTCTCCCTGCCCCCTCCTCCTGGTACAAGGACACCGGCCCTGCTGGACTCGGGCCCCCCTGGCGGCCTCCGTTTACCCTACGCACTTGGGTCACTTTGGGTGCAGCTGGGGCTTAGGGCTGTAGCCCAGGAGTCGGGGGACACAGCTCGGCCTCCTGACACCCACAGAGCTGGCCCTTGCCCACCCCTCCCCCCGTGACCGCTCGGTATGTGTCGTGCAGGACTGCTGGACCCTCTGCGGCCTGGGCCGTGTCATCTTCATCACGGAGTCGTGAGCACAACGGCACACACGTCCATCCTCGTGTGCCGGGCGAGCGTTTACTGGGGGTGTCTGTGGGCAGCAGCCCTCAGAGGACGACAGGTGGAGACGCGGAGAGGCCGTGCATCCGACACCCAGGGGGACACCTGCTGGGGGGTGGGGAGCGAGCCGCGTGCGTCATGCTGCAGAGCCCGTAAGGGGTGCCGGTGAAGACGTGCGCCCTTCCGTCAGGTGTGGGATCCGCGTGAGCTGGCGGGGAGCCGAGGGCGCTGGCCTTGGGCCGGTGCGGCAGCCGCGTGGGCTCCAGGAGCAGGACAGGCCCCGGCCACGTGCCCTTCCCTCCGGGGTGGTCCCGGCGGTGCCCGCGCCCCTGGGCCTCCCTCGCCTCCACTCGGAGCTCTCTGCCTCCTGGCCTCCCGGGGCTCTCCCACTCCATCCAAGAGCTTCCTGGGGAAGGAGCCTTGAGAGTCTGGTGGAGGCTGTGTGTCCCCCTCGCCGTCCGTCTGCCATCCCACCCTCCCAGCCCCTGGTGGGAATTTCTAGCTGGCACTGGGTCTGCAGGGGGCTTCGCCGCCGTGCACCAGCTCCGGGAGTGGACCCCGAGAGCAGAACCTCTTCTCCCTCTGGAGCGGCCTGCCGGGAGCCCAACCGGGACCGCAGCTCACCCTCCGCCCACCGCACAGGCGTCTGCTCGGCTCGAAGTCTGCACTGCCTGCAACGAAATGAAGAGAGAAGCCCTTTGGCTTCTTCTGTGATCTCGTCCATTTTAGAATCTCTGCCAGGCCTTTGAGCCTAATTGTGCTTGGATCTCTGTGGTGCTGGATTTCACTCCAGGGCTGATTTTTGAATCGTTGGAAGTCTCGCCAGAAGATGAGTTTGGGGAGTTGATTTGCTCTTGATTGCGGGTAGCTCCTTGATGAGCCCTCATCCCTCAGAAGGCCCAGTGGGGGGGGCAGCTGCACGGGACAACAGAACCTTCCAGAACCCACTCCTGGGCGGGGCCCTACTCACTCCGTCACTGACGACAGCAGGGAAACAAGGCCGGCGAGCTCCAGAGCCCCCGTGCGTTTCGTCTCTGAGATTCCTGGAGCTGAAGGAGACGTCCGGGTTGGACGTTTCTCCATCTGGGTCCCGTGCTTCCTGGAGTATGTGCGAGCAAGTCAGTGGGGGCAGGCTGCGTTCCTGGAGTGTCCGACCCAGTCTGCTGCTCTGCGGACTCTCTCGTTCCTTCCCTGCGCCTGGACAGAGAGGCCGTTCCGTGTGTATGTGGGCTCATGTTAGGGCCTGGCAAGGATTTATTCTGAGCCCCTTCTCCTGGGCCGTGGGGCCTGTGGAAAGGCCAGATACTTGACCTTCAGCTCCCACAGAGCCGGCTGGTTCCCAGGAGGAGGTCCGCCCGGACCTCTGGCCTCACGGGACGGTGTCCAGGTCATGCTGCTGGACCATTCGCGCTGTGCTCATCAAGGGAATGGTCATTTGGAACTTCCAGAATCCTAGCACAGCTGAAGGGCAGCAGTGCAGTAAATAGAACCAAACAAACAAAAAAATAACTCATCGTTCACAGCCTCCCCCCCCATGAAGGCAGCAGCTCCTGCACCCCACGCCCCACATGGGGGTTCAGTGTAAAGTAGAGCCCGGACCATGGGGGCAGTGGACACCCAGTACAGAGCAGCTGGAGGGGACCCCGAGAGAACAGGCCAAGCGCCCGCGCCCCCGACCCCGGTCCCGCAGGCCTCCTGCCACGCTGGGCCCAGGGCCTGTGCAGTGGCCAGAGTGTCCCTGGAGGCTGGTCTGGAGGCCGCTCAGCAGCGGGCCTGGAGACGGGCTGCCCGGCTGCTGTGCGTTCCCTGAACTTCCACAGACAGGAAACGGATGCCGGCCTGGGGAACACTGCCTGGGTGGCTGTGTGTGCTGTGTGCACACATGTATGTGTGTGTGCACATGCTCACAGGCACACTCACACACACTCACATGTACGCTTACATGCACCCTTACATGCATGTTCACACAATGCTCACATGCACGCTCACGCACACACCCCCTCATATGCACACACATACTCACACGCCCACACAATGCTCACATGCACACTCATGTGAATGTTGACACACAATCACATGCACACTCACTCATGTACAGTCACACATGCACGCTCACACAATGGTCACTTGCACACTGACATGCACGCATACACATATCCTATGTACACTCACACACATGTTCACATGCACACTCACGCTCACATGCACATTGACACACGTGCCCACATGCACACACACATGCACGCTCATATGCACATTCACTCATGCTCATGCACACTCCCATGCACGTTGACACACATGATCACACTTATACACGCTCACACACTCATCCTCACATGTACATTCACATGCACACTCAGACGTGCACATTGACACACGTAGTCACATGCACACACACATGCATACTCAGATGCACACTCATGCATAGTCATGGTCATACATGCTCACATGCACACGCCCATGCACATTGACACACGTAGTCACATGCACAGCTATGCACAGTCACGCATGTTCACATGCACGCACATGCTCACATGCACACATGCTCACTCACATGCTCACACGTACTCTGCACACACACACACACGTGTACTCTTATATGGCACAGCCGGAAGAGGGGAATTATAGCGAGGGCACTCCCTCATTTCACCTGATGACTTTTCCGTTGCCCCGAAAGGGAAAAGCCTTCTTCAGCGTGTCCAGTGTGTGGCCGGTTTGGACATGACAACTACTTTGTCCCAGCACCGCCTGTCCCAGGATGTAGAGAGGAGCACAGGCACCCTTGCCCCGGCGCTGGGGTGGGGACAGAGGTTGGTGGGGTCAAGCTCTGTATATACCCCTCCACCACCTCAGCTGTAGCTTAGGCTTCTCAAGGAGACGGCTCATGGAGGCCGAGGCCACAGCCAGTGGGCACTGTGCCCAGGGTGCCAGGTGACTCAGAGCAGATGGGAAGGTGTGCTCTGCAGACAGACAGCTGGCGGGAAGTGTGAGAAGCCACGGAGCTGTGCAGACCCTTCCTCCCCGTCCGTGCACCTGCAGGCCCCGTGCAGAAGGAGAGTGTAGGCAGGTGTCCTCTGGGCAGGATGGCAGGAGGCAGAGCTGGTGGAGGGAAGCTCAGGACTCAGACGCTGCAGAGGGGTCGTGTTCTCTGCTCACGACCCTTAGGACCAGGGCTGTCGGGAGAGGGGAAAGGTGGGAGAGGGACACAGGCCAAGAAGGCCGCCACAGGGCACAGGGACAGTGATGCTCCCTCTCCCTCCCCCTGCTCCCCTCAGGAAGGGACTCCCGCCAGTCTTCAGCCAGGGAGGGGCAGACGTTCTGGGGGAGTGCAGCCCCGGCCCGCAGGACAGATGGGCATTTGGGGAGCCCCCCCGGAGCAGGGTGGGACCGGAGGGGCATTCCGGGAGCCCCCCGCCAGCAGAGGGAGAGAGAGCTCCCTGTGTCACCGGCCACACTGTGCACCTGAGCGCCCCAGGGAAGGGAGGCCGCAGGGGGTCCCTCCTCCGCCCGCCCTGCGGAAGAGACAGAACCTGAGTCAGCTCGGGCTGTGCACACAACACGCGGCAGGCCCGCCAGCTCCTGGGCAGCAGGAGTCGAACCTGAGGTGCTGGAAACCAGGCTTCCAGGATCAAGGTGCTGGCAGGTTGATGTCTGGTGGGGCCTCCTCCTGGTTCACGAGGGTGTCTTCTTGCTGTGTCCTCCTGCGGAGGCTCTGTGGGGACAAGGACGCTAACTGTGTTATGGGGCCCCCCATGACTGCGTCACCCCCAGAGGGCCACCCCTTCCAGCACCATCACGCTGGGTGCTGGGACTCAACTGATGGGTTCTGGGGACACAGACACAGGGCTGTGGCCGAGATGCACAGAAGGAGGGGACAAGCCGCAGTAGAAAGGCAGGCGCTGTTGCTCCGTCCAGAACCACGAGGCCACAGCCTGGCCAGTGCTGCATGAAGGGGACTTGAGACCGAGGTACAGGGTGCACCCTGTGGAACTGGGCTTGTGTGCACCTGCGGTGGCCAGGACGCAGTCGTCTGAGGGACAGAGCGCAGGTGACGGCTGCCCCGCCTGTGTCCCGTATCCCTCTGTGCGCTCTCAGACCCGTCACCGTGTTTCCATGCTGTGCCTTTTGAGGCCAAGCCTCCGGGCAGTGAGCTCACGAGAAAAAGCACAGGCAGCTTACTGGGGAGTCTTGCAGAGTCATCTGAGCCAGACGGCTGCCTTTTCTATCCGGTAATCTGTTATGGACACCTGACGGGCTTCTGTGCGCACGCACACTGCCCTGCTGGCCACGGGCTCAGCGGGGCTCCGGTTCCGCTACTGCTCAGGGGCACGGTGCGCCTAGCTACGGGAATGAGAGGGACATGGGGCAGGGGAACGTGGGGCACGGGAGCGGTGTTTGTCGAGGCCCCTAGATTGTCACCCTGCACTCAGTGTTTACCAGAATGCCATGGGAAAGGCTGTAGGCATTTCCACTGTCAAGGACGTCAACCACATTTTGGACGGTTTTTGCTGTTGCTTTATTTTTATTTTGTTGTTTCAAAATTTAAAATCCTGCTAATGGTCATCATTTTCCCCGTGGAGGGTGTGTTGCCACCACCTGGTCTCTGGGCCTTGACACCATGTGGGGCCCTTTGTGTGGTTTCTCCTTAGTCCTCCCTCCGTCGCCGCCTGGTGGGCACCGTGATCTCTCTCCTGCTTTGAAAGGTGAGGCTCGGAGGAGGCCTGCGGCTGACGGAGCAGAGCAGCCAATGGCTTGTGTGTGGTTGGAGCTACACGAGTTGGAGTTGGAATATGGAACAGAATAGGCCTGGGTCCCACATGTGGCCTCGGGGCTGTGTGCAACCTCACCAGCGCTCGCTCTGATAGCACGGACGGCGTGACCACACCTGTGTCCCCAGCACCCAGTGCACACCCATCGCCTCTCCTTTCTCTGGGATGTGAGGTCCAGAAGAGCAGCGAGCACACAGGTGGGGTGCAGTAGCTCAGCTCCTTTGAGCGTAGAAACAGGTCTTTGAACCCAGAGCTTTCCGCGTCCATAGCATCCTGGTGAAGTGTCTGTGCCTGGCAGGGGCTCATTGTTGGAGCGGTTTCAGATTTGCTCCTCAAACCTTTACCAACACATCCGGGGGCAGAATTAAGATGAAGTTTCAGCTTTTTAGATTGTTCTAGTTAGAAAAGTCACAAGCCATGTGAAATAGTAAGACTTTCATCTGAAATAATGATAAAAAACCTAAATACTTACGCACAGGATAGTCTGAATTACTGACAAACATCTTGGACTACTGAGTGATTTTATAGAAATGAAATTTTAATGTGTTCGCTCTGAGTGGAAATAAAAGCATGGATGATCAGCTGTCATTTAGGAACCTGCTTTAATGAATAAATATGCATATTGCGATATCCAAGGAGGTCATGCTTTTCCTTTGTAATCTGTTTGGCTATTAATGTGTGTAGCAGTTCCTTTTCCTCCTACTGAGTAGAAAAATGAAAGTGAGCACACGTTACAAATGCGTAGACATATATGAAAATTTTGGATGAAAACCGAGGTACAGGAAGGCAATAAAAACAGACACGAGAGTCAAGGTACCGAAAGACCGGGAGGGTCTTCTGACGGACAGCAGTTGGTCAGCCTCTATGTCAGAAGACGAGCAGTTGGCTTGGCGAAATCATGAGATCTGGGGGAAACCGTCTCCGGGACTCAGACTTGCCTCGGTCAGGTTAGAGCCAGAAGGTGGATCCTGTCCTTCGCAGTGAGAGACAGCGCCTTCCTGCGGAGACTTCCTGTGCGCCCCCCAGCCCCCCTGCCCATGCCGCGATCTATATCAAACACTCAGAAGGACCAGCGTTCTGTGTGATGGAAGCAGATGTGAACGGAAAATTGGTAAAGAGACTTGGCAAGTCCTGGAATGTTCGAGGGCTCATGGCCTCAGGGCCTGGTCTCCTTTGTCTGTGGCACTTGGTCAGTAAGAACTGGAGGACCCATCCGGCAGCCTCTAGCTCCTTCGTTCACGGAAACAGTAGGGGACATTGGGACCATCAGAAGAGCAGCCCAGTGAATTCTGCACACCGAGACCGGAGACACCAGGAAGGCCGAGGATGCGGGTCTCGTAGCCCCGGGCGGGCGGTCCACGGAGCCGTCCACACCAGTTGTGGCTCTGCTCTCCGCGGCGCCTCTGCCTTCCTCTTGTTCTTCTTGGTGTCTTTCCTCCCATTTCCAGCCAGGGCTTTTTTTCACATGTTTCTGGTCTCCTGCTCCTGCTTGTCCTTTTATCATTGAGCATGGCCCCTTGCTTCCCTCCTAATTTATCTCTGGTGCGTGTTAAAATGATGCTTTTTATTTTATATCCTCAAGGACAGTCTCCATCGGTTGTTGAGATGATTCATGGTGTTTCCACTCATACCAGCGTGCTTATTCGTCATAAAACTCTCCATCTGGGTTCTTGCTCCTTGGGGGGCAGTGTTGCTGGAGCAACGTGACCGTTCTTGGGTCTGGCTTGCTGAGACATGCCGGCCGCTTGCCCTCGCAGACCCCGGAGGAGCCTCCCGTGTGCTCCCCACCCCACAGCTCCCACTTCACGGAGGCCATAAATGGCAGGCGTTGGTGCCTCGTGGAGGTGTGCAGACTTGACCTTCAAAACCTGCATCTATCTAGAGATGCACAAAATCTGGGAGCCTGGACTCTGATTTTATAGCGCGTCCTGGCTGCTGGACCAGAGCCCGGAGAGGACTCGGAGCGAGCAGTGCTTTACCTTTGCTCCCTGTCTGTTCTCGTCCACTGCTGTGCAGGGACAGTGCCCGGTCTGGGCTCAGAGCTGCAGTGACGGTGCTGCTCCGCCCGCTGGAGGTCAGCTCCGTCCAGCAGGTGCGTGCAGCTCTGTGGCACCCACGTCAGGAAGGAGGCTGGTGACACCTGGCGGGGTCCCGTCAGGTAAGGGACCCAGCCTCGGGGAGTCACCACCCAGAGGCCAGCAGGCAGGGTGGGGGAGGCAGGGGGAGACCACGAGGAGAGACCCCCGGACTGGTTCTCCCAGGAAGCAGCTGTGAGGTTTTGTCTGTAAAATGAGGAGCCCGTGCACATGGATCTGGAGGCAGCGGTCTCTGTCCCAAGGAGCCGATGTCCCCGTTCGCGTCTAAAGGAATTCTGTCTGACTCGGGAGGGTCAGCCTTTGCCTCCCTTCAGGCCGTGGGCTGACTGCACGGGGCGAGCCACATGGGGGCGGGGGGAGGGCGGGAGGGCATTTGCTTCCCCACAGCCCACTGGTTTCAGTGCTACCCTGGACGCCCCTTCACGGACACACCCGGAATTGCGCTTGATCGGATGTTGGGGCACCGCGGCCCAGCTCCGTGAGCACGGACAGTTAACTGTCACCCCCCGGCCCCCGGCCCGCAGCAAAGTTCTCACCGTCGGAAGGCTCAGGCAGGGAGCAGGGCCTGTGGCGCCTGCTGCCCGGCCCATGGGACGTCCGTGGGTAAGGGGGTGAGCGACCCCTGCCATATCACGGGGCAGGGGAGCGCGCCGGCCCACGCAGGACAGGGTGCTGGTGTGGGGCACATAGGCAGTCCCGGTGTATGTGCACCCCTGCCTCGTCCTCCCCGCAGCCCTGCACCCCGCACGCACCCCCGCCAGCCTCCCCGCGGTCCTGCACCCCCGCACGCGCCCCGCCAGCCTCCCGGGCCTGCTCTCCGCGCTCCTTGGGCGGAGTGCTGGAGTCCTGTGTCAGGGCACATGGAAGAGCTGATTGCAGCCTCACGGTCATAAACCCGCCGCCCCAGCGGCNCCCCCCCCCCCCCCGGGTGTGGCACAGAACCGGGAGCTCCTAGTTCTCAAGGGCAGGACAACCTGCGCACGTGATGTTTGGCGTCTCTGCACCCTGACAGCGGAAATGACAGAGGAAAGACGAGCTGCCTTCGCTTCGTTAGAATCGGAGTTGCTGCGCTCATCCCAGGGGGCGTCTCAGAGCTCATCCTGAGGATGGACTGTCCACCCTGATTGCTGGGCCTCCGGCAGGGGTGCTGAGGGCCTTCGGAGAGCATAGCTTTCCTAGGGCGTCGGGGCGGCTTGGTCGGTGAAGGGCTGACTCAGGTGATCGCAGGGTCCTGGGATCCAGCTCCGTTCCAGGCTCCGTGCAACGGGGCATCCATGGGACAGCCTCTCTCTCTCCCTCTGCCCCTTCCCCCGACACCTGCTCTCTCTAAAATGAATAAGTCAATCTTTTTTTTTAAAAGATTTTATTTATTTATTTGACACACAGAGAGAGATTACAAGTAGGCAGAGAGACAGGGAGAGGGGGAAGCAGGCTCCCCGCTGAGCAGAGAGCCCGATGCGGGCCTCGATCCCAGGACGCTGAGATCATGACCTGAGCCGAAAGCAGAGGCTTTAACCCACCGAGCCACGCAGGCGCCCATAAGTCAATCTTTGAATCGATGGTCTTATTGGGCCTGCGTCCCTGGGAACCCCTCACCGTAGGAGCACACAAGCACACTTCGCCGTGGCCTCTAAGGGTGTGAATGGTGTTCTCTTTGACCTCAGTGAAGGCTCTTGCCTCTGGGTCGTCACCGTCTGTCGAGACCCTCCGTGGCATCTGCTCGTACAAACAAAGCGGCGTGGCAGCGCTACTGAATGCTGTGCCAGCAGGGTCTGCTGAATGCTGCCGGACAGGAGTGACCCAGGGCAGTGCCCTGTCCCGTGTCCCCCACGGCTCACAGGCAGGCACGTTTGTGGCCACAGTCCCCTGCAAGCGTCCCCCCGAAGACGGTGGACTCACCACAGCCAGATCTGGGCTGCGGTTTTCCTGTGTGGCTCTGCACCTTCCTACTTCTGGGTCATGATGAGTGCCTGCGAAGTCTGCCTGCAGACCGAGGGGGGCTGTTAGGGAGGAGGGCGGATGAGGATGGGAGGCAGGCCGCCGGGATCTCCTCGCCAGACGGAGAAGCCGAGTCAGCCTGACCGTCCCATCCCGGCCGGCGCTGCTTCCCGTTCCCTCGCCGAGCTCTCCGGCGCCCTCCTTCCCATGGCGCGGAGCCGGTTCAGCATGGAGCTGCTCCAGGTTCCCGAGTTCACGCGGCCTGGCGGCTGCAGCTTCTCCCGCGGGGAAGTGCTTTGCGTCTCTGGGTCTGTCTGGCCGCCCCAGGGCAGCCGGCTCTTTCCGTCTGCTGCTCCTCGCCCAGGCCTCTGGTGACACGGGGACGTCTCTTGCTCTCTAGTGGGCACGGCTGCGCCCGAGACCCGTGAGCCCGGAGAGGGAAGGGCTGACGGGCAGTGAGCCACGCCGCCTGGAGTCTGACAGCCTTCAGATGTACTAAAGCAGTTTTCTTTTCAAATCACTGAGGTCAAGGCTGACTTCCTGCTGTGGGGGGCACATGGGAGGAAGAAGCCCAGAGCTTCCTCTGTGCCGGCCGTAGCGTGAGCGCCGCTCGGTGGCCTGCAGGTGATCTACCGGCAGCTGCGTCTGCATGTTCCTGCCCCAGGTGCCCCTCGAAGTCGATCCGTGGGTTCCTGGGGCAGGTGGCCCCGTGGAGCTCGGGGAGCAGAGTGCCTCCGAGTACAGGGCCCGCTCCGCCTGTCCCGGGGCCTCAGACGCGGCCGTCCCTCCTGCCCTGCTTCGCCGTCTGGGCCACCCCAGGGACGGCTGACCAGGGCACTGCTCCTGGCTCTTCTAGTCCTATAAAGTGGGTCAAGTTTTATTTAAGAGTTTTTTCAGGCAGTTTGAGGTTCATAGCAGAATTGAGGAGAATGTACAGAGATTTCTCGTATGCCGCCACCCCCGCACTGCCTCCCCGTCTCCCCCACACCAGCATCCCCACCCGAGGGTGGGTTTCTAACAGTTGGTGAACCCCCTGGACACGTCATCACCCAGAGTCCTCGGTGCACATCACGGTCACTGTCGGTGCTGCACACTCTGTGGGTTTGCACAAATGTGAGGAAACTCCTACCCACCGTGACAGGGCCACACAGAGTATTGTCACTGCCCTAAACCCTCTGTGATCCACCTGATCGTCCCCCCCAACCCCAACCCTCCCTCTCCATCCCCATCCCTCCCTCTCCATCCTCATCCCTCCCTCTCCGTCCTCATCCCTCCCTCTCTGTCCTCATCCCTCCCTCTCTGTCCTCATCCCTCCCTCTCCATCCCCATCCCTCCCTCTCCGTTCTCATCCCTCCTTCTCCATCCTCATCCCCTGGANTCCCTCCTCATCCCTCCCTCTCCCTCCTCATCCCTCCCTCTCCCTCCTCATCCCTCCCTCTCTGTCCTCATCCCTCCCTCTCCGTCCTCATCCCTCCCTCTCCATCCCTCCAATCCTCCATCCTGGCAGCCACTGACACTTTTACTGTCTCTATGGTTTTATATTTCCCAGAACGTCATAGAGCTAGAATCACACAGCATGGAGCCTTTTCAGACTGACTTCTTTCACTAAGTGATAGACATTTAATGTTCCTCCGTATTTTTTCATGACTTGAAGGCTTGTTTCTTTTTAGTGCTGAATAATATCCCATTGTTGAATGGGGACTATAGCTTATTTATCCTTTTATTTACTGAAGGATACCTTGATTGCTTCCAAGTTTTGGCAATTCTGAATAAAGCTACTGTAAACATTTGTGTGCAAGATTTTGTGTGGTCATAAGGTTTCAAGTCCTTTGGGTAAATGCCAAGGAGTGTAGCTGCTGGATGTAACGTGTAGTCCTGTGAGAAAGCCCCAGACCGTCCTCCAGAGTGCCTGTGCCCGTGTGCGCCCCGGCATCAGGGAGTGGAGCCTCCCTCTGCTCTACGCCCTCGCCAGCACATGGTGTCGTATGCGTTGTTGATCTGGGAGTCCCGTCCCCACAGGCCAGGAGGGAACTCAGAATCTCCTGCTTGGCGGATTCATGGGACTCTGGCTGCTCCGTGAGTGTGTGCTCCGTGCTTGCTGGCCCAGAGGTACGGGCCGTGTTCTGTCCACAGCGGACACACAGGCGCCTCCCAGTCCCCCTGCCGTCAGGGACCTCCTGCTTCTCCAGTGATGTCACCAGAAGGTTCCTCCCTTTATCCCGTGGTCTCCCCTGCACCCTCTCCTGGGTGTCCTCTGAGGCCGTGTCTGTGAGGTTCAGAGGGTCTGGTCCCGAGGACCTCGGGATCCAGGTGGGGACACAGTGAGCGGCGGCCCGTGGAAGGAAGCAGTGATGGGCGGGCAGGGAAGGAGTCGCGTAGTCGGGGAGCAAAGCTGAACCCAGCACGCAGGGCAAAGCGGGAGCTGCAGGGGAGGCGCGGAGAGCTGAGTTAGGGAAGGTCGAGAGGCTGGGATATGTGGGCTGCAGTTCAGCCTGAAGCGCTTGAGTCAGGGTTTATTGATCATGCGAGGTCATGACCTTTTTTCAGAGGGAGAAGGAAATACCAAAGCTACTTCCTGGGAAATTTATTCCAGATCTGCTCATTTGATGCATAGGAGTTCCTGGGAGCTGGGAAAGGCACAGGTGCCGAGCGGTGGCCAGAGTGGAGGTGGTTATGAGCCATGGCTCTGGGAGGTGAGGGTCCCAGGCCAGTGCCCACAGCGCCCTGCCCCCTCACGTCCTGCCACTGCGCTGCAGCCCAGGCGCCCCTGCCCATCCCCGCTCAGGCCCATCCAGTGGGAGGACTGTGCCTCCTCGTGGGAACTTTGAATTAGCCCGCGTGTATGGCTCAGGGCTGCGTCAGAGTGCGCTTGCTGTCCACGCCCACTGCCGTCCATGGACACTGCTATCCACGCACTGCTCATAGCCCCATGCACACTGCCATCCACGCACACTGCCGTCCACGCACTGCTCACAGCCCCATGCACACTGCTGTCCACGGATACTGCCGTCCACGCACCTGCCATCCACGGACACTGCCATCCACGCACTGCTCACAGCCCCACGCACACGGCCATCCACACACACTGCTGTCCACACACCTGCCGTACACATACCAGCCGTCCACCCACTGCTCACAGACCCGTGCATACTGCCGTCCATGCACCTGCCGTCCACGCACTGCTCACAGCCCCACACAGTGCACGGTTTCCGTCGGTACCTCTCCAGCTGCTGCCCTTCTGGTGGCCTGCTCACAGCTGCTCCGTCCATCCGTGCCTCCGTCCGCTCACCGGTCCATCCGGCAGTCTGTCCTTCAGTCTGTCTGTCAGTCTGTCCGGCAGTCTGTCCGTCTGCCCGGCCGTCGCTCTGCCTCCAGCACTCTACCCCCACCCCCACCCCCAGCCCTGCACTCACATTCCCAGGGGCCTCTCTGCCCTTTCACGTAGGACTTCTGAGCTCTGCGACCCTTTCAGGAGGCGTCGTCCTCTGCGAAGGGCCAGATGTGCTTCTCCTCCTCTCGGGGGCCTCTCCGTGGATGTGGCAGGGCTGTGTGGGATCCCTTGTCAGTGGACGCAGGGGGGCTGGGAACTTGGCGGTCCTGTCAACAAGGGAGCCCTGGGTAAGGGCGGCCTTCCCGTTCTTCCCGGCCGCACACCCTGGACTGTTCGTTCTCTAGGGAGGTTTCAGGCGAAGGTGGAGATCCCTTCCCAGAGCCTTCCTGAGGCCCGCAGGAGACACATGCCCGGCGTCCAAGGGCTGCTGACAGGTGGCGTGAGGCGCGAGGCATGGGGTCGCTCCTGACTCGTCTGGGGACTTGGCTGTCCGCGCTGGTGATGGGCTTGGTGTCCGGCGCCGTGGTCGGGAGCTGCGCTGGGTTAGCGGGGCGGTCACGGACCCCTTAGAGCACCCCGTGGATTATGTCCCTGGCCCGCGGTGCAGTGGCACTGCTGTGCGTACCCTCCTTTCCTCACCCACAGATGCACTTTCCTGAGAGCATAAGATTTCAAGCAAGGAAGGCCTTTCTGAAGTCCCTTTTCTGTCTGCACGTCTCACGTCCTGAGCAGGACCTCCATGCCGAGGGATCCCTGCCGAGAAGCATCCTGGGGCGTCTTCTGTCGGTGCTCCCTCCCGCGCCCCCACTGCTTTCCTGCATCTTCCCTCACGTCCTGGGACTGTGCCTCCCCCTGCACAGAGACTCGCGTTTATGGCAAAGAAGGGGGGGCTACAGCCAGCCGCCGAGAGTACGGAAGTCCCCTTACTCTCTGTCCCCCTCCCGGCAGTGTCTACAAACTACCGTTGTTTCCTCGTTCTCACTTCTTGGTGACGTGACCTCACCGAGACCCCCAGCAGCCAGTGTCGCCCAGAAGCTGTCTCCTTTGTTCCGACGTTTCCCCTGTGCCCTGCTCAGGCAGGGAACCGAACAGGGACAATTTACGTGCTAGTCGTTTGTGGGAGGAGGGGATGCGTTTGTATCAGTGATGTCCCTGCTCACCTCTAAGCCTGCCAGTAAGCCTGTGCCTTTCCAGGGTCGGAAAATTGGTCAACTTTAAAAAAGCTTCTGTTGCAACTAAAACATATGCTGGGTCACTGCTTCTTAAACTTCTACCTGCTTTTGAATCACATAGGGATTTCATTAAAATGGAGATTCTGACTCAGTAGGTCTCAGGTAGGACCTTCGGCATTTCCAGTGTAATGCAAATTCTGCCTTTCTAGAAAGTTCCCTAGTTGATGGTAATGCTTCTCGTCCAGAGACCAGGATTTGAATTGCAACGGGGCCAAACAACTTTTATTAGAGAACACATCAACATATTTAGATTAACTTCTCCTGTGTGCTCTATGCTGGGAGGCACAGTGAAAGATTAAAAACAAGTAACGTCATGCAGAGTCTAGTGCCGAACTAACTACCCAGGAGGGACGGTTACAGGGCCGTTGTGTGGGGGGCTGACGTGTCCCACCGCAGGGCTGTGGACTGCGGAGGAAGGCGAAATTTCAGGGGTTATTGCAACACTGGGCAACTTCTTATGGGTGATTTTAGTTTTTCCCTTTAGGAAAACAGGACAGAGAATACGTGCGTTCATATGTATATGCATCCATACACACCCATACAGCGTGTGTTATGTGCATCCACACCGTAGTGTGTGTACTCAGTCTGTATGTGTGTGTACACAGTCTGTGTGTGTATGCGTACACTGTGTGTACACAATCTGTGCGTGCATGCAGTCTGTATGTGTGTGTGTACACTGTGTGTGTTTGTACAGTCTGTGTGCGCGTGCACAGTCTGTGTGTGTGTGTACACAGCCTGTATGTGTGTGTGTACACAGTCTGTGTTTGTATAGTCTGTGTGTGCGCATGCAGTCTGTGTGTGTGCGTACACTGTGTGTACACAATCTGTGCGTGCGTACACAGTCTGTATGTGTGTGTACACAGTCTGTGTTTGTACAGTCTGTGTGTGCGCGTGCACAGTCTGTGTGTGTGTGTACATAGCCTGTATGTGTGTACACAGTCTGTGTGTGTACAGTCTGTGTGTGCACATGCACAGTCTGTGTGTGTGCATACAATCTGTATATGTGTGTGTGAGTACACTGTGTGTGTGTACACTGTGTGTGCATGCACTGTGTGTGTGTGTACACAGTCTGTGTGTGCGTACACACCACGTATGTGCATGTGCAAACACACATGTGTTACCCTGTGTCACGCACAGTTTAGCTCTCTGTACTTCTGAGTCCGGGAGGACGTGCGGGCTGCTGGCACACAGTGCGTGGCTGGTCCCGTAGACTCCGTAGAAGGCATTCTGTTCCCCTGTCCTTGGACAAGCCCCTGACTTCCACCTGGCAGGATGGGGGTTACGGACGTACCCGGTGCCGGGGGAGACGCCCAGGCGCCAGGAGAGGGCGGGGAGAGCTGCTTCGGGCAGCAGACTGGAAAGAGAGAAGTTCAGATGGACAAGGCTGAGCTCGGTCATGTATGGCCTTAAGCGCCAGCCTTCCCGGAGTGCGGACCTCACCCAGAGCCCGGGAGGGCTGTGTTTGCCCAGAACAAGGAGCGACCCATGAAGGTGCTCCTCCAGGAAGACGGATGGAGCAAGTTGGTCCCGGGCATTTGCAGAGGAGATGAAGCCCTAAGTGCAGCCCTCGGGGTCTGTCACGTGCTCTGCATGTTCCGTGTCGCTGGGGTCCATGGGGCTCCTGTACACTGAGCGAGGGCCAGCCAGCACTGCACGCACTGACCCTTTCTCTGGCCCCGGGAAGGACCGTCCTAACCCATTGCGTGTGCGTCCCTACGGGGCGTGCTGCTTGTTCTCTCTGTAACTCGAGCGAGGGGAGCCGTGCCGGAGGACTTCCCACAGCGGGCGTCCCTTCGGCAGCTGGCGTCGAGGGCCACCCTGGCCGGGGTGACGCTGGGTCCCCTGCACGGCTGACAGGCGTGACTGCCTGGCTGCTCGACGGAAGGACGGCTCCTGCCGTGTGCCACGTGCCCAAAGATGCCCCCCCTCCGCGTGAAGTGCGCACCGCGAGGGCGCGGGGAGAGGCCGAGGGACAGGACAGTCCTCCGCGGCCACCACGCACCTGCTGCGTGCTGAGCGGGGTCTGCGCTTGGGAGAAGCTGCCGCGCCTCTGGCCATGAGCCCCGCCAGGTCCCTGGGAAGGCCGGGCCAAGGGCCGAGGCCACAGCCGCCCACAGGAGTCCCTGTTTTCAGAGTCCTTTCCACTGGGGAGAGGGGAGCCTGGCCGTGCTGTGACTCAAGTTCTGGGGTCCAGGGAGAGCTTGACCCACCTCAGAAGGATGATGTAAGTTTAGGTGGACTTCCTTTTGCCCTCAAACATGGAAGGGGTGGCCTTGGGGACTGTCCCAGTTCAGGTGCATGGGAGAGCCTGAAAATCGGTGAAGCGCTTTGCGAGGTAGTGTTGATTGAGTACCTGCTGCTTCCAGAGGGAGAGGGACGGGCAGGGGCCGTGGGGACATCCCCGGTGAGCATTGTGTGGATGCCCAAGTGTGCAGCAGTGTTTGAGGACCACAGTTCACGGTTACACATCCTCAGGGCGCCTGGGGGCTCGGTCAGTAAGCGTCTGCCTTCGGCTCAGGTCGTGATCCTGGGGTCCTGGGATCGAGCCCCGCATCGGCTCCCTGCTTGGCAGGGAACCTGCTTCTCCCCCTCTAGCTCCCCCACTTGTGTTCCTTCTCTCATTGTCTCTCTCCATCAAATAAATAGATAAGCTTTAAAAAAATAAACATCCCTGACTAGGACTTAGGATCCAAGACGGGGGGGTGCTGGGTCCCCAGGGGGTGATCGCCTGAAGACCCTCTCCTGGCCCCCTCTCTGGTGGCGTCTGAGAGCTGGACCCCAGGCCCACCAGCCTGCCCGCCGTGTCTGCTCCCATTCTCTGCTTCTCCTTGAGGCCCCGGCTCCACTGGCCCTTAAGGACAGCAAGGCCTTTCCCGCCTCGGGCTCCCCGCGCGTGCCACGAACCTTCCCCGTGCGGGGCCCTCCTCCGTGGAAGAGCTGCTCCTTTCGTCCCCGTCGGGGTCACTGCGTCCTTGGTGAGGCCTTGCCTGCCGCCTAGGGGCTCCCGTCCCCATCAGGCAGTGACCACGGCCACTTCCCAGCTGTTCCCTTTACAGTGTCACCAACACATGACTCTCTTTCATGGGCTTCCCCCTGTTTCTTGCCTGCTTCCTCCCCAAATTTTAAACTTCAGAAAGATGGGGAACAGGTCTGTTAGTCATCACGGTGCATGTAGTACCTGGTTCTGTGCTGGGCACAGGAGTATATGCCGGGTGTTCAATTAGTATCTCTTGCCTCCGTTTTTTAAAAATTATTATTAAATTTAGTGAACTAACCCATTTCTGTACTACTAAATAGCACAGATTCTAAGTCCTGACACGTCCGCTAGTCTGTCTCCGTGTGGACTACATGCCCTCCAATCCCACCCAAGTGGCCAGTCCGGTATCGTGACCATCCGGTGTTGTTCGTCCTGAGTTCTAGCCTTATGAAAATGGGTTTGATGGCTCTGGAGGAGGTGCTGGTGCCCCGAGGGTGCATGATTTCGGTTCTGGGGAGCTGCTCCTGGTCCCGGGGGGCCCGCTGTTCCCCAGAGCTCTGGACGGGCGGCAGCAAGAAGCAGCTCCCTTGTCCAGAGTCAGGCGCCCCGGGTCACCGCGTGGGGTTTGTTTGGTGACGTCTTCTCTCTCATCACTCGTCCCCCGCCCTTTGGCCCCGCTCTTGTGGAAGGACAGAGAAGACGGTGCCGTCAGCTGCAGCCGCTCAGTGCGGACGTTCACTCGGTGACTCATGGGAGTCGCTATGGCGGGAAGTCCACAAATGTGACCGAGCACGTTTCCTTCTCTGGAATTGCTCCCGGCTCCTTGTGACCAAATCCGGGGTGTTTTCCTGGGACACTCAAGGCCCACGGTGCTCTCGGGACTCCACCCCTGGTCTGGGGGTGCGGTGGGGGGGCATCATCCTGTGGCCGTGGGCTCACCGCCGTCCAGGGAGCTGTGCTGGCGAACGGAGTGGCTCCCTCACCTCCTACAGCACGGCAGACTGTTGTCGCCGCGGAGTCGGGACGCACGCAGGCTGCCTGCGTCGGACGCCCAGTCCTCTCCACTGAGCTCCGACTACGGCCCCACTGAGGGACACTGAGCCAGAGAGCGAGAAGGGGCTACATCTTCATACGGAGTAACGCATGCACACGCGCCCCCATGCGTGCGATGTGCGCGCACGAGTGACCCAGTGATGCACACATACGCGCCCCCACACACAATGTGCGCACACGAGTGACCCAGTGACACACATGCGCCCCCACGCACACGCACGAGTGACCCAGTGATGCACACACACATGCCCCCACACACAGTGTGCGCACACGAGTGACCCAGTGACACGCACACGTGCCCCCACGCACGCGATGTGCGCGCACAAGTGACCCAGTGACACACGCACACGCACCCCCACGCGTGCGATGTGCACGCACGAGTGACCCAGTGATGCACACACACGCGCCCCCACACACAATGTGCGCACACGAGTGACCCAGTGACACATGCACACATGCCCCCACACAGTGTGCACACACGAGTGACCCAGTGACACACGCATGCGCGCCCCCACGCACGCGATGTGCGCACACGAGTGACCCAGTGACACACGCACACGTGCCCCCACACGATGTGCGCGCACGAGTGACCCAGTGACACACACGCGTGCCCCCATGCATGCGATGTGCCTGCACAAGTGACCCAGTGACGCACGCCCACACGCACGCGATGTGCACGCACGAGTGACCCAGTGACACACGCACACATGCCCCCACACTTGTGATGTGCACACACGACTGACCCAGTGACATACATACGCGCCCCCACGCACACGATGTGTGCGCACGAGTGACCCAGTGACGCACACATGCGCCCCCATGCACGTGATGTGCGCTCACGAGTGACCCAGTGACACGCGCCCGCCCACATGCACACAATGTGCACGCACGAGTGACCCAGTGACACATGTACACACGCCCCCACACTTGTGCACGCACGAGTGACCCAGTGACACGTACACACACCCCCACTCACGCGATGTGCACGCACGAGTGACCCAGTGACACACGCACATGCGCCCCCACACTTGTGATGTGCATGCACGAGTTACCCAGTGACACATGCACACGTGCCCCCACACACGCGATGTGTGTGCACGAGTGACCCAGCTCCTGGGGATTGTGCCTTGCCGGGGGCTCACTGGCTGTGGTATTGGTGCTGGAAGGTTAGTGGGGGCCCTTGTGTCCTATTTTTGTCTACTGTGTGTTTCCCACTTGTAGGGGTGGGGATTGGTTTCCTCATCCATGAGTGGGTCCTGCAAGGACGCCGGCCCAGGTTTTCCTTCCCCCCGTGGACACCTGGGGGGTGGTGGGCTTGCAGCTCGCAGCTCACATGAGCCATCCCCTGCAGGTGGCTGTGGGGTGCCTCCTTCCTTGGCAGAGCAGACCCCCCGCAAATGCTTCTGCTCTGTCCACGTTATCAGCCGAGGAACACGGGCGTCCCAGCAGTCAGACACGATGTTCCATTAAAGAGAGAAAAGCAATTAGGGGCGTCCATCCCTCTGCCCCTGACCCATGAGACACTTCATTTGTGGCTTCACCTGTACTCATTTACCCACGGTTTGGGCTGTTTCCATCCTGGTTGTAGCTTCACTGTGCACGTTTGCCACCACGGTCTTGTACCTCTGTCCCCTCGGGGCCCCCAGCTCCTCCTGTCGGCGGGTGCCTCTAGCTTTCGGCTTTCTCCTGAGTGACCCCTCATCACTGGACTCTTCGGTTATCACTGGACATGTGAGAGTTCCTGGTCCTCAGCACTTTCGGTCCTACTTCAGGGGACGTTTGTATTTACAGGTAGCTTTGGCACAGGGAGAGGGGCTGCTCCCGAGCTCCCCGGACTTGCGGTCATGGGGCGGGTGTCCGCGGGGCGGACAGCGGTCTGTGTGACACTCCCCTCTGTGGCCCACGAAAGGGTCAGGGCATCCTAGGGCGCCCTCTCGTCCTGTCCTCTCCCCCGTGGGGATGCAGCTTGGTCCCTTCTCACAGAAGGGAGACCCCGCGGAGCTCTTCCCAGAGCTTTGTGGGCCACGTGGGGAAGAGGAGCGGCGTCCCCTTGAGGCCCCGGCGCTGACTCCCAACGCGGACGTGACAGACCTGAGCGTGGCCCTCCTCTCCGGTAGGAACAAGGCTGGGCCCATCCTGGAAAAGCCTGTCCTGCAGTCTGTGACCCTTATAAAGGCTGTTTTTCTTATTATACCCTAAACAGAAGCCTTTTAAAAATACAAAGTGCAGGAAAGAGGCTGCTGAGAACTCAGGACACTTCTCCACGAGGCTGCTCTGGGCACGGGCCAGGCTCAGGCAGGCCGTCCGCGGCGCCGACATGGTGCTTCCCTTCCCTCTCTCCGTCTCAGAGCGATCGAGGGGCAGCCGGGGCTCGACAGGCCGGGGGGGTACGGGGGAGGATCCAGGAAGCAGCCTTTTACAGGAAATGAAGTAAAATGCGTCATTATTTTAGAGCCGTTGTGGCTGTTCCACTGAGACATCCGTCCCGTGAGTGGTCATGAGAACCCGGGGGCCGGCTGGAGGCTGTAGTTCGGATGTTCCGTGAGGGGACAGCAGCCCCCCCGGGGCGGGCCGCCACGCTCCCACGCGCTCACCTGGGGAACAGAATGGCAGGGAGTGGACCCTACAGCCTGGGTGTAGAAGGTCATGACGTTAAACAGGACGCTGGTTAAATTTGAATTTTGGGTCAACAACGAGGAATATGTTAGCAGTAAGTTCCAAATCTGCACGGGAAAGATCTACGCTAAAAAGTTATTTGTTGTTTATGTGAAGTTCCCATTTGTCTGGACGCCCTGTGTTATTCTGCCGACTTTATAATGAAGGGGCACTCTGTGAATTCCCAGCCACCAGCCCTGTGGGCTCCTGCGTCCGTCTCAACGCTCCTTTTGCTCCTCCGCTGCCGACCGAGCCTGGATGCCGCCCGCGCAGCTCGGATTTCCTGCAAAGCTCTCACCGTGTCCCCGCTGCGCCCGGATGCCCGCACCACAGCGTGGTGTCTGTGCCCACCTCGCGCCCCTAGGGCAGACCCCGTGGTGGACGGGCGCACTCAGGGCTCTGGGCACCCGCATCCTGACCAGCTGGCCACGAAGTTGGAGGTTGCCGTGACACCCTGAGATTTGGTGATCCACAGGGACGACTCCCGGAACTCACGGTGAGGTTCCTCGTAAGGGACGCCTTCAGCGCGCCATCCGGGAGGGCCCCGAATGCAGGCATTCCGGCCGGTCCCCCTCTGGGGACGTCAGTGTGTCCACCCACCCGCTGAGCTCTGATGACCAGAGCTGTTTTGGGGTGTCAGTAGGCATGATGTGTGATTAAGTCACCCGGCAAGTGGTTGCATCCCCAGCCCCCGCCCTCCCTGGGGGTCCGGCTGGCTCAGAGCCCCCACCTGCTTACATTGTTGGTCTTTGGGTGCCCAGCCCCCACCTCATTAGCATAAAACAGACAAGGTACTCGTCGGGGGATCCCAAACACCGAAGTCAGCTTGGAAGGCTGTAGAAACATGGATGGGGGTCTGAAACAGCGTTCATCATCTCTCCCAGCCCTGGAGGGTGGGAACCCCGGGGTCCAGGTGGACACAGCTGCTTTTTCCCGGGGCCTTTCCCCTTGCTGTGTAGACACCGTCTCTCCCCATGGCCCCCTGCGTCATCCCTTTGTGGGTGTCAGCGTCCTGATCCCCTCTCCTTACAAGGACACCTGTCCATCCGATTAGGGCCCCACACTGTGACCTCATCTACCTTAACTCCTTCGACAAGACCCCCGCCTCCACATCTCGTCACCAGGGGTTAGGGCATCCACATGAGGATTGGGGGGGGACACACAGCAGCCTGTAGCCCAGATGCTTTTAGAACCTCCGTGCCAGGAACCCGGGAAGAAACCAGACAAAGTCCTTAGTGCACAAAAGCCAGTATCCTCTTCTGCTCAGCCACCTGGCCTCCTCATCCTTCTGCTGCTTCCTCAGCCTGCCCCTTTCCACACTACCTCCTCTCTCTGCCCCTGAATTTGTGACTCTCCAGTGAAACTTTGGCCCTTCAGGCCCCTTTTCTTTACACGTGCATGCCTGGGGGGACCCCATCTCGCCAACCCTCATGAGGACCGGGCCGTGACCGTGTCCAGTAGGAGCCTGCCGGGCTCCAGCAGAGGTGGATTGGCCGCAGGCTGAGCTCGGGGCCGGGAACGCAGAGCAGGAGCCTGGAGGGAAGAGGGCGCGCAGACGGGACACGAGGCAGCCTGTGTAGCCCGTGGCCAAATGTGGCCTGGCGAACACACGTTTCTGCACAGCCCCAGCTGCCAGGCCACGGCGGGCCATCTCACGTGGCTCACTGTCTGTAGGTTGCCAAGTCCAGAGAGAACCTTCACTCTCTGTTATTCAAATTAACATCTTGCAGATACTTTTGAAACGGATGTTCTCTTCTGGGCCGTAGTTAATGTAACTCGATGTCTTTGTTTCTTGAAGTACAGTTGTGTGCTCGGGGGGGGGGTGGTGTCTGTCGGGTTCCCTAAGGCCCAGGATTACGCCCAGTATGGTACGGGGTGTGCAGGAAGAGTGTGGACGTACGTGAGTTGAGCTGGTAGATGACGCAGGCCCGGGGACCGAGGGTAACAGAGCCGCGCACTGACGGAAACGGAAGGTCAGGGAGCTCCGTGGGAAAGGCACCAAGGGCTGCCCAGTGCGCACGCTACGGCCGAAGAGCAGAAACAGGACATGATGGCAATACATGGGATACAGAGAGAAAGAAGAACAAGGTATTCGGTGTTCAGGGAGATTCTCTAATGGATCTTCAGTGGGGAGAGGGGCAGACTTAATCCCACATCGACTTTGGGATGCCCAGCCCCCACGGGAAGGGGGGAAGGATGAAAATCTTTGAAAACCACGTTGCAGGGAGAACTGTCAGGTGCACACAGAGACCGAGTTAAGATCGGGCATGTGCGTTACACGCAGCTGGACTCTGCGCCTTGCCACCGTTCCCATAGATCCTGGACGGTGAATCCAGGCGGTTTCCTGAGGCGCCGCCCCGAGTGCTGAGCTCCCCAGCTCTCTGGATCGACAGGGGCCGTCCACCGGACTCTGCAGAGGGGAAGCTGCCCCCAAGGTGCACAGTGTACGGCCAGCCTGGGCACCCCCTCAGCCCGCAGCGTGTCTGCGTGTTTGCGTGCCTGACCCGCTCCAAGCCTCAAGGAGACTCGGGGGGCACCATAGGTCACTTCCTAAAAGAGGGTGGACATCCTGTGTCCCTCAGGTCTAGCAGAGCAATCTGAAATATCTAGGCAGAAGACTCAGCTTTGAGCACAATTTAAAACGCCTCCTGTGATATTTCTCTAGATTTATCTTCCTGCTTCCTGTTTTGCAACTGCCCGTCATTTCCAACACAGACCAGATTATTTTCACACGTCTGTGCTTTGGCCAAATTTGTTTCTCATGCCTGGAGAACCTCTTGTATTCTTTGGGTAGCTAATTGCCCCTCGTCCCTCAATGTCGAGCTGAGACATCATCTCCGGAGAGTACGTGGAGGCTGACAGTGTGGTGGGTGCGGCACAGGCAGGGCCGTGTGGGGGTGCTCTCTGCAGGTGGCTGGCTGCTTTACCACCAAGCAAGACCGTCCGCGGGCAGGGGGCCGGTCCTTGTCTGGGGCCTGGCTCTGTGCCTGAATTCCCACGAGGCGCCGGCACCTGCTCAGGCACGTGAAGGCGCTATTCCCGTCTCGGGCTGCTCTCCCTTCCCCGGAGGCTCCGGCGTCAGGTAGACTCCCAAAGAGCCGAACCCGGCCCTCCATCGTTACAGGAAAAAACAGGAAGCAGAAGGGGTCCCCCTTCTCCCCAGGCAGACGGTCACTCCCGTGATGAGATTGAGAAATAGAATAGATTGTTTCAGAGGGAGGGAGTCAGGGCGTGTGCCATGTGTGCGGTGCTGTTAGGAGCCTGCCCTGCTCACCTCTTCTCGAGTCCATGGGCCTGGGGGGCGGGGAGGCCGTCTGTGTCCCCGTCCGGGCGTGTGCGCAGCCTGTGTTGGACGGCAGCGCGGGCACACACCTGGATTTGGGGCAATTAATGTGAGGCGCTTTTCGAATTACAGAACAAGTTGAAAAATACTGGTCCAGGAATTAGCTATTCATTGTGCTTATTTTGTATAACTTTGCGGTCTGTCTCTCTTGTGTCCGTTGTGAGTTTTCATGTTTCTGTTATATATTAGGGCTCTTTGTCGAAGAAGTAAATGTATTCTTCGCGCAGATACTTGGAAACATTCCTGCGTGAGACCCAAACTCTCATAACCCCACGTGTCTTCAGGGCTCCTGAATAGTCCGTCTGCCCGGTGTCCCCTGTTCCTGCTGTGGGGTCCTGCTCGGGGTCTTAGTTCTGAGACATGCGAGCGCTGAGTCCTGCTGTGATGTTTAGGTCTGATGCCTGTGGACGGCTGGGCTTCCACCTCATGGTCTTCTGGGTCCCTGGCTGGCCCTGTGGGTCTGGGGGCAGTTTGTGCCTGGTCCTGTACTGACAGTGTGACAAGGATCTAGTCCTGCCCCAGGGCTCAGGGGCGGCATTCTGAGGACACAGGGCTATTGCAGGCAGAGTCTGAAGAGTGCCTGTGAGTTCACTGGCGAGGCTGGGAGGGGGGTTTTCAGTGGGGATGTAAACACATGCATTCCAGCCTAGGTTCCTAATTGACTTGGTATTTAAGACACCCAAAGCTGCCTGTGGCCTAGAGGAAGCAATGAAAATAGAACATGGAGCGGGGCAGGGGTGTTCCACGGTGAGCTGAGGGCAGGCAGCATTGCCAAGGAGCAGGTGTCCTTCACCCGTGAGCTTGGAGCGAAGGCGTCCGTGGAGCATGCCCACGGAGAGCCTTCTGGGGCTAGAGGTGTGGCGTTGAGTCCCCTTTCCTCTGTGGCCAGTGTCCTCTCTAAGCATCCCATCCTGCCGAGGATACTGAGGGGGGAGTCACCTGTCGGCCGAGGAAGGCTGCCTGCAAGCCCACTGGCCAGGAGCTCCTCAGTGTCGCCGGGGGCCCCGGCCCTGGGTTCTGACCGGGCCAGCCTGGCCCTGTCCCTGCATGCCTGACCCCTCCGCGCTGGTGGCTGTGCCAGGTGGGACACTGTTCCACCCAAATCCTCCGCTGTTTCGACGGCAATGTGGCTCTGAACATTGCCCTTCCACGCAGAAGTCAGCACCCTTCCCAGTGGCTGGAGAGCGCACGGCCCCCTGGAACCCAGCAGCGCTCACGATCTGTTCCGGGTGTTCCCGAGTGAGGAGCTCCAAGGCTCCGCCCGCCTGCCCGGTGCCCTGCAGGGAGCAAGGGAGGACGGGCTGCAGTCCAAGTGTTCCCAAGCTGACTCGGAAGAGTTTCTGCAGGCTCGCAGTGTGCTTTTGCACGAGCAGGCGACCGTCCGAGCGTCTCGGTGCACCTGCAGCTGAGCCTGGTTGTTCTCACTGCCAGCGGCCTGCCTCAGGGCACCGACGGCTGCCGGCGGGCCGGCAATCTAAAACGTGAGCCATCCAGTCAGTGGGCCATGAGAAGGGGTTTTCCAGTGGCGATAAACACCATGCACTGAACTATTTCGTTTTTCCGTAAAATATACGAATTGAAAAAATGGTGCCCTCAGTTAGACCTGAAAGAGAAGAAATGACAATGTAAAGGATCTTGCTATCACCAAAAAAGAGTTTTACTTTATAACCTAGAGCTATAGGGTTTGCCTCAAATCCAAAATTCATGGAAATTTCTGTAACCACAATTTAATTACTCTTCTGTCCAAATTGCCATTTTCAGGACACGTACACAAATTAGGCGACGTGCTTCTTATGCTGTGGTGCCATGAGCTCATCGGTATTCCTCTGTTGCAGAAGCCAGTGCTTGGCTCTCTGGACCCAGTTCCCTGGGTTGCTCGGACACACCTGGTCTGCTCTCTGAGAAGGCAGGGCTCTGGTCCTAGAGCCCGTGGCTGCTCACAGCCCTGGAGCAGACGCCAGCATGGTACATGGTTATTTTCTGCATAGATGAGAGTTCAGACGTGTGATGTGTTGGCTGAGTGACTGCAGAAATAAGACAGCGAGGGATGAGCTGCAAAATGACGTTCACTCGAAATACCTTAGTCCTTTAAGAACTAGGAGTCATGTCACGTCTGGGTCCGTCGTTGCCTCGGGAAAAGAAGGGACTGAACCCGCAGTGGCTGTCAGCTCTGGCGGGGTGTTAGGGAGAGTTGCTCCGTGTCCACAGGCAGAATAGGAAAGACCCATGTCTCTGCTTGAGACCCAGGGAGCATGAACACGTGTCCCTCAGGTTATATGGCAAATCAAACCATCCTTCACATTTTTAAATTCATTCATTCATTTGACAAAGATTGGATTCATGTCTGGTTAGCTTGTCCTGGCCATAAAGAGATGACCTGGGTGGAGGCTCTGTCCCCGGGTGCCCCCCCCCACCCCCCGCATGTAGTTTACAGACAGACGGCAGCCTGGGGTGACAGGCAGAGGTGGGCATCACGGAAGGCAGCCTGCGGGAGTCACCTGCAGCTGGGCTGTATAGGACCGGGGCCAGCAAGGAACGTCACAGCTGATTGCTTTTGTTTTAAGGCATCTTCTGACTTCTTGATTTTTGTGTGCCATTTTGTCACGACCTGCCCTTCTCCTGTAGCTGGCATTCTGATTAAAGTTCTTAATTCATAATACTTGAGCAGAGTGGCCGCGTGGGTTACAGGTACTCTTCCTTCCCCCAGCACCTCATGTCTCTTAATTCGTTCAACTTTTCGTAGGAGACCATTGGAGGTTGACTTCCGTTTCTTATATGTTGTTGCTCTTAGGCTAGAAATATTTTCCCTTAAATTCTCACATTAGTTTTATGATGAGAATTTGGGAAACCACCAAATAGCGTGTATTGAGCCCCTTAATAAACTATTCATTTTTCTGAGATCTCTTGGTTTTTCTAGAAAGAAAATCATTTCATCTGAGTAATGGTACCGTGCCCTCTTTGTTCATTGAGTGACACTGTGTAGCTGATGTAACATTTACTAATTTATTACTCGGATGGATTCATATCTGTGTATCAACATGAGGCCTAAGCCTTCATTGCTTTATAATAGATTTTTAAACTAATTTAAGGAAGTCCACGTCTGTTTGTTTTCCATAAAAATTTCAACCAATTTTGCAAGTTAGACTTTGTCAAATATCCTTTGACTCTATATTGCAAAGATAATTGGCCATATCCTGCTATTAGCTTATGGAAATAATTACATTAGTCATTTTCCTAATATTGCTTCCTGAATTCCCCAGAGTAAATCTTCATTGTGCTAGTGGCATTATTAATTTTCTATATCACTAAACTTCTACTCTCTTTACTTAGGATTTTTCGTATCCATCAGTAAGATTGTTCCCTAGGTTTTTTGTGATGCGTTTCTCAGGTTTCTGATAGCAGAGCTAAGCAAGCTTCGGGAGTTTATTTCGCTGTGCCATACGCGAGGATGATGTCGTCCCTCCTGGGAGAACAGAACTATAAACGTGGCTGTGACCATCAGCATTTAAGAGGTGATTTGGGACCACGAAGCGCATCGTTTCCGTGGCCCGGGTCGTCTAAGCCCCCGGCCTGCTCCTGCATCTGCCTTGGTGATTCTTGCCGCCCGGAAGACAAGCACCGAGCAAAGCCCTTGTCTCTGGGCTGCGTCGGTCTTCTGCCGGCCCGCATTCCGCAGGGGACCCGGCCCCCGTCGGCCGAGCGTCTGTCGGGGGCTTATGTCTGCCTCTCGGATGAAACCGGACACGCCGCCGTGGCCTCTTCCCACCGCTGCCCTCGCGAGCCCCCTGCCGCTGTGTGCCGTGCGGTGGCCTGGGGTTCCACCCGGGTCCGGCGCTGCGACTCTTTCCTCCTGCTCTGCTTCTCCCAGACCCCCTTCGCCCCGCCCCTGCCGGCCCTCCTCACCACCCCCCGCCCCGCCTCACCCAGTGGGCTCCTTTTTATTTTAAATTTCCTAAGGCCTTTCCTGAGCAACCTGATGGAAAGGAGCAGCGGTATCGAGAGCTGGCGTGGGTGGCCTCTGCGTGGGGTGACGGCACCGTCTGTCACCCAAGCCGGGTGCTCCCGAGGGGACGGCGCTCTTGCGAGTCGCACCCGAGGCAGCCCCTAAGTCAGGACTGTGGGTGGCGGCGGCTGAGTGCTTGTCTCCCGCGCAGACGGACCCCCCAGCGTCTGTGCTAGGCGCTCTCACCTCTCCTCGCCGGAGACACTGAGCAGAGAGCGCGGGAGAGGGGCGGGCGTCCCCCGGGAATCGGACCCCGCCCTTCCCTGTGGCCTGTTCCTGAGCCCGCAGTCAGTGGTGGGTGTGCGCACCCGAGCCCGCGTGAGCGAGGACTGCGCGTCCCCACCCCACACCGTGGACCGCGTCTCCTTGCCACGCGCGCTGGGGGCACTCTAGACGTCTCTGCAGAGCGAACGGGTCCATAAATATTTGCTATTCTTGCTACTATCAAGACTTTCTAATTAGCCTTGAATTATACATAATATTCTCTAATGAATTAAGAACCATCTGGTGCTGTTGATATTTCCACGTACGTGGCCATTTCTGAACTTAACTGGGGAACGTGCGTTCTCCTAAAACTCAAAGGCACTAGCACTCGTGTATAAAAACGCAGTGGGATTCCTAGAGCTCGGTCTCTGCTCTTCTCTGCTGTGCACGGTGCTCACAAAATGAAGAGGGCAGAACGCGGACAGGGACAATGACCGACCACGTGGGAGACAGCTGATAACGTCCACGGGAAGAGCTTTGGGACATTAATAAAGAAGGCGCTGCAGCGGACACAGTGGAAGGAAGTCATGAACAGACTAAACAGTTTGAGAAAGAAGGACAGACTCTCGACACCCCCTTGGGAATTAAGATCGTTCGTGGTCGGAGAGCAGAAGTTCGAATGGCTGTGGTTTGCTTATTAACGGTGCTCTCGGCGGCCGCGGTCCCTGAGCGGGACCACGGAGGGTGGAGGGCGAGCAGGCTGGTCCGTGTGGGGACGCGTGCTCTGAGGGCCGCGCCCGGGGGGAGCCCGTCGTCCGTCCGTGGTGCTGTCGGTTCCTTCTCATTCGGGAAGGGAGCTGCTTCCCGGCTTTCTCTGGTTTTAAGGAGCGTGAATGAATGCAGGCCAGGGTGCTTTGCAAAGGTCATGTCCATCTGTAGGGCGTTGAGAAAGTGTGCCTAGTGGTGTCACATTTGGGTTTTCAGGTAGAGTATGAAAAAAACAATCTCAATTACCCCAAAGGATGAGCAGTGATCATAAGCGACCATGTTTTACTTCCAGTTGGAAACGTTGGCATTCTGGAGAGTTCCGTTACTCTTTAAATGAATTAGGCTTCTGTCCTAATTTTTGTGGAGCCACTGACAGATTTCTTGAGTTAATTCTGTCCTTTAACTGCACTGTATAATTCCGCATTACCAGCTCCTACCTTCCCCCTCATCTTCGTACATTTATCATCCTCTGTTCCGCACCAAAAAGCTCATATTTTCCCTGAATTGAATATAAAGTAAACATGTGATGTAAACAGTAGTAACATAATTAGGGGATAAATTCTGTTCTGTCTTGGTTGATGGAAAGTAATGAAAAATCAAGGTAAAGAGGAGACATTTTTTTCCCAACCAAAGGCACTGTTTGTCACTACAGTGAGACATAACAAGAAGATAGCTCTGCATTTTTACAGCAGTGACTACAGGGTGGGATGGAAAAGGATGAGTTTGAACCAATTAGTGGGTGGATGACATTTCTCTTTCCTCTACCAGACAACTAATAAAAGTTTAGAATATTAAAGAAAAAAATCATTGCATAATAAGGGCTGCTTCAAAAAAAAAATAGTATGACTAGAATTGCTGATCCCTGCTTCCTCTTCCTTTTTGGGAGCAGGAGAGGAATCCAAGCTAAAACAGTGTATTTATTAACTGTCTTCTCGACAGGCTGATATCATTTGAAGATGTGGTTTATTAAAAGTCGTGGGTGGCTCCAACCCCAGAGGCACCCTCCTCAGAGTCAGCAGCACTGATTGATGCGGTTCCCACAATAAGATTTCTCAAAAGGATGGACATCATCTGGCATGGGGAGCCCCGATGGCTAAATTATCCCCTACAGTCATTGTGGAGGGTTTTGCAATGGTGATTTAACTCTCCCTGATTGAGTTGGACAATTTCCTGCTGGAACTCTAGGAATGGAATCAGTTGAATGATCGGCAGATATTCACGGAACACCAACCATATCTCATCTCCAGCAAGCAACACATGAGATGGGAAAGAAGCCTCAGAGTACTTGTCAAAAACACTCAGGGTATTTTCTTTCTTTCTTTTTTTTTTTTAAGATTTTATTTATTCCTTTGAGAGAGAGAGCACACAAGCAAGGAAAGGGGCAGAGGGAGGAGAAGCAGGCTCCCCACGGGGCTCGATCCCAGGACTCTGGGATCATGACCTGAGCCAAAGGCAGACTCTCAAGCATCTGAGCCATTCAGGCGCCCCTCAGGATATTTTCTTAACCTTAATTGGATGACTTTGTTAGTTTTGATTTTCTTGTTTTATGTGTCTCCTTAATATTAATTAATGTGAAGACAGATTCAAGTTAATCAATTCATCAAAATGGTAGTTTTCAGGCATACGATTATGTTTGAGGGATCATGGTAGGCAGAAACTTAAATTACAGGGATGTTTAGAATTAGCATCTCTACTCTCCAACAGCTTATCTTCCTTTTCCTTTGGCATTTACCTGGCATCTGTGGAGCATTTCCTAGGGCCCAGGAGGAAAGCATGTCCAGCGGAGCAAGGCAGCGTTCTTCCAAGTAAGAAATACAGTTGAGTAAGCGCATTCATAAGGACCACAGTCTAGAGTGAATCCTCACTGCCAAATCCTGAGCACCCAAGACAGAGCCTGCTTGGAAGATACAAAGTATCTAATAAAATGTTACTGAATTGATAAATACTTCTACATAGGTTCATTTCTAAGGGCCCCTTTACACCCAAGGTTTCACTTCACTCTCCTGACTACCCTAATGGAACACAGAATAGAAAAGCAATAGAGGAATTCAGTGAAACCAGAACTTTATTCTTTTTTTTAAAGATTTTATTATTTATTTGACAGGGAGAGAGAGAGTAATCACACAAGCAGGGGGTGTGGCAAAGGGAGAGGGAGAGGGAAGAGCAGGGTCCCCACTGAGTAGGGAGCCTGATGCCAGGGCTCGATCCTAGAACCCTGAGATCATGACCTGAGCAGAAGGCAGACGCTTCACTGACTGAGCCACCCAGCTTTATTCTTGAAAAAAAGAAAATCAACAAAATTGTTAAGCTTTTAGTTAACTGGTGAAGAAAATATGAGAGGCAACTCAAATTGCTAAAATCCAAATGAATCAAGAGACATTACAACCAACCTCCAGAAAGAAAAAGAATTATAAGGTAGCATCCAGAATGTGGGAAGATATTCTGATGAACATGATAAAAATGCGTGGAACCAGGCAGAGGTTACATAGCATTGTGAAGGGCTAAATGCTGCTGGATGGTTTTGGTTAACTTTATGTTATGTGAATTTCACCTCAACTAAAAAAAGAATTTTAAGAGGGTACTATAAACAATTGTAAGCCAATAAATGTATCACTTATAAGAAATAGATGAATTCCTGGACACACACTATCAAAAGTGATGCAATAAGAAATAGAAAATCTGACTAGACCTATAAAAAGGAGAAAGATTGTATTAATAATCCATTAAAAATTAGAAATAATGACTGAGTTCATCAGGGTTACAGGAAACAAAATCAATATACAAAAATTAATTGGATTTATGTAGCCATCCTATGAACAATCCAACAGTGAGCAAAATGTAATAAAAGTGCAAAATTTATACTGTGACAACTATAAAATATTGTGAAAGGAAATATAAAAAGATGAAATTAATGGACAGGCATCCTACGTTCATGGACCAGATCAATAGACTCCATACTGGCAACTGGCAGCACTTCCCAATTGGTCTACTAGGTCTTACAGATCCCTGTGAAGACCCCAGCTGATTTTCTTCCCCCAGAAACTGACATGCTGATCCTAAAACTCATGTGAGAATTCAAGGGACTCAGAACAGCCAAAATGGCCAAAAAGAATTGGTAAGGTCTCACACTTTCTGATTTCAAAACTTACTGCAAAGCTACAGTGATCAAGATGGTACAGTTCTGGCAGAAGGATTGACATATAAATCAATCATTGGAATAGAATTGACCGCCCAGAAGTAAACCCTCATAGTTATGATCAGCTGCTTTTCAGTAAGGGCGTCAAGAAAACTCAGTGGGGGAAAAGTTGGTGTTTTCAACCGATGGTGCCGGTACAACTGGGTATCCACATGCAAATACTGAAGTTGGATATCTGCTTCATACCACAGACAAAAACTAGTTGCTCAAAATGAGTCAAAGCTTTAAATATAATAACAAAGACCATTTGAATAAAGCAGAGGCAAATCTTCATAACCTTGGAGTAAGCACTGCTTTCTTTGATGTTAATGCCAAAAGCATAGGAAAAGTAGATAAACTAGAATTCATCAAAAATTTTTAAAAACTTGTGCTTCAAAGAGTACCATCGAGAAAGTGGAAAGACAACCCACAGAGTGGGAGGAAATATTTGCACATTATATATCTGGTAAGGATTCTGTATCTAGAATATGTAAAGACCTCCTCCAACTCAATTTTTGAAAGTACAAATAAACCAATTAAAAAAAAAAAACAGGCAAAGGATCTAAGTAGATGTTTCTCCTAAGGAGATACACAGTAGCCGAGAAGCGCAAGAAAAGTTTCCGAACACCTTTGCACACTGTCAGGAAAATGCGGGCTAATACAGCCTGAGATGCCCCTTCACACCCACTAGGATGTCTGTAATAAAGGAGCCCAACAACATGGGGGGATGGCGAGGGTGTGGAGAAGGCAGACCCTCGTGCGCTGCTGGGGGCACCGTGTGATGGTGCAGCCCCAAGGGAAACCGTCCGGCAGTTCCTCAGACGAGTAAACACAGAGCTTGTCAATGTCCCATCAGCCCAATCAGAGGTCTGTACCCAAGATAAGTGAAACATACGCCCACACGAAACTTACCCACAAATGTTCAGAGCAGTGTTCTGAACACTAGCCGAGGTGTGGAACAATCCAGGGCGCCCTCCGCTGATGAGCGGACTGATAGATGGTGGTGTACCCTACTACGGGAGGCTTTCCAGCGACAGCAAGGAGCGGGATTCTGGCACACGCTCCAACACGGGAGAACCTTGCAGACATTCTGTTCAGTGCAAGACGCCAGACACAGAAGCCACATCTTGTAGGAGTCCAGTCCTAGAGAATGTCCAGAAGAGGCGGGGCTTCACAGAAAGTAGATGAGTGGTTGCCTAGGGCTGAGGGATGTAGACGTGCGTGGGATTTCTTTGGGATGTGATGAAAATGTTCTAACATTGATGGCGGTCATGGTCGCACAGATCTGTGACTCAGCTCAGGACCATTGAATTGCACCCTTAACGTGGGTAAACTGGTCGGTACGGGGCTCTGTCTCAGTACAGCTCTCCCCGACCCTCCCCACAGCTGACTCCGGGCCACATAGTCACCGCCGCCGTTGTGTGGAAGACAGGGGCTCGGAGAGCCAGTGTGCAGTACCAGCTGGGTCAGAGGGCTGCAGCTCTTGGGGCAGCCACCGGGGGCATGAAGTCTGGTCTTCCGTCCCCACTTGCACCCTGGTCTTCCTGGGCCTCCTGTTGTGTGCGAAGGAGCTACTGCAGGAACTTGGAAGTACCTACGGTGAATCCAGATCGTGACCCCCTTTTCCTTCAGTTTGAAGAAGAGTCTGAGATGTGTTTTTAGGGCATTTGTAACGTATGACTGGCCTCCCATTCAATCAGCTAGACACGGCGTCGCATTTCACCGTCTGCCAGGGGCTGTCGGATCCAGTGGGATCTGGTCCGCTGCAGCGAGGAGTGGGCGTCGGGGAATGAATATTCCAGGCTGGGGCCTGGCGGTCTGGACTTTCAGCTGGGATGTCCTTCCTGTCCCTGTGGACCTAGGGAGCGAAGCCTCGGAGCCTGATGTCCTCGGCCGGCTGGGAGCACCCCGCTGCCCCTTTCTCTCGGGGTTTCTGTTTCTGGGCTTTTCTCCAGCCCCCTCATCGTGGTGACCACCGTGCTGCCTGTAGGAGGTGAAGAGGAAGCAGGGTCTTCTCCGGGCCACCTGACCTTGCACCCACCGGTCTTGTCCCCTGAGCAGCATCTAATGGGCTGGGTTGGTAGCCAGCAGCAGGAAGCGGAATGAGGCGGGGACTGCAAAATAAAGGCGTAATTCAGTCCTTCGACGGTGGTTCTCGGGGTTGGTGTCGGGCGGTGTTCCATCGACCCGGTGCCGTCACAGACGACATTTCACTTCCGCTCGCGGGGCTCCTGCAGATTATCGCTCTTGGGGGACGGGTTCAGGCAGCGCGCTTAGTAACTCGCCTGAGGCCACGCACTCATTCGCTCATCCTTTTCCTCCCACTAGCTTTTTTGAATGGCTTTATTGAGATATAATTAGCAAACCATGTAATTTACTCTTTTAAAGCATACAATTTAATGAGTTTTAGTGTATTTATAGGGTTGTAAAACCACCCCCAGCACGTCTTAATTTTAGGACATTTTTGTCCCCCACAGAAGCGCTCACGTGCCCGTGAGCCGTCACTTCCATGCCAGCGCTGGGCGACCGTGGGTCGCTTCCTGCCTCCCCCGACTGGTGTGCTCTGGACGTTCCCTGAAAAGTGAGCCATGGCGTCCCGGTGGTCCGCTGTGCTCCCTGCACCCAGCACGGAGCTCTCGAGCTGCATCCGTGTTGGGGCGGCTGCCGGACGTCACTCCTGTGGCTGACCGCTGTTCCACCTCAGGGATGTGCTCCGTTTGTCCACCGACCAAGTGCCGGACACTCGAGCTGCGTCTCCCTCGGGGCTCTCGTGAACTGCTCTGGGTTGCTGTGTGTGTTTCATGTGTACTCCACTAACTTCCGTGGGGGTATTTGCCTGACTCTGGGCCATGGGGCCATCGTTACAAAGGTGGATCTGGTCTTGCCTCTCTCCAAGGAGCCCTTCCTTTAGTAGCAGGGTAAGCTGTGAGACCGGGTGCTGTGCCTGTCTCATCAGCTAGGGGAAAGTCACACCGCCATCACGCAGGGCACTCGGCGGATCCCGGGTAGTGGCCCCTGTGGCCGAGTGCAGAGGGGACAACAGGGCAGGGTGGTGGCCACTAGGTCGCGAAGCCTTCGGGGTGCACTGAAGAGCCGCTGACATTGGGAGACGGTCAAGGCGAGACTCAGCCTCCGAACTCCTAAACCCACATCGGAAGGTCCTACTGTCTACTTTTTGTTCTGTTGATGGGTATTGACGGATGATCTTGGTCAATTAGAGTTTGCTGAGTACCTGTCAGTTGTCTTTCTAAGCAACCAAAGCAACAGACACACAGAATATAAGGTTACCTCGAGGATCTCACTTCCTACTTGACCAAACATGCTGAATATTGGAGGCGTGGAACCCACGGGACCGCAGCCTAAGCCGCATGTCTGTGTTCTGATTGATGGCATCCTGCCGGTGCAGACAGATGAGGGAAATGACTGTCGTGGAGGGGTCTGCATGGATGGGCCTGCCCTCCGTGGGAGGACCCGTGGTTACCCAGCGGATGCTGGGTGGTGATGGCGCTGTTGAAACTCCCAAAGGAACCTCCGTTTTCAAACACAAAACGTCAGAAATTCTTCATTGCTGGCTAGCCTAGACCATAAAAAAGACTAAGTTTAGAAAAGACTCTCGCCCTTCTTCCAAAGGGGAAGGTACTGCGTGCTCATGGCTATGAGGTGGTGAATTGGTTTCCCGGGGCTGCTGTGACAAACCACCCCAGACCTGGGGCTCAGACAGCAGACGCCCGGGACCCTATGTTTTGAGCCAGGGAGTCTCATCCAGGGGTCAGCGGCATGGGCTCCTGCCGTGGCTGCGAGGAGGGTCCGTCGCAGGCTCTCCTTGCCGTGGTGTGCCCTGCTTAGGGCAGAGCCCTGTCCTCCCCTGGCATTCCCGTGTGTACGTCTGTGTCCACGGGTCCCCGCTGTGCAAGGACACTGGTCCTGTTGCAGTAGGGACACAGAGATGACCTCGTCATATGGTGTCTGGTTCCAACTGCAGTGACTCTATTTCCAAAGAAGGGTGCAGTCTGAGCTACAGGAGGGGAGGGTTAGGACTTCCACACAGAATTTGGGGGGGGGGCACAGTTCAACCTATAAGAGGTTATTTCAGTTCTAAAATCCCATGTCAGGGACTGGTTTGAAAACACGGCTTGAAATTCTATTCAGTGATCTGAATTTGACTGTGGGACTGCTAATGATTTTGGTTTTGTTACTTATCATTGACTTAACGTGTGAGATGGTGAGAATTAATCTAGAATTGAGAGATCGCATGGCCGGGGCTTTGCGTCTGTTCTCGGGTGAGTGAGTGCACAGTGTTTATAGCAGGCATGGTGCACACAGTTTTTGATACTTTACTAGTGTACTGCTGGGTGGAGGAATTCCCTCCTGCCTCGAAGCATTCTTTCTTTCTGGGAGTCACTGCTGTTCGCCATGTGGATGCCTGTGTCTAGGAGCAGCACGGGAACCACCGTGGGATGCACCTGGTGCATCCGGGGGTCCTCGATGCCGACCTGTCCTGGGGAAACAGCTCCTGCCCCCTCCCTCTGCACTGGACTTAGTCATCTGCCCTGGGCTTCCTTTAACCCACCGAAATGACTTGCACTAACTGCGCAATTTTAATTTCTCAGAGTGCGACGGTGATATAGATTTAAGTCGGCAAAAATATGTGTTTTAGAAAAAGTAATCAATTCTGGAAGCCTTCAGATTGTCCTTACTTAGTTTTATAGCTCAACGACACCTCCACTCTTATATCTGGTGATTTAATTTTCACGATGTAGAAATACGGAGAAAAATACTGCTGTCATACTGTTCAAATGACTTTTCTAATAAATCTTTTTGAAGTTTTCATATGATGATATACATCAATTATGAGCATTACCTCTGTTTTAAGTGTTTCCTTATGAGATGAGATTATCTCTGAGGGTTCTAATGGGGGAAGACATGCATTTGAGACTTGCTTTGATGATTGGCATTCCAGTGTAATTTGGTGTGATGGGATTTAATTTGTTTGTAGATAAACTTACCTAAAGGGACCAACACGAGAACAGAAATCTCATCGCTTATATAAACAACAGAAAATTAATTAACACGGAAGCACTAATTAGTTTATCCAATCTGCTGGCAGAGCTCTGGGCACCTAGGGACTGAGGAGAGGCCTGGCGCAGTCGTGTGAGGTGTGAGGTGTGTGGAGGAAAGGGGGCACCGGGAGGCTCCGCTTGTTGGGGCAAGAGACGCCCCGCGAGGTCCACACTGCCCTCCCAGACTGCAGGAGACACTGGAGCGGGAAACGGAGCGTCTGGGAGGTCAGCAGTTGGGGGCATCGCAGCCAGCACCTCGGCTGCCGGATCGCTGTCTGTCTCCCATCCAGATGGTGGGGACAGGCCGGCGTGGCCACGTCACTTGTGGCCACTTGTAGAGCATTCCTCTCTCTGGAATGCCTCCCCTGTCCTGTTTCCTCTTGCGTGTTGCCCAAGGTCGTTTACTCAAAGACACCTCCCCCACCCGGAGAGCTAGGTCCTGCCCTGTCGTCTCGTGCACCTGTCCTCGGGAGCACTGATTCTTGGGACGCCCTCCCTTGTCTGAAGCAAGTCCTGGGAGGGAGAAGCCCGGAATGAGTGAAGGCAGGAGAACATTCCGGGCTGGTTGAATGTCATCTCAAGCGTCTGCTCTCTGCAGACACGTTGCTGATCCCCCCACCCAATGGTAGACTCCAGTGCTCCTCCCATTTTCTAGGTCACTCCGTTATATTTTATTTGTGTGCGCGTTCCTCTCTCCATGGAAAGACACTCCTAGTGCTCAGTGACTTAGCGTGGGGCCGGCATCCCAGTACGTGCTCACAGGCTTCGTGCTGAATGAATACGGGAGAGGATCAGTGAGCGGGGAGTCGGCGGGAGCCTCCAAGGCCTCCCACAAATGCCTGCTCATTGCTGGGTCTCTCCAGGCGGGAACCTGTTCCCCAGCAGAGCTTCTGTGTGGAGGACATGGGATCCTTCCAGGTCTTGGCATCTGTGTGTTTTACTAAAGCTGCCGTGTGTCCTTTGTGCACACGTCCCTGTGAACCCGCACCCTGGAGAACTGTGGCCATTTCTCGTGCTGAGCTGCCCAGGAGTCTTCCCTGAGCCGTGCGGTGCGAGGGACTGGGTTGTGGGGACAGGGACACCCCGCGCCGAGGAAAGCAGACTGCGCTACAGGTCCCAGTCCCGACGCCGGCAGGCCACGTGATTTTGAGAAAGAGAAGAGGGGCACAAGGTGTCAGAGAGGTGGGGGGCTGGCGGCTGAGCAGGGCCACCCCCGCGGAGGAGGACCCGAGCACGTCCGCGGGACCCCTGTCTGTGCCGGCGAGGAGGCTCGTGTGCTCACGCAGTGTCGGCGGGCAGAGGAGCTCGCCTGAGTGGGCCTGATCTTCCCCGTTCTTACCTGCAGCCCAGTGTTCTCCACCGACAGTTGTGTTCAGAGCCGTGCATTCCCGTTGCCTGTTCCTGTCCCTCTCATAACAAACTGTGACATAAGTTACTTCCTACTTTCCATGCATTAATGGGAGAGGTCAGGGGGCTGTCTAGCTCCTTGGATTTTCGCTGCATGGCCTGCTTTTTTCCTGAGTGAGATTTAAAACAAACCAAAAAACCAAAAAACTATCCAGGCATTATTTCCCCGTGTTTCACAGTCAACCTGTGAGGAAGGAGCCTTTCCTGCTAAGGCCAACACCCTGCGCATGAGTCCTAAGACGTCAGCCTCTTACCTCTCTGGTCTTTCTCCCAGATACTCGTCCACCTGCTACAGAGAAATCTCTCTGAAATCCAAATTTATTTATATAACCGCCTTGCTTAAAACCTCTAAAATAGCTTCATTGTCCTCCAGGATGCAGCCCCACACCCGGGCACCTTTTCTTTTATTAAGCAAATGACACAAGCCTATTAAAGCCCTAGAATGTGAGCCTGGGTGGCCTTCCTGTTCCCAGCCCTGTCTAGGTGTGGCCAGACATCGGGGCTTTTCTTTATGCTGGTGGTTCTTTCTTGTTTCAGAGGCCATGATGCAGGTACAGGGTGTATTTATTTAGATTGTTATTTTTAAGATTTATTTATTTTAGAGAGAGAGCATGAGTGGGAGGAGCAGAGGGAAAGGGAGAAAAGCAGACTCCTCACTGAGCAGGGAGCCTGACTCCATCCCAGGAGGCTGAGATCGTGACCTGAGCGGAAACCAAGAGTTGGACATTTAGCCGACTGAGCCACTGTGTCCCTAGTCCAGGGTATATTCATACGTGCACCTGGGTGTCTCTCTTCTGGACAAGTTAGCTTTGTTACTCCAGGGCCCAGGCAGGGTTGGACTCACGACACAGGTGCTCAAATAGTCCCTGTGTAAATGCGTCATAGACCGTCCTCGCTCGCCATTGTGTAATGTGGACTGAAGATGCGCACAACAGCTCTCGGGATGTCGTGGATAGTCTCCTGAGGAAGAGGCACAAACCATTCTCATGAGACTCAAATACTATGGGAAACAGATGCTGCGGATACACAGAGGAGGGGCCCCTTAATTCATCCTGGGGCAATGACAGCTGACTTCTGAAAGGTGGGGCACTGCTTCAACAAGTGGTGCTGAATATTCGCATGCGAAAGAATAGAGTTGAACCCCTACCTCACACCATATGCAAAAAGTAAAGTAAAACGCATCAAAGACTTAAATGTAAGAGCCAAAATTACAAAACAAAATGAATACAAATCTTTGGACTTTTTGAGTAAGTAATGGTTTCTTAGATAGGCCACCAAAAGCACAAGCAACAAAGGGGAAAAAAAGACTCATTGAGTTTTATTAAAATTAAAAACGCTTGTGTTTCAGAGGTCACCATCAAGAAAGTGAGAATGCAAACCCACTGAATAGGGAAAACTTCTGTTAATCATATACATAATAAAGACTTGTATCTAGACATTACAGAGAATTCTTATAACTCAGTAATAGACAAATAAGCCGATAAAAGAATGAGCAAAGGACTTTAAGTAGATATTTCTGCAAATATACAAATAGCCCAATAAGTACATGGAAAGGTGTGCAACATTATACATCAGAGAAATGCAAATTGAAGTCACCAAGGTGTAGCACTTCACACCCAGTAGGATGGCTATAATCAAAGAGAGAGGCAGTAATAAGTGTTGTCAAGATTATGGAGAAAATGGAGCCCTCACATCCTGCTGTTTGTTGCGAATGTAAAATGGTATAGCCACTTAGGAAAACAGTTTGGTGTTTCCTCAAGATGTTTACCATAGAGTTACCATATGACCAGAAATTTATTCCTTGGTGTATATCCAAGAGAAATGAAAACTGTGTCCCCTCAGGAACTTGTACATGAATATTTATAGGTATATATTCATAATAGTCAGAAAGTGCAAACAACCCAACTATCCAACAACCAAAAAATAGATAAATAAATGATGATAAATCCGTACGGTGGATGGTTACCTAACAATCAAGAGGAAGGAAGTACTGACACTTCCTATAGCAGAATGAACCTTGAAAACATGTTGCTAAGTGAAGCCAGTCAGATATTACAACCCCATAGGATTCCATTCACATGAATTGTGCAGAATGAGCAAGCGTAGACAGCAGTTAGATGAGTGGTTTCTAGGGGCTGGGAAGAGGAGGGACTGGGAGTTGACCGGTAAAGGGTACAGGATGGAAATATCCTAAAATTGATTGTGGTAACAATGACACAACTCCACGAAAATGCTGAAAACCAGTGAATTGTACTCCGGAAGTGGGTGAAGTGTATGGTATGTAAGTGATATCCGAACAGAGCTGTTCTTTTAAAAAATTGCTAAGCAAAAAGGAGAAGGAGTCATTTGTCAGACAAAGAAAGACAGAAAGGCACACTCATGAACAATAGAATGTGCAAAGACCCAGGGCTACAAAAGAGCCTGGCTCGATGGGGGAGTGTGGAGTTGTCTGGTGTGGGTCGAGTGTAGCCTCACGGAGAGAGGGAGGTACTTTCTGTCCCTTGCCCAGAAGTGAAGGCTGTATCATTTAGGAAAGGGACCTACTGCCAGGATCAGAGCAAGGGAGGGATGACACTTTTAACTTCCATATTAAAATTTTGTGTTGAATTTTGTTCCCGTCATTTGTGTATGACGCATGGCTATCTTTCAACTAAGATGAACACATTTGGCTCCGTAAATATATTAAGTGTGTTATGAATCAGGTCCCCATATGTGTCTTCTAAACACTTTGAAATCACCTGTTAAATTTGGTTGTTTTAATGTTCAGGTTGTGCATAATTGGCCCAAACAAAGTAAATTAATGAGAGACATTATCCCAAAGCTGAAAGAGTTCTAGAAACTTTCAGTCCAATCTGGAAATCTGTAAATGGGTTTCCCACCCATCCCAGTCCTGCTCAGGACCATAAGAAGTTGAGTTGCTAATGCTTTCCGCTACATGATTGCTTTTCCGATTTCCACCCCTCTTCCTTCTCTCTGTGCCTTTCTACTGACATGACTTGTCCCTGGCTGCCAAGATGTCAATGAACCTGTTAGCGACATTTCAACTCAGCTGCCCCTCTGAATTTGGGGGTCACTGGTGCCCTCCTACGCAGGCTTGCAACGTTAAATATGGCTTTAGGAGTCCGTGTTTAAATCCCTTTCAGACTTGGAGACAAGGCTTCCATTATAGCTATTTTTGGCCCCAGCTCAAGGTAATATTTCGTATAGTCTGAACTATCACAAGGACTTATTCTCGTTGAAAAATAAATTCAAGATAAATTCAAAAACATTTGTAAAGATCCTACACTTTGTCAGGTAGGCTTAACTGCCTTTCAAATTCATCCACTGCCTACAAGTGACAGAAATGGAGAAGAAATGGGTTATGATGGGCCAAAAAATAGAAAATACCAATTCAAGTAAAATTAAAGTATGACAGCCACCACCTAGCGAATATTGTTTTAAATTTTACAGTGGAGGTCTTTCTGTGCAGCAGTATGAGTAATGATCCCAGACTTGACAAAGAAATAACAGCCTCTGTCCATGGTACTAAATAACACCTTGCTTATCAACTCCTGTGAATCCAGCTATGATAAATGAATACCTTGCCACGAACAAAGAAAGAGGCTTAAAAATAAGTGATATTTTGCTGACACTTTTTGTACAAACCAAGGACACACTGATGCCAGGGAAAATATATTTGATACAAAAGGTCCCAGTGGAAATATTTACAGCTTGTGGAAGTGAACGTGGCTTGGACCTGCCGTTACCTGTGGGGCTGGTGGTAAGGCCCCTGTGCACGGTCCGCCTGGGTCATCCTGGGGCTGCAGACTGTGTAGTGGTTTTGTTATTTCATACAGATTTACTTTAGTTTGACGACAATAAATTAGGTCAAGTCCTCTGAGACTATTATTTATTGTGATGATCCGAAATCTCCACGGAACGTGACTGAACCCTTAGCCTTCAAAATGTGAGCACCTGTTAGTGCACCATCCTCGGTGCGAAGACACAGCTGCCTACACTTACGTACTTCAGTGTGCGAATCTGTCTCTCCGTTTGTGCTGATTTGTAGATGTAAGGCGCTTAAATGGAAGTGTGCATATGATTATATAAGCTTTTATGTGTTTATATTTGTATCTGAATATGTTATGTATTTATATATAGTATAGTACCCATGCAGGGATTTGTATATTTATAACTAGATGCTTGTGAAAGTAATACTCCGGCAAATGACTACATATTCATGCGAGTCTAGTGGGTATGACACAGAACACGTAAGGAATGTCAACATTATAATGTTGGATTGACACAGAGGAATTACTGTAAATCTTGGGGAGGAGGGAATGGAGTCTATTTTCAAAGATTGTTCTGATGTGGAAACCTATCTGGGCACAAGCTCTGGGGAGACCAGCCTGGGCCTCTGAACACGTCCAGTCCAGAGGGAAGAACACCCCCTCCGTCACTGAGTCCCGTGTAAAGAACCCCATGACCAAAGGAAGAAGCAGTAACTGGTTCTGCCTGGGGCACTGGTGGGAACTGCCAGCCGGGGCTGGCCCACGGGGAATGGCAAGTACCAGACAATAGGCAGAGCAGAGTTCCCAGCAGAGGAGCCGAAGAGGTCAGCCTGCCCTGGTTAAGTTCGAAGGCTCCCAGATGCCGGCGGACTGAATGGTCTCTGAGTGGGGGCTGCCCCAGCCGGTTCTGCTTCTCATCACACTAGGCAGCTGGTCCGTCACCGTGTTCGTTCGAGTGTCCCCCACTGTCCTGTTTCAGCTCATGCCCTTGTCTGGCGCATCTTCTAGCATGGGGCCTAGCAGGTGCTGAGTCCTGTCTGAGACACTTGCGTGGGGCCCCGCCGTACTGCTGGCTCATTGAGTTCTTGCCAGCATGTACATTTTGTGCAGTTTGGTGGTGCTACTCCTTATGGTGATAAGAGTTGTGAGCATTCTGATTTACTGAACCCACATTCATTGAGTGTCTCTCGTGTGCCAGGAACTGTTGTAAATCTGGTGATCGAGAGAGGAGCACAATGAACAGGAAGCAGGCTTGTGTTCATATTCTGTTGGTTGGGGAAGAGAGGAATGTCACATCTTTAACCAAGTGCACACATGCATCAGTAATGAGTTTGAGGCTGAGCGTGAGATAGGGCAAGAGATGGAGAATGACAGGGAGGGGTCTGTTCAGGATGTATGTCTCATGGCAGGGGAGGCAGCCCCGTGTGAAGGTCCGGAGGAAGAACATTCTGCAGAAGGAACAGCAGACACAGGTCCTCTCCGTCAGTGCGCTGAGGACAGAGCCTGTGCCACATCAGAAGGAGCGGGGGTCAGAGACTCACAGGCATTGGGAGAAGTTCAGTTGCTTTCCTAAGGGTGAGGGGAACTGGCCAGAGGGTCTTCAGAGGGTGTGGCATGGTCAGACTTATGCTGGAGAATTGCCTCTCGGCCTCCGTGCTGGACCTGGGAGCAGCCAGGGGCTGCCCACGGTGGAGTCAGCACTGGGTAGCTCTGGGACATGGTGTTGGTGGCAGGGGTGGAGGCAGGGAGTGGGTTCATGAGAAATCCTAGGGTTGCCGTTGGAGAGGACTAATGATGAGTTGGATGTAGGAAGGAAAGGAAATCACCAAAATCTACCCCTATGTTTTAGCCTCAGTTAACTCGGTGAATCATGACGAGATACCAGGGACTCAAACATACCATCCACGCTGAGTGAAAACCAGTACATTCAGGGGATTTGTAGAGCATTGTACTCTGCATGACCCTGTGATGGTAGACAAGTCACTGTGATGGTGGGTCCGAGACATTGAACACTCGTCCAGACACGCAGAGGGCACCACGCCAAGAGGGACCCTGACGGCGATGAGTGCATGGGGTCCGTCGGTTGTGACAAACGTGCCACCTGGTGGGGGTGCTGGGTGGGGGGGGCTCTGTGGGCAGGGGAGGCTGGGATTGAGGGGAGGTCCCTGCACCTGCCACTCAGTTTGGTTGTGAGGCTGAAACGCCCTCTAAAATCTAAAATCTATACAAAATAAAACAAAGGAAAACCCAGTAACCGGTCCCTCTGTCTTCACATGTTGCAGATTTAATCGGTGGGATTTGGGGCTCTTCCAGTTTGGGCTTGAGCAGCAGGGGGCAGCAGAAGTCACTGGTGTTAGGACCATACGTGTGTTTCCGTGGCCACCTGGCAGTACGAAGGACGGTCCTGGTCAGTTTGGACTTTGTAACTGGGCGAGGGGCTTCTGCACCAGAGACATGGGTTTCCTCACGGGGAGGAGCCTGGGAGTCTGCGAGCAGGGGCCAGTGTGGTCACTTCCTGGCAAGGACCTCTCCTGGGTTGTCCTCACGTGGAAGAGGGAGGGCAGCTCTCGGGGGTCCGTTGGATAGGGGTGCGGAGCCCATCTTGGAGGCTCCATCCTCGACCTCGTCAGCTTCTAAAGGTCCTACCTCCTAATGCCGTCACTGTGGGGGCTCGATTTCAGCCAGTGAATTTTGGGGGGTGGACACAAACATTAAGTCCATGGCACAAATGGTTCAGCCCCCACGATTGAGAGGACATGCCCCCAGGAATGGAAGCAAGAATTCTGGTGCTCGCACACCGTGCTCATAGCAGCATAACTCACCGTAGCCAGAAAGTGGAGGTGACTCAAGCGTCCACGGGTGGGCGAACGGATAGACGCGGAGTGGCCCATCCATGCGGCAGAACTTTACTCAGCCCTCAGCAGGAAGGGAATTTACACACAGGCTACACACGGACGCATCTCGCAGGCGTTGTGCTCAGTGAGCTAAGCTTGGGCGTTAGGACCTTCACACATGAATTCAGGGAGCGCAGACACGCGCGCGCTGTGAGGACCCCTGCAGACCCGCAGGAACAGCCCATCGGGAGGCCGTGGTGGGCTGGGCAGCGGTGACCACTCAGACGCTGGGGATGGGCGCCGTCGTGGGGGAGAGCAGCTGGGTGTGCAGGGGGCGCTGACGACAGGAGAAGGCTGGCAGCAGCTTCTCGGGCCCGGACGTGGGGGGCGTCCCTGCGCGAATGATGGGGCTCTGCTGTGGCTGCACCTCACGGTGTCAGCAGGCCCGGGGCTCCAGTCTGGGCTCGGGGAAGGTGAGATCCAGGCGGGCCATGGGCAGGACCCTGGGGCGTGAGTGTTCAGGAGAGAGGACTACAGTGTTGGCACTGAGCTGGGACAGGTCCTGGGAACCCAGAAGTCAGGCTTAACAAACAAGCTTCGTTCCTGCTCTCCCTGGGACAGTGGCTGAGTTAACGGGGAGACCCGCTTGCATGTGTGTTGTTGACAGCAAGGACGGAAATGCCAAGAGTACCGCACGTTCAGGATTCATGGGCACCACGGATGTATTTCAAGAACAGCTTCATGCAAAGAAATGGAAATCAGTTGCTGGTCCTGGCCATGAACTTGCCTGCGTCACTGGCCAGTGACTTCCTTTCCGTAGGCTTTTCTTGTCCTGACTGAATAAAAGACCTAATGATGCTGCTTATTTACATAGAATTGTCATGGGAGCTAATAAGATCGGAGCCGTGAGGAACTTTGAGTTTCATACGCAAAAATGGCAGAGAATAGAGTGACCCATCGATTACTCACAGACAAGCCATTTACTTTATGGCGAACTCCTAGGCCCGGCGCGCCTCTGCCTGGCAGCGAGCGTACATTCAAGTGAATAACATCAAGACCCTGTTTTTCCTTAGAGATTCCCACTGATTATTTAACTTTCTTAGGTAAAGCTTACTCTGAGGGTGAATCAGCTCCCAGAAACACTCCGGAGTCCGATATGACATTTAGGGGTTTGACGGCTGGAAAGGGGGGGTGCTGAGAGGTGAGCTCACAGGGGGCACGGCTTTGGGGCGGCTGGCGGATTTTCTGTCTGTGCTGTGCACCTGCCGCTCCCACAGTCGTGGACGGTCAGATGTTCCCTAGCCGTGTTTTCCTGCTCTGGTCACAGCTGTGTCCCCCACACCAGTGATGCTAGGACCGAGGGGCAGTCTCAGTACTCAAGGGAGAAGGGACGGAGGGAAGGAGGCGTCCTCCGAGATGTTTGCGCATTACCTGTTAGTAGTGATGGTGAACTTTGTGTGTTATGATGGATCCTGAGCAGATGTCCATGACCAGCAAACCACGGTCTCCAGACATCCGTCCGTGGCCTTTGTATCTGCTTCCCTCCGACCCACCACTTTTTGAAAGCTACTGATTTCTGGGTTTGCCTTCACACGTTCGCATTTCATATTAAACAAGCTCCTCAGAATTCTGTTTATGTGCGATTCCTTGATTGAGGGAACGAAGCCGTGTGCCATCCGTCACTGAGCGCGGAGCCTGCTGCAGTCGGCTTGGTGCCCGACCGTTTCGTGTCTCACGTGATTTCTTCTCTCTCTTGTTCCTCAAGTATTGAAGAAGCCCAATGCATTTTTCTACCACTTTACTGCTATTCTGTATTTTTGGTGTGCACATTAGAAGATGACAAAGGCTAACACCCAACAGTCTTCTGCTTCATGAGCTATTTTGAAAATGGTTAGAACAGAACCTGCATAGTTTCTTCCCCAGACCTTTATGCGGACAGCTTTCCTGAGAAGGGCGTACCCCTCTCACACGACTCTTGCTGGTCCTTCAAGCCTGGTCACTCTCGCTGCCCCTGCAGGTGCCCCTGGCTCCTTTGGGGCTGCACTTGCTTCTGGAACGCGTTTCTCCTCCCTCGGGCAGAGCTCGTCCTGTGTTGTAATGGGCTGCTCTCTTCAGTGTCTGCCCACGTGATGGGATTCTTACATTTATAGATTAATAATCAGTGAAAATGCTTATCAAATTGCTGACGCTTGGTGATTGATCAGCGTGTCCTTGGTTGGGGACAAGGCATCTCCACGACTGTCTCATTTACTTGTGGAACAATCCTAGGGGTAGACTCTGTGACTATCTCCTAGATAGTAAAACTGTGTCCTGTTTATTTTAAAATTGGAATGAGGGCAAACTTAGAGGATGGTAATATTAACAGCTAATATTTAGGGACTTACTTTGTGCCAGAAATATGTTTTACACTTAAACTGTTTGCATTTTTAAAATGCTTTTCAAATTAAAGTGGGTGTATGTTCTCCGACAGCGTCCTTTGATACCCCTTGTCCCTCCCCACGTGTTCACTCCTGTCGCCCCACCTCCCTGGAAATACCCTCGGATAAAAATCCGCTGTGGGTCATCGTAGGCTTTGCTCTGCCTCTGGAAGTGTTCCAACAGCAGCATGTCATAGGCTCCTATGACCGGCGCACGTCGCCGAGCACGGCGGGTTCTCGAGACAAGCATGTCTTGGACACATACACTTTGAAAAGTAGAAATGAGAAGTCCATGGACGGCTTTCCTCTTTCCCTTTATTTTTGAATGTTTGAGATTTTTCCATTTCAGCACGTAAGAGTCCATAGTATCAACAAGTGATGACTGAGCTCAGTCGACATGTCGTCAGGTTACTTGAGCTGCTGAGTCAAGCACGGGTCTCCCACCATCATTATATTGTGTGTCTGTGAAATCGTAGTGTCAGGTTTCCCTGTCCCAGCAAGTGCGTGGGCAGGCTCGTGCCTGTTGCTGGGATCTGTGGGGAGCGTCCCCATTGTCATGCTTCTTGCTGTTTTGGGAAGTGTTCGCGGTGACGAGGGCATCCTGGTGCCGTGACGTCCGCAGGTCTGACCCTGCTCCCCCCACCCGTTCAAAGGATGGCTGCACGTTCCCCCTCCGGTGGCTGTCTGATGGAGTGTTTCTCTGTGATGAGGGCCGGGAAGCCCTCTGCAGCTTTGGGACTGGGGGGACAGACATGGGAGCATGATCTCGGCCCCGTTAGTCCTGGCCCCCGCGGGAGGGAGGCCCAGGAGGTGGAAGGCACGGCCGCCGAGTCTGGATGGCCCCGCAGCCCAACACCAGGCCATCGGAGTCTGCACCCCCACCAGCCTCCTGCTGTCGATCGGGGCTGCTGTCCCCTTGTCTGTCCGCTGGGCCCAGCCCCAGCAAATACAGTCCCCGCCGGGCCGCCTGCTGGCGTGGGAGCCGGGCCGACTCTGCAGAATCAGCCTTGGGAAAGCGGGTCCTACTCCCGGGGATCTTGCGGTTGGCCATGCCAGGAGCCTGGCCACCGGCCGAGCTGCTGGCTGCGGGTCAGCCACTCCCTCCGTGGGCTCCGGGGGCATCTCGTCCTGTAGCCCTGGCAGGCACAGAGGCGGGAGCCCGGGTGGGGGTGTCACGGGCCGGCGCCCTCTCGGATGGGGGGGTTGCTGCAAGTGCACCTGCTTCCCACCCGGCCCCGAGCCACCTCTGAAAACACCCGCAGCACCCACAGGGCCCTCCCCAGACGACATGCCTCTGCATTCACAGCAGAGAGGCAGCGCGCCCGCTTCTTGGGCCAAGGAAGGCAGAGTAACGCCCTACACCAGGGGCAGGGCGGGCGAGGCTGTCACCGCTCACGCCTGGAGCCTGGGAGACACGCCGGTTCTTGCCAGGCGGTGTCTGGTTCAGGTATAGATTATGTGCACATAAAATCATCAGTAAGAATTCTCTGTCTTATGCAATTAGCATAAATTAGTGGAGTCTTCTCCTAATTTAAATGAGACTCTGTGCTAATGATGATGAATTCACCGTGTATCGAGTTTTATTCCCTTCTACATCGGGACTGTTGTTTTAATGGCTGTTCCTCAGGGAAGACGATGGGTGTTGACTAGACGCCGTAGGCCGAGGCCACAGACGCCCCCTCCTTGTAACGGGCTCCACAGGTAGGAGCGAGGCGGGCACGGGGGAGGGCATGAAGGCAGCAGCGGACGGCCGCCGTCCCGGAACACAGGCGGGTGCGGACCCGAACTGCCCTTCCCGGAGCCCGAGCCCAGCACCGGCCCTGTGCTGTGTCACGTGCGCTTTCCTTCACTCATTCCCAGCCTGGTGGACGAGCGGGGACGGGGAGCAAGGCCCAGAAGGGGACTCCCAGCTGCAGGGGAGGAAGCCCTCCGAATGGCCAGCCCTCCCTCGTCAGGACCTCGGCCTCCCGCGCCCAGGGGAGCTGCTGAGCTGCAGCTTGGGACATCTTCCTGACCGTGAGGACGGCCGTGTCTGTGATCCCTATAAACTGGGGAACTTGCGGGGGGTAGTGCTTTGACCCAGCTGTCCGTGCGCCAGGGGATGGGTTGCCTCACCCCGAAAACTTCCCTTCTTCACTCCAGACTCAAGCATGGAGAGTTTCGGGTGCTCCAGGGTCGCTCACCTCATGGCAGAGTTGGGTTCCCCAAGGATGCTCCCCAAGGACATGGCGTGCTGTAGATGGGAAAACCTCTCCGCTTCCCCGAACATCCTATAGCTGGGGTGCAAGGCTCCTGTGGACTTTACGGGAAACGCAGAGTGACTCCCGTAGAACACAGAGAATGACGGTTTCTCACCTACGGTCTTGCTGGAAATAGTTTAAGGGCAGAGCCTGGTGGCATTAATGGCAGACTCTGGAGTGACATCTGCGTCAGACTCGGACTCTGGAGAAGTTAGTATGCCTGTGGCCAAACGGACACCTTTCCCCAGGCTCCTGGTGACCTCTGACCCACAGATTTGAGTTCATCAAAGGTACCAGTTCCTGCACTCTGGGCATTACCGTGCGATCACCGTGCTTTGAACTTGGTGGATGATTCTGAGCGTATCCAACCTGTGATGGGGATTAGATGTACGGAGAAAGTCCTGTGTTTGTGGGTCAGTTTTGGTGCAAATTCAGGTTAGCCCTTCATGATGAGTGGTAAAAGCCAGTTTCTGGTTTACCTCCTGCTCCAATAGCCTGGTAGTGTGCTCTGGTCCCATGGAGGTGCAGGAGGGGTGGACCGTGGTCTTGGCCAAGGGTCGCTGACAGGTAAATCTGGTTCTCCTAAGTGCATGACTCTGAAGTCATGACTGCCTGGGTTCCTGGCTGCTCTCTCCCCAGGTTCCCTTCCCCAGCTCTGTGGTCCTCTGGGGAGACCTGAGCTGTCACCTCTTTCTTCCCCGTAGACACACACACCTCCCAGAGTCCCTGGGAGCAGTTCCGTTTCTGCTCTATCCTGTCACCATGAGGAGAGCCGGGGCTGGGGACATCGGGCCCCTCGGCCATTGCATGGCCCCAGACAGGTCACTTAACACCGGCAGCTGCAGCGGCCGCATCCACAGAGCTGGCGGCAAGGGGTTCCCACTATTACCTGGAGTGCACTCAGCATCGTGTCCCTAGTGAGCCATGCAGAAGGTGGATAGTGCTGTGTCTTCTGAAACCCAGACCAGCACAGGGGGTCTTGGGAATTGGGGTGAGCTCTTGGGTTGTTGCTGTGTCCCTAAGCAAAAGACCCTCATTGGCGTTTCCGTAGACCCTCGGTCAGGGGTGGCGTGTGTGTTGGTAGCTTACCTGTGCCTCGATCACAGACGTCAGCTACGGACATTGCGGGGATGCAGCCTCTGTTGGTGCTGTGCCCGCCGCCCATTGCCCGACCACTGCCTCCATCCTGGACCACGTGTGTGTGCTCCCCAGACGGTGCTCTGGCGTGGCTTCAGATGGGACGAGTGCCCACGTGCCCGGTCATGCTCTCTCCTCCCAAGACTCTGGGTCCCCCACTTTCTGGACTTGCCCACTTCAGATGCAGAATAGTTGAGCTCCGGGCTCCACTTCGTACGTGGGTGGGTGGAGGCCCGGTCGGTCCAGCCCTGCAGCCGGAGCGGACAGTGCAGCTCAGGGCTGTTGGCGTGGGGCGGGGTGGGGCAGCTCTGTGATTGACCAGCAGATATGATCAGCCTGATGTCCGAAAAGTCAGATGAGTTCTGAGTCCAGTTTGTTTTAAAGGACAAGGCTGCCTTCTCCGCCACGTGGGTCCAACCCCTCTGTCCCTCATCCACCTCCACCTGCGAACCCGCATGTCCCTGCTGGGTCGGGCGAGCGTGAATGCTCGGCTCCCCCCTGTCCCCACCAGCTCCTCCTGGCTACCAAAGCCGTCCCACTGAAGAACCGCTGACACACTGCGCCCTCCCCCTCAGGAACCATCCTTGGCTCCTAATTTTACATGAAAAATGTCTCAGGTCCTTCTGTGATTTTCAGTTCCCTTCCCAAACTGTGCGCGACATGTCCCCCACCACACTAGACGCTGACTCCCGCCAGCCCGTCCTCCCGGCGGACGTCCGTGCCTGTTTTCTGACTGCGGTGTTTCGTCCCGTCTCCCTCTCTGTTGAAAGTCCTACTTGTTCTTCAAGACTCAGTCCAGATACTGTCTCTTCTGTGAGCCCTTTGCTTCTCCTTGGGGTTGGAGGACACGGAAGCTGGGTTCCCCCGAGTGCCCGGTGCTGGCCACCTGACGGGCTGCTTGAACCATTTGTCACTCAGCCCCACAACCCTTCTGCGGAGGATGCCAGTGTCCCCAAGCTAGAGCCCCGGGGGCAAGTCACCTGTGCAGAGTGACCTGGCCCCGAGGTCTGACTTCTTTCCCACAAAGAGCGCATGTCTTGGAGATAATTGAGCTTGTGTTTATTGTCGTAATTTCCTGATGCACTTGTGAATGCCGTGACCCCCAAACACGCGGTCTGTCATGCAGAGTCTGACCCAGAGGGACGGGTCTGCGCCCCGAGGACAGACCCTGATGGTAAGCCTAGTGTCTGTCCTGGAGGGTAATGGCATCCTTTTGCTCACGATTATTTGTGCCTGAAAGCAGATATAACAGAGTTGTGATCAGAATAAAGGTTTAGATATTAAATTAGGTGATAAAATACACTATTTCAGCTAAGTAATTTGCGTTGAGCCATACACAGCCATGAAAACGTATTTAATGTGTGCACGTGCCTGTAACAGACAGTGTTAGTTCACTAACATGCAATGTGTGGAGTATTTGCTAAGGTGGTTTCTCTGCTGTAACGTTTGCTCATATGTGGCGTGGGCTGGCCCAGTACCGAGAGGAACGCCGTGTCGTGGGGCGGGTGGACACCGCTGCGTGGCGCCCCCGTCCCTCCCGCAGCTGGGGTGAGGTCTGTGGCCATGCAACCGAGACCCCATAGTAACGGCCTCTCTCTCTTCTGTTTGCAGAGTCCCAGTGCACCCTCTGCGGGGAGCCGGAAGGTGAGTGTGCCGCCCCGCGTGGGCGTGGCGGGGGCACCGCGGGGAGGCTGCGGTAGGTGGGTCCAAGCGCGCGTTCTTCACGGTGTTTGATGGAGAGCTGGCAGAACCATCTGTGTGGTGTGCAGGGTGAGCTTTAGGCAAGAGGGGTCATCGCTAAAGGAAAACTGAGTCACAACCAAATCACAACACTTCCCTTTTGTTTGGGATTTAGAAATTTTAATCAGGTTTCTCCAGGTAATAAATGCTGACATTAGAAAATGTATTTGTTGGATTTAAATATATTAGTCAGAGTGATGATGGGCCTCATACGAAATAAGCCCTCGGAAAACCATTCCGTATTATTGATGAGCAAATCCGAGGGGTGCAGCAGGAACCGTACTGGTCATCAGTGACATTAGACAATGCACGGTAATTCAGATCCACGTATCTGAAACGCTTTGAGAAGTAGAGCTCCTGAACCTGTGATTTAACTACATTCCAGAGTAGTGAAAGCCGAAATCTGTCCTATTTCTCAGAGTCACAACAGGAAAGATAAAGGGCATGTGGTTAGCATGTACCTCCACTAACAGGGGCTCTGAAATCATCAGAGTTTTGATCTTCGGCGCCTGACCAGCCAGCTTCCGGCTGTGGAGTGATGGCCTCTGGAGTCCAAGATCCCAGAATGCCCAAATATGAATGGCTAGTGTGTGCACCATGCCACGCAGATGTCATCATATTCCCCGCGGAGATCTTTACCCATAAGATGAGAGAAAATGGTGACTGTCAGGGTAACCTAGAAATTCCATCAAACACTGTTGCTTCCACGTTGTGGTTGATGTGACTAAGTCCTCCCCCTTCTCGCTGTGTGGTGTGAGGACAGCACCGTGCATTGGCACGGCGGTAGCAAGTCGCGTTAACTCGAACGGTCACGGCCGCGGAAGACCTGCGACCCTGGGGTTCGGCGGGTGGGGAGTGGAGGCCCCGGGAGCGCTAGCAGCGGCCTCCTGCCTGGGCGGGCTCGGGCGCCCGCAGAGTTCTCTGGCCTGTGTGTGTCCTCCTGGCATCTGAGCACTTTGTTCTTCCTTGTCGTGATGTCCGTGTGTGTCCCGCTCTGGGACGCTGCGCCTCCCGCGTGGCCGTCCCGTGCAGCTGTCTTTGCCGCCCCCACGCCCCACGCGCTTTCTGCTGGAGTCTGCAGTGCGCTCCGGTTCCTGAGAAATCCCGGTCTCAGATGCTCCTGCCTCGTGCCTGAGCCCGACTGTGTCTTGCTTTCCCGCCTGCCTGTTGACAGCGTCTGTCGTCTGCAGAGTGTGTGTGCACTGTGTGCAGTCTGGGTCCTAGCTGTCTGCGGCTTCGTGCTGTCCTGAAAGGGCACACTGGGTGCCGACAAATCAGCGTGGCGCGTGAGGCGGGTGACGGTGTGCTTTGGATCGAGGTGGTGTTCCCTGGGGACTCCTTGCTCGGGGACAGGTGTTTGTGTGTTCCTGTGGACACCCTCCGTGAGGGGACCCCCACGGCTGACCTCCGTGCAGGGGCAGGGCTGCAGCCCCCGCCCCTGGGAGCACCCCTGCTCCGGGGTCCTGAGCCCCCGGCCCCACCCGGTCAGGTGTCACCACTGCACCTGCCCATCCTGGACAGTGCCCGGCACGTGCCCCAGCGGCCTGCTCTGGCTTGGCGTCCACATCCAGAGTCAGCCCCACACCAAAGGTGGAAAATGTCGGGAGAAGAGGGAGGAGCTATGCCCCTCCCTGTTCTGAGGACAGACCAAGATGTAGCCGTTTACAACCAGACCTGCTCTACTCGGTCAGAGAGCCGTGCCAGCTGTCCACCCCGAGGGGCCATGAGCGGCGGGGAGGCTGAGGCCGTGTTTGTGGGGCCGTCCCTTTGCCACCTTGATCTGGGGCTCTGCAGGCAGCCCGGTGCTTTCAGATATGCAAGTGCAGTTGCTCCAAATCAGAGGAAGGGAGGAAAGATTTGATGGCTTGGTCTCAGCTGGGCTTTATTTTTTGAAAAGCACTACCATGCATATTCATACATTTTTAAATCATTTAAGTAATTAGTCTAAGTGAGAGCTGCCTGGGTGCAGTGAGTGGAATCTGAAATCAGCTTTTTTGTTCAGTAATTTCTCTGGCAGCTTCCATCGGTTAACTCATAAAGGCCGCGGCCAGAAAGGATCAGAGCCGGAGGCCTGCGCACGAGGCAGGCTCAGATCCTGTGCCTCCTGCTCATTCCGTCCACAAGGTTAAGGCATCAACTCATTAAGCTTCTCTCTTTCTTGACAGAAAGCTGTTAACAGTCTTTCTCTGCTAAACCAGTGAAGTGGGAAACACCTATTTGCATTTTAATGATTAGTTCTCTTGGAGGGAGCTAGGTCTTTGGATACAGACTGAATAATTAGCATTGTATCAGATGATAATACCTGTCAAGCAGCGAGACTAAGAGCAAAGTTTATGGGGCCCGGAGGCCTCAGGTTGCCAGGAGTGAGGACCCCTGCTAAGGTGTGGCCCGTTTTGCAGAGAACATAAATTTATAATCATACCAAACCTGTAGATGGCAATTTCAGTGTGTAAATTTGCTGATGCTTTCTACCTTGTGTGGTTTCTGAAATTTGGACGACTGTGATTTGGGGAGGAAAATGTTTAATGGGCTTTGTGGTTACTTATTGGTGTCTTCCCACCAAGAATGCACAGACAAGTACCTCTGAGTCGGGGGGGCGTGGCGCAAGGGGGAAGAGCCTGTTAGACAGACAGACTCACCTGCCGGTTGCAGGGGTGCACTCACCAGAGTGTTCTGCCAAACTGGAGACCAGTTTGAAAAAAACAAAAACAAAAAACCAGAAAACAGTTTAAAATCTCCTAAGAGCAATATTGTCCTAATGGTTTGCTGCAGGACTCCGTGGTAAGACTGTCTCCATGTCTATCGTGTTCTTTGTGGTTCCTGTTGTCTTTTGGACGTCGGAGTGATACTACCTAGCAACATCACTTTGCTAGTTTATCTTGACACTGCAAGGATCTCAGAAGGTTTCACGTGATATAACCCATCGATTTAATATAGGAAAATAATCTGAGTATATGATCCTTTTCAAACTTTATTGACAGATGCATGACAGCACTTGCTTTTTAACTACACCACAGGGAATATTATGGTAGAACCACAGATGTCAATTCATGGACGTGCTGATTTGTGTATATTTTTATGGTTCAATTTGCCCTCCCAGCAAATAGATTTTCTAATGTGGGAGGACAGATGATGGTGCCCAGAAGGGCTTAGGAAAACTTGAGATTCCCTACAATGTAATAACAATGTCTTATATCTATGTGATTTAACCCAATTAAAACTAAGAAATAAAATAAACTATTGTAATATAAATTTGGTAGAAAAGAGTAATGCTACAAAAATGTTGGGGTGGATTTTAGCATGAAAGAGTTTTTGTGATAGATATCTTAAGATTATAACTTCAAAAGAAATAGACTGTTTATGAAGCCATCGACATATTAGAGTATTTGGAAAATGTTATTTTTAGAAATTCTGGTTGCAAAGCAAAATTCAGGTTCAAAAAAATCACAAAAGTCAAGATAAGAGACTTTCATTTTACATCTGCTTTGGTTTGGTTTTGGTTTTTTACTTTGATCATTTCAGACACAAGTTGCATACTGCTCTTAGAATTTGGGGCAGACTCATATATATCACTGCAAATAGAAAGAACCCCAGCTATCTCTTCTCTTCCTCACTCGAGAGTAAGAAAAGTGGCAAATGTTTCCTGTATTTACTAGCATTGTGTTCTTGATTTTTTAAATACAAGTTTTCAAGATTTTCCTCACAAATGACTCTAAAAATGTTAGACTTCCATACTGTTTTTGCTCCTTAACTGAGTAGGTGTCATCCTGAGATTTTAAGATCTCCCAGCAATTGGGGAAGAATAGGAAGGCCGCCTTTTAAAAGCCTGGACATCTCGGGTTTGGGGAGAACCCTTCGGCCCCAGCTCTGCTCTCACGGAAGCAGGGGCCACCCGCGCCTCCCCTGCAGCTGCTGCCCCCTCTCGTTGGGAGATCAGACCTCGTTAATTGCATGCTTTCGATAAAAATGGTCTTTTCTGTTTGCTATTCTTGGAGGTTTGTGGTAGATAACCAGCATTTATTAAGTTCTCAACATGTGCCAGGCACTCTAGAAAAAATTAACGTTGCTTAGGAACTGAAGAATTCAACTGGCTTTTGAGAGAAAACAGAATTCCATTCCAGCCGATCTGTCTTCTGGGACCTTAGAATGCTTGGTGTTTTCGTACAAATCAGAAAATATTGTGGAGGACACAAGAAGGAAAACTGTTGGTCTTAAAAGGCCAGGTTGGAGGGCATCAGAAGGTTCTGCTCCTCCCGCTGTGGGGTCACGAAACTGCTGCGTGTCACGGTTGCTTTCGGGGCAAACCTGAGCTTGAGTGAAGGAAAGGCAATCCTCCCCGTTCCCAGAACGAAGAAGGACTTTTAAACCAGAGGCTAGGCAAAACTCAAGGCCACAGTAGCCCCTGAGACATAAAACCCAGAAGGGGGCACAGGGATGGCGTGGGGGGCACTCGGGCAGGTGTGGGGTGTGGGAGCCCCTGCACCTGTGGGAGCCACTGGACTCTGCCCCCGGAATGAAACCTGGAATCTCAGCGTGTTCCCCATGTGTGAGAAGAAGACTAGAGAACACTGACCAAGAAAGTTAAATGAAGCCAGTCACATTTCCGGCTCATTTCTGGGTCATGGGTAGAACATAGAGTCACCAGCACGAAATGCACACTAGAGGCGTGGGTGTGAGAGCCGAGGTCCCAGCACCTGTGTGTTGCAAAAGGACCGCGTGGTAAAATGAATGTGAAAATTGTTCCCAGCTCGGTTAGGATACGATCAGGACCCGAGGACTGCAGCAGACTCAAAATCACACATTATCTACAGAATCTTTGACAACGTAGGACTCCCCCTTTCCTATAAAAGACAATAAAAGATTATAACCCATATAAAGACATTTCAAGGGGATGAGAACACATGGCAGAAGACTAAGCAAGCAACCGCTAAAAATAGCGGCTTGCACAGATACTGGGTGTGTTGAAAATAACTACCTTGGTGTTTAAAAGGAAAAGAAACCATAATGAAATAACTATCTAATATGACAGAAAAGCAGATTAAAAAACAAACACCATATCCAAAGCCAAAAAATGTCATTTAAATTTGTAACTGTGTCCATCTACCGTAAAGCAGTTTAGACAGAGCTGAACAGAGAATGAGCAAATCAGAAAACAGATATGAGGATAAAAACCAGAGTTGTGCATCAAAATCCCAAGGGTGATATGAGACACAAATGAAGAAGCGTGGGGGGATGGCCTGAGAAACAAGCCCACGTTTGCAGGTGAACAGGACGCTGTGGAGAAAGGAGCACAGGCTTGCTCAGAAGGAGAGGCTGAGATTTTTTTTTAGAACTGAAGACATTTGTTGTGCCTTTTTGATCTAAATACTCCCGATGCTAAAACTAAGTCAATAAAAACACATGCACATCCAATTAAGTGAAACTGTGGAATATAAGAGACAAATAATTTTAAACATCCCCAAAGAGAATGTATAGATCATTTACATTGCATTGAGTCCCAGAAGCTTCTCATCATCAAAACAGATGCTGGATGGCTTTGGAATAATACCTCAAAATTGCTGAGAAGATGCAGGGGGTGGGTGGGTTTGGTAGGAAAACAGCACGTGTTCAGTGTAATGTGGAATAAAAGAGAAGGAGAGGGAGAGACAGAGACAGAAGGAAAAAAGGCTCAGATAACACAAAATACAGGATGGAAATCCCTCCAGGGTTTCTATAGATAAATAAAGTCACTATTTAATGAAAAAAGGATACTGACTTTAAGAAGCTAAAGCCATCATCTGCTTTAGAATAGACCTGAAATATATGGAAAGCAAAAAAATAAACAGGATTGCAGGGAAAAACTGACAGAACCCAAGTCCCGCTGGGAGCCCCCTCTTCTCCACGCACAGGGTCCCGTGGAGCGAGCCGGTCACAGCAGGCGGGAGCAGAGGACGCTCACCGCGGCTCCTTGGGCCCGGCATCCTGGAGGGGAGCACTGCCTGCTGTCTGCTGAGGGACTCTGGCCACGTCCCCAGCGTCTGCCTGTTCGCCTGGCCACAGTTCTCTTGTACGTGTAGCCGATGTGATGTTACAGCAGGTGCTTACGCAAACCACCCGAGATTTATTGGAAATATTTACAGAAATCTAGGACCCTTTTGGTTTCAAGATGGGCACAGATGCACTTGGACCATGTTCTCTTAGTGGGGGAGTGTGTGAAGCAAGAAGCAGCTTCTCTGCTGTCCCCTTCCCGGAGTCCCCGGAAGCTGGGAGAACCCAGCCTCCTCATGTAGTGGTTATAGCCAGCTGTAAACATCTCTCCTGGAGGCCCTGTCAGATTGTCTTGTTTCCTGCTTCAAATGCTGGCAGAGCCCCTCCCTGTCCACCACCCACATCCCACATTCCGAGCCTTCGCAAACGCCACACCTTCCCTTCCTGCCCACATTTAGCCACAGTTCACACATGCCCCCTTGTATTTGGGTCCCCATCTGAGAACGTAGGGCTCCGTGAGCATGCTCTGGACTTGGAAGGTTTTCCTGCAGTGTGATGGGCAAAGGAAAGGGGTCGTGGGGACCACATGTGTGTGTACGTGCCTGTGCATGTGTGTATGCGTGTGTGTGTCTGCGTATGTACATGTATGTGTGTATCTGTGTGTCTGTACACGTGTGTACTTGTGCATGTATTATATATCTACATGTCTGTGCGTGTGTGTGTACACACACGTGTCTCTTTGCCCATACATCTGTGTGTCTGTACACGTGTGCACACCTGTGCATGTATTATATATGCACATGTCTGTGCGTGTGTGTACACACACACATGTCTCTTTGCCCGTACATCTGTGTGTCTGTACATGTGTGCACACCTGTGCATGTATTATATATGCACATGTCTGCGCGTGTGTGTGTACACACACGTGTCTCTTTGCCCGTACATCTGTGTGTCTGTACACGTGTGCACACCTGTGCATGCATGTCTCTGTGTGTGTGCATGGGGGGCACATTTGTGTCTCTCCATGTGTGTACATGTTGTGCGTGCATGTGTCTGTACATGTATGTGTGTGTTTTGTGTTTGCGGTGTATCTCTGTATCATATGTGTCGGTGCGTGTGTCTGTATGTCTATCTCTGTGCTTGTGTGTGTCTATATGTTTGTGCATGTCTGTGTGCATGTCTGTGTGTGTGAGGTTAACACAGAGAAAGGGACACAAGGAGTGGCTTACATTTGTTATCTCAGCAGACATTAGCGTTTGCATGGATGGGAGCAGAGGGGACATGTAATATTTTTTATTAAAAATAGGGAGGTCTAGGAACAGACTTGCAGGGTCAGCTCAAGCCCCAGCTGCTGATGAGCCCTGTGATGAGCCCTCCATCAGAGCCCCTGTCGTGCCTTGTCTTACACTCCTTCCAACATTCTTCTGCCGTGGCTGCTCTTGGAGCATGAGGTGCCTCAGGCCGCCGGCTGGTACCGGGAGCCAAGGGGCTGTGTCATTCTTGCCTTCACACCCGGGGCCCAGCCAACCCTATACACGTCACACCTGTGTGTTTCTGAGCCAGATGCATAAAACTGACCATCCAGATATCTGGTCTCTTCACCAACAAAGGTAGTTTTGTCAGCCACGCTTAGAATCAGGGGTGAGGCCACAGCCACTGAATATGAGAAAATAGAGCAAAAATGGGGATGAGTTGCATGGACCATCTGGTGTCTGAGACGCGGTCACAATTATGCATTTATGCAGAATGATATAAAATGCACAAATGAACCCTAATTTGCACATTTTGGATTTTTGGATTATCTAATATCTGAGATTCAGGCATTCAGCTAGCATGGAAGCAATTTTACCTCATTAATGTGCTCAAGGAATAAATAAATGCTCTGTTTTTCTGGTTGCCGAGCAATTTAAATATCAGGTTTCAGATTTAGTATGTTTAGGTAAAGTACTGTCTGTTCTCTTGTTGCTAAACCCGCACCTGTTTGCCACACTTTGAAGCCTATTTGGGAGATGAAAGGACATACGGAATGTATGCAGTTGAATACGTACAGGAAGGGGAAACCAGAGTTCCTCCTAGAATTCATAATAAGCTCCTCTTCAGTACTGAAAAAGGGCGAAAGAGAGCAATTTCGCATGAGGACAGGATCTGACATTGATCTTCCAGGTTCAGATGTTGCCCACTTTGAAAGCAAGAGCTGTGTTGTGATACTTGAGTATCAGCCATGCCATCTCGTGATACGGTCATGAAACACCCCAGACGCAGTGTCTTTGGGTCGGTGTGCCGAGAGTTACAGATCCCAAAGAGAATCCTTCCCACCTCCCAAAGCCGCAGGAAGGTAGAGACGCCGAGCGCTTCTATTTCTTGATAATGAAGCGTCTACCCAGAAGTTAAATGATCTCAGGTCATGCCTTATTTTCCTCGAATTCTAATCCTGCACTCTAGGCTCGCCTCTGGCACATGTGGTGAAGATGCTCTGGGGAGGTTCCTTCTGCACTGGCAGGTACCAGGACGTCCCAGGGACAAGGAAGCAGCTCTGTGTCCGGGGGAGTGAGTGCCCAGTGCTGATGGCCCGTGCAGACCTGCTCCTTCTGGGGGTGACCCGCAGAGCCGCAGCGGGGCCCTGCCGTGGGCCTGAGAGCAGTCTGGGGTTCAGCACAATTGGGGCTCCTGAGGGGCCCCACATTCCCCTCTTCTGCCCTGCTGCTGACTCCCTTCCCACTGGGGCGGGCGTGTGTCTGCAGTATTTCCCAGAGGAGGGGACGTGAGCCCAAGGTCAAGCCAGCGACTCCCTCGTCCACCCTCCAGTTCTCTAGTCCACACATTCGACTGGGTTTTGGATGTTTTATGTCTTTTTAAGTGGCTGAAAGAATGGAGAAACTGTTTTCACTGACAGCCCTTGTTACGATCAGCAATATGTATTCATAATTTTGCTTTTCTCTCTGATTGTTGCACCTCATTAGCAATGTAGTGAGTCACAGACGCCCGGGGTTTTTGCAGCATCGACCTTCATGGGCCAGCCTTCGAGGGGAATATCCCTCGGGGACACGGAATTCACGGGCGGCCCCCATCCCCGGTCTTGCGCTCAGGTGCCCGGCACGGGCTGTGAGTCTGGAAGTCAGCGCAGGTGTCTGAGGGCCTGCAGGGAGGGGCTGGTGCTCTCACGGGGGGAGGGCCCCGTGGCGGAGCGAGCAGGGCTCTTGGACCCACAAAAGCAAACTGGATCTAGGGCCCTTTTCTCTAAAAAAATAAAAATAAAAATGCATGAAGCATAGTTCTCTCTTTGTGGGGCTGTTTGAGAGGCTCCCATGAAAGAAATGGCAGATCTTAAAATCTGTGTGTTCCTGCACTGGGGGGAGTTTGCAGGAAAGGCCTCAGCTATAAACCTGTGACAGACGACAGACTTTTCCCGTCTCCCGCTCTGTTCCCGTGGAGTTCCCATTCCACAGGCCCCTTCTCGCTCCCCCACCAAGACACACTGTCCTACCCTCTGAGCTCAGCTCGCAGCCGACCCTTAGACAAAGCTCTCCCTGGGGAACGGGGGTTGTATGATTGTTTGGAAATCACGTGGGCTCTCTCAGCAAGGTGGGAGACAGGGCGCGGGCTGGGGCTGCTGCACGGCACAGGCCCCTCGGATGGACGCCGCAGTGACTTCAGTCCGCGCAAGTCGGGCTGGTTGGAACACAGCTCTCTGAGGCTGGAACAGACAGAAAGGACGTGCCTGCGGCCACTTCAGTCCATCTGATTATTGATCATCCCAATGGTATTGACGAATGAGGTACAAAGGCATTGGTGATGCTTTAGAAAATAGTCTTGAAATACATGTCATCTGTCCTGACTCCTGCCTTACATCCAAGGTGGCCAAGTTTCTGGGGAGAAATAGAGGCTCTGAGTCTGGTAGGAAGGGACCTGGGCCAGGAATCAGAGCAGTATCCCAGCGTTTACGATGTGTCAGAGATCCTAACCGTATGGGCCCGGTGTTCTCACCTCAGACTGTCCACACACTGGCCGATGCCGACACTGAAGGCTTCGCTCTAAGAGGCTGGGCTTTACGTTCTAGATACTGGGTGTGTGCGTGAGTTTGGTTTCCATGACGTTGTGTGTCGTTGACCTGCTCTTCAGAGAGACTCTGTTATGTTATTAGACGTGTGGTGAAGGAGGCAGATGGAAACTAACTTTTCAACATTGTAATGAGGGATGACCCACTTCCCGTGACTCCAGTTCACACCCCTTCCCCACACCTTCGTAAAGTCCACGGTAGTTAATTTTGGCAGATTAACTGTTACTGGAGTAAATAGTAAGTTATCAATTAAATGAACCAGCAAAAAATGTACAAATGAAAATGTGTGAAAATGTTTAAAAAGACCATAAATAAGGAATACAAAATTAGAACTCGATGATTCTCTCCCTGTAGGACCTATAGACTTTGAAAAAATCGTGTAAATTCACTGAAGCGAAGTCCTCATCTATGAAATAGGTACAATAGTACCCCCATTTCAAGGCAGTTTAGACAACTACAGTGTTTGGCACGGTGCCTGGTGCACAGTAGGGACTCAGGTGCCTGTTTTATTCCCTGCTTATGTCTCTGCTCAGCTGTTGACTCTCCGTCCCTGTGGTTTTCCTCAGTGTCCTTCCATCAGGTGTTATTTGAGGTGTCAGGGAGATGCAGGGCTGTGCATCTAAAAAAACTCGAGAATTGAAACAATAGTTGCAGTAAGTGGCTGTAAGCTGACCAGTGGTTGTATCGTAGCAACGGGATGATCAGTGTGGTTCTCTGCACAGCTGTTCTCCAGGGCGGTCGGACTTGGCGTATGAATGACTTCTAGATGGGGCTGGTCATAAGGCGAGGAGGCACTTTGGGGTGAGAAGACGGGAGTCTTGCGAGAAGTAGCCGTCGGCAGCTTTCTCCTCTGTGTGCCATGACAGTGTCCCGACCCCAGTGGAAAGTCAGAGCCCTCCCCCGATGGGTGCGTCGCTGCACCTCCTGAGTCTGCGTGAGTGCCCGGCACATAGTGGGGGCGCAGACACCTCTGTTACCTCACTGTAGGGCTTGTGCTCTGCCGACTGGCCAACAGATTCATAAGGAACAGTGCAGAGCAGAAACTTGCCAGATTTGTTATCCCAGTTCTGTTGAAGATTAGAGAGAAAACCAGAGGCTCTCTACACATGTGTGGGCCCTGCATCAGTCCTGCACTGTTGCGGTCATGAGCACTTGGGTTGGGGGAGGCTAAGGCAGGAGGTGACGGAAGAAAGACCTGTAGGGTCACAGTTTCCCTTCAGCAAGGCTCAGAGACTCCTGAGTAAGGTGTAATCTTCATTTGGGTCTTTGTGGGGATGATTCAGTGGGAGTTCTTGGGAATACGATTAAGAGTGGTCCTTAGAGAAACAAAGTCAGCCAACAAGGAGGAACGTGCCGGAGCGCTGACAGCGGTTCCACGCCACCGCTGAGAAATTCGACCTGGTGTGGCTTCTAACGGACTCGCTTCTGAGCACTCCTGAGAATAAAATTAGAATCATGTTATTATTCTCCGTTTTCACAAATTCTAAAATACTTACTTAGGTATTGTGAAGCAGAAATAGGACAGTTAATGTAGTGACAGAAGCTATGAGAACACTCCGTTTAAGAGCTGGGATTTGCGGGCGCCTGGGTGGCTCAGTGGGTTAAAAGCCTCTGCTTTCAGCTCAGGTCATGATCTCAGCATCCTGGGATCGAGGCCCGCATCGGGCTCCCTGCTCAGCAGGGAGCCTGCTTCCTCCTCTCCCTGTCTCTCTGCCTGCCTCTCTGCCTACTTGTAATCTCTCTCTCTGTGTCAAATAAATAAATAAAATCTTTAAAAACAAAAAAGAGCTGGGATTTGCATTGACAGCTCTGCCATCGGCATGGGTTTTCGGGTTTTGGCCATTGAAGTGCTAAAGTCACGTAGGTCAACATAGGGAGAGTGTCTGGCGTGTGAGGGTGGCGAGCCAGGGGACAAGGGCTTTCAGACCAGTGACATCTCATGGAGAAAGAAAGGCACACACAGAGTATAAATCCCATAACTTTTTTTTGAAGACTTTATTTGACAGAGAGAGACACACTGCGAGAGAGGGAACACAAGCAGGGGGAGTGGGAGAGGGAGAAGCAGGCTCCCCACTGAGCAGGGAGCCCAATGCGGGGCTCAATCCCAGGACCCTGGGACCGTGACCTGAGCCGAAGGCAGATGCCCAATGACTGAGCCACCCAGCACCCCTCCCGTAACATTTTTAACTTTGTGTTCTGGTAACGTCAGAGAAGAAGCAAATTATTTCACCTGTGGGAAGGACTAATCATATGTCGAGCCCTGGCCATGGGAAAAGCATCTGGAAGAAATGACCGGCGGGACCCGAAGCAGGACAAGGCTCAGGAACCATGGTGTTGAGGGTTGCGGGGTCTCTGGCACTCGGGTCGGGGATGAATTTTCACGTCATCCCACAGATTTTTTTCCTACATCTCTTTAAGACAGACCAGGAGCCTTCAGTCTATGACTAGCGCACAACTCTATGCAGAACTTCTGGAAGTGTCTGTCTGTGCTTTAGTGTCTGTCTGTGCTTTATGGGCAAAGACACATCATCTTCATCAATTTCTCCTGGTGGTTTAGGACCACAGAAAGGTGAAAAGAACAGCTCTTCTGTTCCTAGGGGAACTGGAGGCAGTCATAGTTTATTAATATTTCAGTGCTGTGGGTCGTGTCTGCCTTAGATCTCTGACGAAACCCCCCTGGCCGCTGGGACGTGGTCTTAGTTCTTCTGAATTTCTACTTAGCACCAAGGCTTAGGATGGGACTCGGTAGATGGTGGCTCCGGATGGCTGCCCAGGACCGTCTGCCGAAGGGACTTGTCGATGTGGATGGTACGGCCGGGTGAGTTTAGAGACGACCTTCTCTCCGGCCACCAAGACTGATCAGCCCCGGGCGTGGAATAACAGGGCGGCAGCGGGAGGTCCCCCGGACCCTGGAGTCAGGAGGCATCACGGCGACCATCCTGCCACGTGCATGTCTGGGGAGGATGCGGCGTGGCAGGAGGCCCCCGCGTCGCACACGGTGACGATGTGCAGGATCTGGGATGCACACCCCTGTGGCCCTTGCTCACCTGGTCTTACAGCTCTGCGTGTAACTGCTACCACTTGGCAAGGTTTACACTGAGTGGGACAACTGGCAGCATCCCGCCGCGGCCGCTCGTGGGTGGCGGCGGGCACGTGGGGCAGGAACGGGGGTGTCTTGTCCAGCCAATGTGCCACGGCTCCACCATCCTTTCTGGAAGGCATGCTGGCTCTACACAGATGCTGAGTTTGGTGCCTGAAAACATTGTCTTAGCTTGAATTTGACCCCAGTTGTGCAGCCTGTGTGAAGGTGCCCCCTGAGAAGCAGTTGTTAAGGAACTGGGGCGGACACCGTGTGTTAAATGATGGTAAACTCGTCGTAGGGTCCCTGGCTGCCGTGTCGGTGGTCCATCCTGTGGTGGGGCCCTCAGGGAACGTCCTGCGTCGGTACCTCCGCGTGAGTCCACGAGGCCGCGCCGACCCTGGGCGGTTGGGTGGGTGCGTTCAGTACACCTTCCGACGCGGAGGTCAGCCTGCAGCCCGGGCCGTTCAGGAACCGTTGTCACCAACGAAAGTCCCGGCCGTTCAGAGGACCGCTGTGGCGTCTCGGCCCCGCGGCCCTGTTCACCGCGTCCCAGTCCGCGCTGGATTTGTTTTACATTTATGGAGAGCACAGTTTTAAATTCTGTTTTAATTTACGTAGGAGACGAGATCAACAGTGACCTGTTCTTCCCCGAATGTTAGTGTCCCAGAGTGAAAATGCACATGCAGACGCACGCACACGTGGGAGCACAACCATCGACCGACGTCTGTAAAACCTGAAACACAACCACGGTCTTTGGACTTAGTTTCTGAGTCAGCTGTTTTCATTTTTATTTTTTTTAAATACTGACCAAGCTCAATTAAAACTAAGAATTTATACCAAACATCCAGAGTGGTGAGAAGAGCAGAGAACTAACCCCGTTGCTCTTAATTTACTGCATCACAAAAGCTGTGTATTTCTTTAATTTCTTCATTAGGAAACTTCTATCAGGTGTTTTCCGTGAATCCTTTCTAACGCAGCCATGGCAGTCGGAGCAGCCGCGACCAGCCGTGCTTTGCTGCGTGGTGGCCAGAAAGCCTGTCCGTCCGGACAGGCTTCTGTCCGCTTACTTCTTACCTTCTCTCATAAATACGTCAGTAAAGCCAGTGCCCTCTTCCATGATCGGGGAGAGACTGGATCTGAATTTGGGGCCATCTGATTCCACACCAGGCTCTCATATCTTCCTGACCACACAGAAGCAGCTTCGGTGTTTTATGCATTTATATAATTTGATCATGATATTCAGGATTGGAGGAACCCTTAAAGATCTGTGGTCCAAATCCCTCAGCTTTCAGTCAGTAAATGGGCTCAGAAAGGCAAAGTGCCAACCACAGGTCACGGCGCTGGGTCACGGAGCAGAGAGAACCTAACACACTTTGTAGCTCGTGGTACAGAATTTGGAATAAGAAAAGCATGACCTGTGGATGGGCTGGGGCTGGGATGCTGAGCGGGCAGGTGTGGATGTCACGTTCACGGAGATGCCTGGGTGGTGGCGCGGAGGCAAAGGGCAAGAAGTCGCTTCTCCGTCAGAGGTCAAGTCCGGATGTTGTGGAAGCCGACAGAACATCGTTTTCATGAGAATGGAATTAAGGTTTCCTTGTCAGGTATTTGTGGAGACACAAATCCAAAAAGAACCCACGATGCCTCTGCTGATAATACATTCACCAGGAAAGGGTCAAAGTACATGCCTGTCGCTCTGGGGCTTCTGGGCCTTTGTCCCCAGTCCAAAAAAGGGGAGAACACGGGAAATTCCGTGTAAAATAAGGGTTTCTGGAGAACTCTGTAGGACTGAAAGGAGATTGGCTTTTTGTCAAAAATCAACATTACTCATTAGGAACATGCATCAATATAAATTTCTCATATGGATGCTGTTTTTAAAAAAATTTTTCTAATCATTTTATTTTGACCTTATTACAAAAGAGAACAGTGCAGCGTAGCTGGGGGAAATGGAAACAGGATCCGTCCATCACCCACCCGTCCCCGGGAGCCGGCGCGGGGCTGCGTGTGTGTTCTCAGACCTCTTACTTGACATGTGGACCAACAACCATCCACCATAGCGGCTCCTGAATTGTTGCCTCTCTTTCCAACGGCTTCTAAAAATATCACGCAACTGGTATTTCACCCCCAAAGCGCTAAGAGGGGTGATAGTTCAGCATCGGAGTTTGGGGCTGACATGGGTTCCCGCGGAGCCGTGATGGGTCTGACAGTGGCTCATGGGCCACACCTCTCCAAACCCGCAGACCTCTGCTTGGGGCGTCCCGAGAAGGAGGGGTACCGAGGTCCCATCGCTGTGACTTCCCTTCGCTGTGTGAGCTGTTGACACGCGTTGGCCCTTTATTCTGCCCTGGACGTGTTTCTCTTGCTGATGTGGGTGCAGACTAAGTGCCCGAGGACCAGGAGCCCAAAGGTTGTGTTGCTGATGCTTGGCTCCCTGCTTCTCTGTCCCCTTCCAAAGAAGCATGCCCTCACACCCTCCGAGCAAGGCCGCATTGCCGACAGAACAAACCCCGTCACTGACATCTGATGGCACAGTTTCGGTGCTTTACTTTAACTGTAGTGTTTATGACAAACATAAACTTGTTTGGATTCTTCAATTGATACATTTTTCTATCAGCAAAAATTACTTGTATACCTTGGATTGGAAGACTACATTATAATTTATCTCATTAAGATGAATAAAATTAAGCTTTCATTTTATGGCTTTCCACTTTACAGCAGGGTTTTCAGGAATGTCCTCGGCAATGAATAGGTGTGTTTGCTTATTGCATCTTACCGCACATCTTTCCATGTTATCTGCATTTGCTTAGCTAGGAGTTGTGTAGTCTATTCCACAGCATTAAATATGCTTCTAAATACCATTTTTAGTGGTTATGTATTATTCCATTGTGTTGGCCCTTTGTGATTTATTAGATTAATCCCCTTTTAATGGAAATTTAAACTGTTTCTAATCTTTTTACTAATGTAAATTATACCTTCATGAATATATTCATAGCTCTATCTGTATGCTCATTCATGATTGTTTCCTTAGGGCAAATTCTAGAAGTCATAGAAATGCAATTGTTAATTCAAAGTGTGGTTGCTTTCTTAATGAATTTTTGGGACACAGGAGTGATTTATATCATATACTTCCTTTCCATCCTGAAGGGGAAGACGCATCTGGGCAAATATGGCCACTTTGCCAAATGTTTAGAAGCTCTATTTATTATTGTTATTATTATTATTATTATTTAACATATATCTAGACAACCTGTTTTCATTAGACTTTTTACTAAGCACTAAGGATACAGAAAGTAATAGAACAGGGAGATTTTGTAGGGAGAAATCAAAATATCAAGAAACATATAAAACAAGTACATACTGTTAGAGATTTTTAGTGTCCAGAGGGAATGGCCAGTTTTATCAGGAAGCAGGTGGATTATAAAAAATGATTATAAGAGAGATGAATCTTGAACTTAGTGGTGAAGGGTATCCGAGTGTTGTCTGGGCAGATGAATAGCGTGGGGACCTTCCAGGCAGGTGCAGCTGTGGCAAAGCTCAGGGGCAGGAACCAGCAGACCTAACTCATTAGGGTCACATCAGGTCCGTGGCCAGGGTCCGTTTGCTCCCAACCCTTGTCTTCTCCCTCAATTCATTTAAGGTGAGCCTCTCCCCAGCCTGTCAGGGCCAATAATATAAAAGCAAAGTCAAATGGAGATGTGTTGTGCATTGTAAAACCTCATGCTGGAAAAAATTCTCTTGAATCTCAGTTAAATTAACATGATCCTGGACGGGGTGTTGGGAGGTTGGTGGGGTTGCCTGCAGAACAAACCCATGACGATTCATAATTGGTCTTAGTCAATAGTCATTTTTAATGTCATCTTCCAATTCCAGAATGCAGGAGACATGATCTTTTTGACACAGGGGCCAGATGCAGGAAGAGCAAGTGCATGGGAGAGAGAAGGGCTGTATTCTAGTTCTTTCTCTGCCACCAAAGAGCGGAATAACCTTGGATGAGACACTTAATCCTTGGGGCTCTCAATGTATTTACATACAAAAGTAAAAAAGAAATGTGACCTCTTTGAGCCCTCCAGTACTGTGACAGAGAGCAGAGGCATGAGGCATGGTCCTTGGATGCAATGAGCTAAACTCTCAAGACTCCACTCTCCAGGTCCCATCTGCATGGTCCTGATCTTGGTCAATACTCAATTACCTCTCTTGTTGTCGGCTAAGGGAATAATTGCCAGGAAGAATAAATGAATTCCCATACAATTAAATCCTTATGCTAATTTGAAGAAAGGAAAAAAAAAGATCCTCATACCATTTTATTTGTTTACTAGTGCTGTCAGTATCTTGATGAATCTTTAAAATTCAGGCTTTAATAAAATTCAGGTTTTAATAAAAATGATATATTTCTTTAGTCAAAACATGGGTTTATTGAAGAAAAGAGATCCCTGTGTAGCTGATTGTGTTTAGGGAAGAACAGCTCCATCTTACTCTCTCCCTAGTCACTGGTCCAGGCACCCTGTGTTTGTATTTTGTGCACATGTGGTTTTAACATTGGATAGATGCATCACATGTGGAAGATCCATTTGACAACAAGAGGCTTAAGGCCATGAAAATGCCTCAGTCTTCCATTTGATTAAAACATGAGCACCTTTCAGTCTTGTCAGAGGAGATCTATTAATGCAGAAACGTCCTTTCACATCGATCAACCCGTGTCCACTACGTAGAAGTGAGGTCTTCCTGTCCACACTGGGAGGAAGAACATACAGAGAATTAACAGCTGTGAAGAAGTAAACTTCATTTCCCACAGGGAATCCATTTTAACTACAGAAATTTGCAAAATAAGCAACAAAAGCAAAAATAAACGAGTGTGTCTGCATCAAACAAGAAAGCTTCCGTACGGCAAAGGAAAACCTCCACACAATGCTGAGGCAACCTGCGGGATGGGAGAAAATATGGAGAAACCATCTCTCTGATCAAGGGTTAATACCTAAGATATGTAAACAATTTATACAGCTCAATAGCAAAAGAACCAAACAATACAATTTGAAAAATGAGCTAGGACCTAAATAGACATTTTTTTCCCCAAAGAAGACATACAGATGGCCAACAGACTCATGAAAAGATGCTCAAATCACTCATCATCAGGAAAATGCAAATCAGAACGACAATGAGATACCCCCTCACATCTGTCAGAGTGGCTAAAATGAACAACACAGGACACAACAGATGTTGGCAAGGATGCAGAGAAAGGGGAACCCTCCTACACTGTTGGTGGGAATGCAAGCTGGTGCAGCCACTATGGAAAACTGGAGGAGGTTCCTCAAAAAGTTGAAATTAGAGGTACCCTATGAACCAGCAATTTTATTTCTGAGTATTTATCCAAGGACATGAAAACACTAACTTTTGAAAAGATGTCTGCACCCCACGTTCACTGCAGCATTATTTACAATAGGCAAGATACAAAAACCACCTAAGTGTCTACTGCCAGATGAATGGATGAAGATGTTGTTTTAGATGCATGTATAATATAGGTACGTAGATGTAAAATATATATGGAATATGACTCAGCCATCCTGCCATTGTGACAACATGGATGGACCTGGAGGGCATTATGCTGAGTGACCTAAGTCGAGAATGACCAGTGCCTCTTTCTGTCACTTATATATGGACTCTAAGAAAGTCAGGCTCCCAGGGCACCTAGGTGGCTCAGTGGGTTAAAGCCTCTGCTTTCGGCTCAGGTCATGATCTCAGCATCCTGGGATCGAGGCCCACATCGGGCTCTCTGCTCAGCGGGGAGCCTGCTTCCTCCTCTCCCTGTCTCTCTGCCTGCCTCTCTGCCTACTTATAATCTCTCTCTGTGTCAAATAAAATAAATAAAATCTTTAAAAAAAAAAAAAAAGAAAAGAAAGAAAGACTCCCAGACAGAGAATAGGTGGTGGTTGCCGGTGACTGGGGGAGGGAAGCAGGGAGACGTTGGTCAGAGGGAGCAAACTTCCAGTTCTAAGATGAACAGGTCCTGGGGATCTCGTGTACAGCATGGCCACTGTGGCTTGTAATATGGCATTCCATACTTGAAAGTTGCTAAGAAAGCAGATTGTTTTTTATCTTTTCTCGATTTTTTCATTTTTTAAAAATTCAGTTAATTAACATATAATGTATTCTTGGTTTCAGAGGTAGAGCTTAGTGACTCATCAGTTTTATATAATACCCAGTATTCATTGTCAGGCGCCCTCCTTAATGCCTGTCACCCGGCCACACCATCCCCCCACCCCCTCCCTCCAGTGACCCACAGTTTATTTCTATGATTAAGAGTCTCTTATGGCTTGTCTCCCTCTCTGATTGCATCTTATTTCATTTTTCCCTCTCTTCCCCTGTGATCTCCTCTCTTGTTCTCAAATTCCTCATATCAGTGAGATCATATAATTGTCTTTTTCAGACTGACTTGTTTAGCTCAGCATAATACCCTCTAGTTCCATCTACACCATTGTAAATGGCAAGATTTCATTTTTGATGGCTGCATAATATTCCATTGTATGTATGAACCACATCTTCTTTATCCATTCATCTGTCGATGGACATCTAGGCTCTTTCCATAGTTTGGCGATTGTGGACATTACTGCTATAAACATTGGGGTGCATGTGGCCCTTCGGATCACTACATCTGTATCCTTGGGCACCCAGTGGTGCGATTGCTGGGTCATAGGGTAGCTCTATTTTCAACTTTTTGAGGAACCTACATACTGTTTTCCAGAGCAGCTGCACCAGCTTGCATTCCCACCAACGGTGTAGGAGGGTTCCCCTGAGAAAATAGATCTTAAATGTTCTCATCGCAAAAAGAAAACAAGACAGCTGTGAGGTCATGAGGGTTGTGGTAATTTTGCAGTATATACATATATCTAATCACCATACTGCACAGCTGAAACTGAACAAGGTTATATGTCAGTGATATCCCAATGAGGCTGGAAAATAGGTACTTTTCTAAGTGGGACTTGCGTGCAATTTCAGATAAGAGATGTGTGACATCACTGTGGTTGGACAGTCAGACTGTAGTAACCTTAAATTAGAAGTTCTTCATCTCAAAAGCCCTTTGTGAAAACAACCTCAAAGTCCTTTGATTATTTTGATACTAGATTTGTCAGTTCATTGATTCTATGCTCTAGAATGTCCCTCAACTCAGTTTCCATTCATAAAATTTTATACTGCTGCCAGTAAAGATCTATGCTTTTGTCCGTGTAGAACACACAGATGTGCAAACACGAGGCCCGTCCTAATTGAATTCATCAAACAGTACGGAAAGTGAATGTGTTGAAAACCCTGAATCGGAGAGAAGCAGGGTCCTAATTGGTATGTGAAGAACATGCTTTGGAGGGAAGTTGGAATTCTAGGGTTATTAACTTTTTATTGCTGCATAAAAAATTTACCTCCAACAAATGCCCTAAGAGGGTGCACAAGTTCATAGGTCACAGTTCCTGCGGTCAGCGGTCTGGGCGCGTTGGAGCTGGATCTTCACAAGACCACGGTCAAGGTGTCGGCCGGGGCTGTGTTCCCAGTGGTCAGCCTGTCCCGACGGAGCCTGTCCCAAGGTCACTTGGCGTGGTGGTAGGATTCCCATGGCTGTCGTGGTCCTCGAAGCCCTCCCTGGAGCCAGAGGACCTGGGGCATCCGCCAGTGGGATGTGCCCCAGGCCCGGGAGTGACAGCATGGCCCAGTCACAGCTCCTGCCCCCAGGCCGGGGGGAGGGGCCCGCAGAGGCACGAGCACCAGACGGACCCCAGGGGCCCCCTGGAGTCTGTCCGCCGCACCATCGTCGGGACACAGCCTGAGCAGAAACTTCTCTACTTGGAGCAGCGCAGGGTTGGGGACTGTGGATGGGCAGGCAGGGCTCGGTGGTTCCTGACTCTGTCCGTGCACCTCCTTTCCCATTCCACAGCCTGCGTGACTCTGGTTCAGCTGGGGTAGTCGCGCTGCCATAGACGCGCCTGGGCTTCCGCTCCGTGGGCCAGGTTCACGGCTCAGATCTCAGGGAGCTCTGCTGCTTGTCGTGTGAGCCAGCGGCGCTCAGGCTGCAGCCCGCCTGCGCCCCTCTCCCCGCCCAGCTCTCCCCTCACGATTAAGACTGACCCGTGATTTAACTGGGGAAACTGGGGAAAATCAAAGCACCTGCCTCTGCCACAGTATTTATTCATTTATATCCCTTTAGTTAACAGATATTGATTGATTTTCCCTGCATTAAAACACAAAACGAACCCACTCTACATGTGTAGAAAAGAAGGGATTTAATAGGAGGAACTTTGAGCGGGGGGTGTTTCGGGAGTTCGTAAGGAGGGAGGGTTGACTGTAGCTCAGAGATGAAAGAGAAGAACCTTCACGGGAGAAGACAGACTCGGTGTGTCTCGAGGGATGAGGACGTGGTTCTGTAGAGAAGGGGCGGGAGTCGTGGAGCTCATTCCGGAGTCGTGGACCCTGAGCGGGGAGCAACGGGGTGCCGTCTTTCCCTGCACGTGCCGGTTGTGGGCAACAGGAACAGAGGGGGAGGTGCCAGGGGGCAGACACCCCCATGTCTGCGGATGTCTCCTGCAGCGTGAAGGTCCTTCGGTGGAACCCTGGAGGACGTGCGGGAGGACCTTCTCGGGGCGCAGGGCGTCTTAAAGCCGAGCCCTGCGTGCCATTCAGAATTCGGTGTGCACTTGCCTGGGGGTCGAGTCCGTTGACTGTGTCGGAAGCTGTCAGAGGAACTTGGGTTTGGAACCAGGGAGCCCTAGAGATGCTCCGTGACCCGGGCCAGGACGTGGCCTTGCTGCGCGCTCTCTGTAACGGGACAGTAGCAGTACCCACTCTGAGTGTCGTCAGGGTTTCATGGGACGGTGTGTGTAAAGGTCTCATCATAATGCCCAACACGAGTAATAGTTCAAACATACAGAAACAGACAGTGTTTCTGCACGTGGTCCCGGACTGTGACGGCTGAGCAGTGCTGACCTCGTGGCCTCACGCAGCGGACGCTCAGCCTCAGATGTGGGCTTTGAGCCCCGCGCCTCTGTGCCCTCATTTACGGCAACTGCAGGTTTTCCACCGGCTTTTCCTGTCCCCCGTGACCTTGATGTGGTTCCTCGTCCTTTAGACTCTCCCCGGACGGCTTCAGGCCAGGTGCTCAGGAACTGCTGCCACGCGGTCCCAGCCCTCCTGCCCCCGGGACGGGCGGCCACACGCCAACCGGCAGCAGCCCCCGGGGCCGGCGGACCGCAGTGCTGAGCCGGCATCGGGGACGGAGGCACCTTCCAGAGCGGAGCGGCTCTGGGCCCTCCGTGTGGTCACCCTCAGCCAGACCGCCGCACAGCACTTGCTCATCCTGAATCCCACGGCCCGGCAGAGGCAGGAGCCCCTTCCCCGAGCTGTCCCCGGACTCCGGCTGCAGGCGGGGGTCCCAGAGGCGTAGGAGATGTTCTGTTTCTGTCACTCTTTTCTTTGATCTGCTCTGGGAGAAACCTGAGAATGACGCAAGAGGGTCCTGGAGGCTTCGGACAGGGCGGGGATCTGCACCCACCCCCTCGGGCCTGTCGTCTTCCAGCTCCTTCTTCAAAATTCACATTCAGTGAACATCGAGCGCATGATTACCTCCCGAGGTAGAGGTCAGTGGTTCATCAGTTGCATGTGACACCCGTGCTCATCACATCCGGTGCCCTCCTTCCTGCCCGTCCCCCAGTGACCCCATCCCCTCACCAGCTGCCCTTCATCCTTCTGTTTCCTTTTCCAGAGCCCAGACTTTGCATTTTACAAAAGGAAGCACATGATTCTTGGGTATAACATAATTGTTTTAATTTAGAGAATGCAAGTTATTTTAAAATAAAATATAAATATAATTTCCTTTGCTTTACTAAAAGCATGAGTTACTTCCGTGGCTGCAAAAGGCACTTTACTTCAGCCCTGATGCTGTTTTGCTTTCTTCTAATTTCTAGTTTTCTGTTCAGCATTTTTTTTAACTCCTTAAAGTGACAATGATACTGTTAGAATTCTTAGACCAACTCTTTTTCTTTTGTAACAAATTCTTTTTTTACCCAATAATCACCTTGAAAATGCCCATACTCTGTGGCCTTCTCATTCTGATTCTGGGACTCTATCCATGAAAATAAGTAAAAATTTAGCAAACGCTTCCACATTGACTTTTTTTTGCAACTTTATTTATACAAGCAAACAGTTGGAAACACCCTTAAGTCTGGTGGTAAGGAGTGCTTTTAAAGCGTGTATTTCCCGTGTGATGACATTGTACCCAGCCTGTCAGTGTCACGCACCGTGACCTTTCCAACAATGTGGGGAATGACGCAGTTCGCGCCTGTTCGCAGGGCCTCAGTCATCCACAGATGAAGTACAGCGACGTAAAGAATGGTTATCTATCAAACAGAACTCCAGGAGATTTCTTCCTCATTTTTCATATATTCTAAACTTTCTATAACTGGTTTGTGGCTTTTTTGGTAACAGGCAATATTATTTAAAGTCTGCCATTGCCTAGTCCTCAGACCAGCGGGCGAGACTGCGCACATTGTGAATTCTGTGGCTTTTTCAGTTAAGTCGTTAAGTGCACTCTCCCTGGGACAAATGGTCTCATGGTTGCGAGGGGTCATTTTCTAAATTGCTGCAAAGAAGCCCATTAAAACGAGCTTGTCCGTACAGTGAGGCTCAGCCCCAGAAGACGTGCCCATTGTGCTGCTGTTCTCTGCATCAGTACAAGGAAGGGATTTGCTCCAGGAAGAAGGGACAGCTCTCATGCACGTGAAGGATCCTCAACTCACTCATTTTTGTGTCTGTTCCTTTCACCCCTTTTATCCAAAAACGTCTTCTCTGTCCCTCTTTGTTTTTGACCTTCCTCGTTTCCATTAATCTCTGTTTGCCTGCGTATGTCCTTGCACCAAATTCCCAGGAGTTAATGACCTGCAGATTGCTTTATTTATCTTGCTTTTGGTGTTTTGCCAAAATGTTGCTACAGTTCTATATGGTGCAGAGTCTACCAGATAAGGCAGTTTCCACCTGAAATTTAATAATGAGAACTTATATTTTCGAAGTAGACGTTAGTGTTCTGTTTCATCGATCCCATTCTCAATGGTTTCCATAGTGGAATAAGGATAGAATAGACCAAAAAAGTGTTGTTAGTTGAAATTTATTGGTATCTTCCATTGGAGTGGTGTGTCTCAGTATTCATAGCTGGAAAACAGTTTATACATTTATTTTTCAACAATGTTTTGTGATTTATTTTTTTTCAGTGCGTTCAGTCACGTTTAGAGAAGACACTACCAAATGAATGTTACATTGTGCCGTTAGAGTAGCTTTAACAAGATGCCTGGAAAGAACACGCTTGTCAGTAGAAATCGTCCTAGAGATGATGCGAGAGGCGCTTTGGCTTTGCGGCATTCACGTCTGGTGCCTCGGTGTTGTGGGGAGTCAGAGCCGGCGCTCCAGTTACACGCACAGTGAGACACAGCTTTCTGGGGCACAATTCTGCTCATTTCTACAAAAAATACTACTTTTTTAAATGGAAAAGATAGCTCGGACACACGGACTTTTTAAAGAAGTGAGGCACTATAAAGGTGCCTTAATTACTCCCATTTTTGACTTGTCTACTCACATTTTTCTTCTCTAACGTGTCAACAAACACTACATGTAGAAGTCAGCATCCAAAATACCTGCGCTCGAGGCTGAAGAGGAGCTGCACTAGCATCTGCTGTGAGAGCTGGGGTCTCATCCTGTTTCCTCTTTTCTAACACGGAGGAAAGCACCCCTATGGGGAGGCCGGGCCTGTGATTGCAGGACCTCGGTGACCGACGCTAGCCCTTCGTCTCCCCGCCGGTGAAGGTGCTCGGTACCTGGGCTGCGTTCATGCACGGGAGGGGCTGTGCGCCATCCTGCCCAGTCCTGCGCCAGTGGGACCGTGTCTCAGAGGCGTGGAGAGATGGAGCCCCCGTCGGCATCACAGGCCGTGTCCCCTGCACACCGCGCCACCTCCCTGTGTCTCCAGGCTCCTGCCACATCTATGGTGGACTTAGGGCGCTGTAGACAACACGGGAAAAGGGCCCTGATTTACAGAAATGCTTTCTGGAGGAAAACCACTCATTCTTCAGTATGGCAAGAATGTTGAATGCTCATCGGATAGGGCTTATGTTTAAATTAACCCACAGCAACTTATTTAGACAGTCACAAGCCCCAGTAAATTATTTTTATAAAAAAAAGCATAGGCTCTGTAATGTGGACTAATAGCCTGACGTGTTGTTTGGCTGTTGTTGGGTTCAGTGTGCAAATGTGTGTCTGTGCATGTGTACACATGCACGGCTCTGTTAGTTTAGGGAAGGGTAGACGTGGCAGGATGCTCACTGTTCCCTAACGTTCAAATGAATTTGGTTGCTTGTTGGCTTCTGTTGTGGAAAATCATGTAAGATTTCCAACACAAAGATCAGGACTTAGAAAATTCTAGCCATTTATGCACGAGAGTTGCTGAATTAAAACAAAATCAAAAAATCCCAAGGAAAACAAATTGCTCTGAATCTGTTCTCTCTTTCACATTGATCTAGAGCTGCTCTGGCTTCGCTCCAGGGCAAGTAATGCCAGGGCACTTCAGCGGGATCCTGGAAGTGAGATCTTGCACCATTCCCGCCTGACGGAAACCCATTTCTGGATTTAAGTGTGTTTACGTCTTAGAAACTGGTATTAGGAGCAAAAGGTTTGTTGGCAAGCACTTAAAGGTCGGATGCAGTAAACAGAACAATGTGTTTGTCATAGAATTGCTAAAAATGGAAGCATCTACTTTTTTAATGAAACGGAGGAAATAAAATTCATAAATATATTATGACATGTAGAAGTCGTATTTTTAACAAATGATGCTTTTGGTTTGAGGCTTGGCATTGCCATTTTCATCCTGCTCTTCGTTTCTGGCCGACCCTGTCTGTTTGGCAAGCTTGCCCTCTCTGCTCTCGGAGCTCCTGCACCCACTGGGCAGTATTAAATACATACTGTCTTCTCGTAGAGCAGTAAGTTGATAGCTCGCTGGTTTTATACCCATGGACTTAAAGTCAGAGCGCGTGTCCAGTACCAACCTGTGTCATGTCACCCCAGTTCCCAGTGCACCCCTGGGAAACACCTGCCCTTGTGGGGTTTGCCTAGACATGTGTTCATATGGCTTTTCCTGCTGCTGTAGAGATAGACTGCCAGGTCTCCCTCATGCAGCATTCTTTCTAATTAATTAATTAGTTAGAGAGTGAGCACAAGCAGGGGGAGCGGCAAGCAGAGGGAGAGGCAGACTCCACGCTGAGCAAGGAGCCAGACGTGGGACTAGATAGATCTCACGACCCTGATATCAGTGCCCTGAGCCGAAGGCAGATGCTCAACCAACTGAACCCCCCAGGTGCCCCTCAGTGCAGCCTTCCTACCAAAGCATCCTCCTGAGCTAAAATCTCATGAGATCATGAAACGCCTGCAGAGCTCACCCGCTGCCCCAAGGAATTCAGGACATCATAGCAGTTTTTCAGGAATACCTCTGCTGCTTGCTAACAAAGGGTAATGAGGGGAAGTCTCCGAATCAATATTCCAACTTCAGTAGCAAATGTAATTTGGGAGACTTTCTCCTAAGGTACATAAGATGGTTTTAAAGTGGTTGTATTTGATTAAATATTTCTTGACCATCTGTGATACCCAAGAAAGATAAAAAGGTAGATGGGGGTGGGGGAGAGAAGATATGACATACAGGGATTGAGCCAGAAGGGGGTAGGAGGCAGCTGGAAAGGGTTCTATGGACCAAGCATAAAACTAACAAGCTTTAGGATCCAATTCATGATACTTTAATGACACGGTTAGAGTTAGGAGGTATTCCTACCCAAGATTTCAATATTGGGGCTAAACAGGAGAGTCTGACCCCATGATTTAATCTGAGCAGTCACCCATCTCCCAAGAGCAGATTTAGCTAGCCAACGTCAAGTGAAACGACGTCATGAAGACGACCAAGCTGCAGAAAGTGGTAGAGGGAAGAACAAGCACGGGACCCCCGTGTGTGCCCAGCACCTTCTGTTTCTCACCCACACCAGCGGGGGGTGTCTTCTGGCCCCGAGTGTGGTGCGTTGTGGTCCGTGTTCTGTATGACCTCGAGAGAAGGGTGTGTTCTGCTGCTGGAGGAAGTAGCCTAGACACGCTGCTTGTATCCCTCCGATGGGTGATGTTGTTGGGCTCCTCTGTGCCCTTCCTCGCCTCCTGCCTGGGCATCTATTTCTGAGGGTAGAGTGTTGAAGTCTCCAACTGTAAGAGGCTGGATCCTGTTTTTTTTTTTTTTTTTTTTTTTTTTTTTTGCAATTCTATTCGTTTCTGCCTCATGGAGTTTGACAAAGCTCTGTTGTTAGATGGATGCATGTTGGAATTGTTCTGTCTTCTTGGAGAATTCCAGACTGCCCTTCTTCATCCTTTGTGATATTCCTTGCTTTGAAGTCACTCTGTCTGCCATGAGTGTAGCCAGCCTTGCTTCCTTTAGGTAATATTAACATGGTACATTTTTCTCTATCCATTTACTTTGAAGCTGTATGTGTCTTTATATTTAAAGTGGGTTTCTTTTTTTTTTTAAGACTTATTTATTTATTAGAAAAGAGAGCATGTGTGACTGAGGGAGGGGGCAGCAGAGGGAGAGGGAGAGTCTCAGGTAGACTTCCTGATGAGCACAGAGCCCAAGCCGGGACTCGATCCCATGACCTTGATATCATGACCTGAGCCAAAACCAAGAATTGAACGCGTAACAGACTAGACCACCCAAGTGCCCCTAAAGTAGGTTTCTTGTGGGCAGCATATAGTTGGGTCTTATTTTTTGATCCTCTTGGACAGTCTCTTTTATTCGGGATGTTTAGGCCATTAGCATTGAGAGTTTTTATTGATACAGTAGGATTGATATCTACCACATTTGATACTATTTTTAATGTGTTGCTCTTATTCTTTACTCCTGTTTTTGTCTGCCTTAATTGCTATTTAAAAACACACCACTAGTTAAATATTTTTCTCATTTTATAGATGAGGACAGTGAGACTCATAGTCACTTAGTACTTTGTCAAGCACATGCATTTAGTTGCCAATGATAACAGGGATTGAATTAGGACTGTCTGACTGGCAAGTCTCTGCTCCTTCCATCCCATGAAACTACTTCCTAGATTTTCCTTTTGTTTAAACATTGTCAGTCCCTATCATATGATAACCATATGGGGCTATAAACTACTTATAATGGTCACAATCTAGTTATTATGGGGTGTGGGGTGGTGAGTATGTGCTGCCAGTGTTTGCAGGCAGGTGCTGATGCGCGAGAGGAGGGGGAGGCACAGGTGGGAGGCAGGAAGGCTGAAGACCTCTGGGATCGCAGGGGGTTTCCGTGTCATTCTCTCCTGTCTGCTTTCCTGCCATGCACACACAGACCCAACACCCCACTTCCCCTCCTCCTGGTGCAGTGCAGGGACTCAGCACCCTGACCCTGGTGACCCTGCTCGTGGTACAGACCTCTGTCTCTCCCAGGATGGACAGACTGCTCGCTCTCTCTCCCCCCCAGAATAGACAGACCTCTCTCTCTTCCCCAGGGCAGACAGACAGCTCTCTACCCCAGGATGGACCTCTGGCTGATTTCCCTTTCTTGTGTCTTGCCTCCTGCTTTCTCCTGCATTATGTGCAGTTTGTCTCAGCAGGATTAATGGAACAAGAACTTTTCCCATTATCTTCCACTGGCTCTGGAGTTTTTCCTGAAATAACCTGTGTATTTCTCCATTTTATTCTGTGCTGAGTTTTTTTGTTTTTTGCATCCTGGGCTGCTAACCTCCGACTTGAACAAAAGACATTTCTCCTGCCTGCTACCTGCAGAACCTCTCGGAGTCAGGGGGCCAACCCCGGTTCATGCAAACAAGCCATTGTTCACACCTTGGAGCAGAGGGGCAGGTGTGGGGCATCTTTCCCTGAGTCTTAGCAGTTTTCTTTTGATTGGATATTGTGACTATTTCTGTCTGGTGTTGGTGTTGATCCACCGATTTTATACGAAGTAAAGGGACTATGTTGGGCTGACTTTGATGCAAAGCAAGGATGAGGCTGGTGGGATGCAGTTCCGGGTTGGAGAGAAAGGTGGAGGTCTTTCTGAGGCCCCAGGCTCAGGCGGGAAGGCCTCTGTGCTGGTTCCAGGGCCACCTGGCCCGGGAAAGGAGAGTTTGCCTCCTCGTCCTGTTTCCTGCAGTCCACGCGGACTCACACAGAGAAGCCGGGCATGTCTTGGGTCAGCACCCGACCCCCCCGCCACCTGTGCACACGGCCTGGCTCCCGGGGTGCTCACGTGTTGGGTGTCCTTCATCATGTCACACTCTGTTAGTGAGCCTTGTCTAACTTTGGCAGAAAAGCCCACGTTTGCGCCAGGATGTCAGAGAAGGCAGGCTGTGACTCCCATTTTCCTTCATCACCAGCAGGCGGCTGGTGATGAGGTTATGGCATCTCCTTTTTAGAAACTGTTTTCCCCATTTTTCTGATGAGGCCCTGTGTTAAAGAAATTCGCACTTGTCACACCCCGACTTGCAGTGGAGCTGGGGGTGAGTGTGCGTTCCCCTCCGTCAAGGGCTGGGTTGCACCAGCCCCCGAGCCAGCACGGTGCCCGAACACGGAAGCCATGGGGTTAGTGTGGACTTGAATTTTTTAAAATTCAGAGACAAAACAAGCTGTTTACTACCCATTACCAAATTTTTAAAATACAAAGCCACCCCACTGAAGTAATTCTGTGTGTGTGTGTATGTGTGTGCAAAATAATAAACGTTTAATTTTTTTTTAATCACTAAGTTTTGGAGTAATTTGTTATGCAGCAATATATAAGGTATAATTGAATATGATATAAATTAGGATTTTGCCATAAGATAGTTAATCTGTGTGTGAGTAAAGAAGTATCCATAGCTCTTTGGAGGAAGATATTAATAAGCAGAAGTGAAGAAAGTAATTGGAAAAGGGAAACACCAAACAGGAGACTATAACCGGCTCCGACGTCATGGCAGAGACTGGCTAGTTGGCCCCCGAATTCATTTCTTGTCTTCCCTGGGCGCACCAGCCTCCCCTCCAGCCAGCCTCGGCAGATGGAGTGCCGGCCCAGCCGCCGTGCAACCTCCAGCAAACCCTCCGTCTGCCTGGTTTCCATCTGCTGGTGGCTGGGATGGAGACACGCAGGACCACCCTGGAAGCCACACGTGGAAGGTGACAGAGCCTGCCTCGTCCTGGGTCCCGATGAGCCGTGGTGCAGACAGTGCACACACTGGGCACACGGAGGACCTTCCATCCGCAGGGTGGCTGCAGAGGTCTTCTGGGCAGCTTCTTCCGGCCACCGGACCACCTGCTGTGCCCTATGCACTGGTGCGCATCCGTGGGCATGAGGAGAGTGGGGGGATGGCGGTCCAGCATTACCCGGCAGGGGAGGGGGGTGCCCATCGCTGTGCCTGCCACTGGCTGCCTCTGTTTACCCACAGGGGAACAGCTCACAGCCCCAGCCCCGTGCCGCCTGCAGGGCCACGTCCACAACCTCCAGGCTGCTAAGGCCTCTGTGTACGGCCTGTGAGCCTCTGAGGCACTTTCCTTGGATCAGCTGATTTTGCAGAAGATATTTTAGTGTGCAAAGTCATTTGCAGTCTCTTCTGTTGGTGAGCTGTGGAATACCTCCTTTCCTTCTTGTTCCTGCAGACTGCGGAGGAAATTATCATTGTGTTTAATTAAACACCTAAGACAAGGGGTTTGTTCTCCCTGGTGTATTCCGGGGCACACCCAGAATAATGCTCTGGTATTTGCTTGAGGATCATAGTGCAGACCAGACATACTTCGCTTTGCCTGTCTCACTGTCTTTAAAGTGACTTTTGTATATGTCTATGTGTGTAACATAGGTAGATATGCACATGCACACGCGAGCGCGCGCGCGCACACACACACACACACACACACACACACACACACACACACACCTCCTAAGAAGTGAAATGTTTTTGCAAAAGGCAGTTAAGTCCTTTGAGAACATCAGGGCAACCCCTTCGTGGCGCCGAGCCTTTGTTGTGGCACGGACATCGATCCAATGGCAGGTGACTGTAGAAGGTCTGTCCTGGTGCATCTGTGTGACAATCCTTTATTCCAAGAACCAGAAGAGAGATGTGCCATGTTGCTTAAAGCAGAATCCATCATTTGCACACCTTCTCCACAGCCCCACCTGGGAATTTAAAATCATTTTAGGAGCCTTAATTAAGGAAGCATCACAACACGCCTGTGGGCTAGATGGGAAATATTATCCCGGTTTGACTGGTAGGCAGAGTGATGCAGAGGAGTGCAAGCGAGCCTTTGAAGGTTACCCAGTGAGTTAATGAAACCCTTGAAATATGCCTGTCAGTAGCCGTTTTTTGTTTTGTTTTGTTTTGGTCTGCTATTAGCACAAGGGTTTTAAACCTTTCCTGTGAGCACTGGTTTTCCAAAGACTACTTCTGGGGTGTGGGGTCTTGGTGGGCACGAGCTGGCCATGGGCTGTGGCTTCACCCTGTGCTGCAGGCGAGCTGTGATCTTCAGTGACTGAGAGCCTGACAGTAAATGTCCATAAAGTCTACCAGCTCTCCTGAATGCAGACTGTCCTTGAAGTCTCGGGCTACCTTGAGTTCTCTCCCAGAACCTCAACTGTCGCTGCACACGTTTATCCCAGGGCGTGCTGGAAGGAGACTTTCGGGGTGCCTTCAGTCCCCCACAGAACTCTGGTTGCACACACTCTATAACTCCCAAGAGCATTTTCATAATGATGGTCAAGGTCAGAGGAAGGTGTTACTGCCTGACGTTTCCCAGCCTCCATTTACCTGTGAGTCTTCAGGAGGGGAAGCATCTGAACCCGTGCTAATCTTTGTAGTGGGCTGTCTTGCCAAGCATGTGTTTTATTAAGTTCTTTTTGAGATGCTACATGAATAAAAATGCCTGGAGCAGCTTGCAGGCTGGTTTCATAATCTACGTGAAGTCTTACTGAATCCTTAATTCTGACTAATCCTGTGAACAAAGAACAGCCTTTTCACTCCTGCTTTAAAAAGTCAGTGCTCAAAGCAGGACCCTCTGGACTGTCTAGTGAATCCCTCGAGTGGTGTGGGACGGTGGTGTGGCGGGTGCAAAGGGCAGTGGGAGAGGACCATGTGCCACAGCGGGAAGCACAGGGGTTAGGGGCTCAGGAGCATGGGCTTGGACAGGCTTAGCCTGAGTCCTGACCCTGCTGGCCACTCCGTGACATTGGGCCAGCCATTCAGCCCCCAAACCAGAGTGTGGTCCTCTGTATGGGGGCTCCCGGGACCTGGATGTGTGTGGGCATGGGGCTGGCACAGAGGAAGTACTTGGCAAATGTTTTCCTCTTCTCTCTGCTGTGTGGTTTCTGTGAAATCAAGGGGAGGGAGAATGACTTCCTAGGAATCCAGTAAGAAAGAGTCCATGACAATGAGAATGACATAGAAAGTCAATTAATGAAGAGCGCTTTGTAGGTATCCAGTGAAAGACATGTATTTGTGTCTATAAGTAAGTTATATATATAAATGTGTTAAAATTTATTTACAGACACAAATATATATATTTATACACACACACATATATATGCGTGTATGTGTGTGTATATGTATATATGTATATATATACACACACATGTACATATGTTAGAAAAACATACATACCCCTTCGTTTTAGAATGTGCATGTTCTAAGATGATCAGTTATCTCCTCTAGGAACCAGAACTTCAGTTAGGAACTTTAAATTGCACATATCACTGAAGAGAGATTTGGTACAGATAACTGGACACTAGGGACAGGTAGATAGTAATAAGCATTGAGGATCCTTGGGAGTATTTTTTTCTCAGCATCTTTATAAATATTCAAGTGGAAGGAATAGAACCTAAATTCTCTTAATTTATATACAAGGATCATTTGTTTCCTCATCCATCCATTAATGCATCCATCTGTCCGCCCATCCATGCATCCATCCACATGTCCATCCATCCATCTGTCCATCTCTCCAACTGTCCATCCATCCATCCATCCATCCATCTACACGTCCGTCCATCCATCTGTCCATCCATCCATCCATCTGTCCATGCATCCATCCATTCATCCATATGTCCATCCATCCACCCATCCATCCATCCGTCCAACCTGCAGTATTGAGTCTTGGCATGTGCTAAACCCTGCACTAGATGCTAGCACAGACCAGCAGTGGAGGCACATGGAAGCCAAGTCTGTATTGTGGTGAATTCTGCAAGTGAGGTATAAACAAGCTTTGGGGGTGGGGGGATACAGAAGAAGGCACTAAGTGAAGTGTGATCCCGTGGCCAAAGACGAGAGGCAGCGCCCCTCTCCAGCCTGTGTTTGGAAGGGAGCCTGGGGAAGGAGTCTTAGAGAATGTCCTTGGGAGCAGCTCTGCCGCCTCTCACCTGCATGACTACAGTGAATGTGCACCACCAGGACAGGTCTCTCGCATGTCACAGAGCCCAGTAATTAAAATTATTAAAAGAGAAAAGCACTCTTTATAAGAATTTTTAAAATAAAACCGTTCATTTGCAAAAGTAATTTTGGAAGCAGTGTAATCCTATCTGTGCCTAGCTCACGAGAAAGGGATGACAGCATAAATGTGCTAATTCGGTCTTCTGGGATGAGCACACTGGCCGCCTGAACAGGGGTGAGGAGGCCCACCCCTCGGGGCCAGGGGTCGAGCCACGGAGCTCGGGTCCCCCACTTGGGCACGGGCGGAAAATCCCAAAGGGGTCCAAGGGAGAGGAGACCGTTAAGGGTGTTAGTGATGTCTGGCCAGACCTGCACCGTCAGTAAAGACAGAAGGGGAGCCCCCTGAGTCATGTACAGTTTTCTCACCTTTAAAAAAGGAGTAAGCAAAACAAAAACAAAAACAAAAACAAAAACCACAAAACCAAAAGGAATCAGCTAGTCAGCTAGTTCAGGCTGGACAGCCCCACTCCAAGCCACTTGGGGTGGCTCGTGGCTGGTGGCTGTCATCACACCTTTGTGAAGGCTGCATGGGAGCAAACCGTCCCCAGACCAGGATCAGAGACCATTGCCCCAGGCGGCTCACGGGGCCTTGGGGTCGTCCGTCTGGCCTCTGCCTTTCACGGGAACCCCTAATCCATGAGTAAGCAGGCGTGAAATCCGCAAACACGTTCTCACGACGCTTTTCGTCCTCTCATTTTAATTTTGTGTGAAATCCTAATGATGTTTAATAATTTCCCTATGTTAATCTTAGGAACACAAAACTGTACAAGTTTAACATTAAAAAAAAAAAAAAGCCTATGAAGAAAGTAGTCCGTGACAAGCAAACCTCTGTTCTAAGAATTAGATTTCACCTTTCTCGCAAAAACAAACAGCTTACTTCCTACTAGGGTATTCACTGAAAAGCCTGTCTTCTGATGCTGGTTGCACATTAGGAGCAATAAGACTATTCCTTACCTAATATTTTTTAAATTGTTTTTTTAAAAGTGATGTGAGCTCCTTGGAAGAAAAATGCTTATGAAGCCGAAATGATATCATAATTACTATCACCAGCAATTCCCACCAGCCTGCGCTGCTGAAGTAGGTCAGGATCTGGTCTAGAGAGGCTTTCTTGTGTAAGTAAAAATGCCTCAGCCGTTCGGCTGACTTTAGTCTTAGCTCAGCTGCCGTGACCGCTGCAGACGGGCGCTTCTGCAGCAGACCCTCCCTGCGCTCAGCTCCGCAGGCCGGACGCTCGAGATCAGACCCCACCCTTCCGGACTCACTGAACCCCACTTGCCTCCCAGAGGCCCCATCTCCAAATACAGTCACAGCAGGGTGTGTCATCAGCCTACAAAGGGTCCCTTACCACAGTCAAAGCCAAGGCCTCCAGGGCATATACATGGGTGGGCCCCTGGCCTGGGGGTGTCTGGGCCCTTGGAGTAGTGGGGACAGAGGTGTGGAAAGGGACCGTGCGCTGGGCTTCTGCCGCTGAGCCCTCTCCTCCCGGCACTGGCATTTGCGGACACAGGGCTCCGCGGCTGCCACCCCCTCCCAGGGCTGAAAACCTGTCTGGCCTCCACCAGATGCCTGCAGGAGCACGAGCACCGTTTCAGCGACACCCGGTGCCGGCTGTGGGGGCGGCGGGCCATCGTCAGCCTGAGCAGGGAGAGTCAGGCACTGGGGAAACTGGGCCCCATCTCTGGGCGGCTCTGCCCAGGGTCCAGAGCCACAGCCTCCAGCACGGGCCCCCGGCACAGTTAGTTTGTTTCTGCCGTGCTGTCAGTGAACTTGGCGTGAGGCGTGCGTTTTCCTGTGACTTCTCTCGTTTCGGGGACATTTCCTAGCTGTCTTATGCTAGGCTAGAGAATGCTCTCTCTAACTGAGAGGTGGTTGGGGGACACCCCCATGCCCCGTAGTGGGAAGGGCACGTCCCCAGAAGACGGGAAAGCTAGGGCAGTGAGAAGGGGAAGGTCAGTGGGCGGCGTTTCCACTTCAGGATTTCATATGGAAGGAGGACCTGTGACCGTGAACAGCAAAACGCGTAAAGCTACTTGTCTACATCTTGATAAGGGTGTTAGTCCTAGTATTAGTCCTTAGCTTTAGTGACCATTTCTCCCTTTACTGTTTTTTCAACTAACATCTTTTTTCTTAATTTTAACATTTCTTTATTTAAGTTCAATTTAGTTAACATATAGTGTGTTATCAGTTCCAGAGGTAGAGTTCGGGGATTCGTCAGCTGCACAGAACACCCCGTGCTCATCACATCCCGTGCCCCCTTGATGCCCGTCCCCCGGTTACCCCAACCCCCCGCCCCCTCCCCTCCAGCGACCCGCAGTTTGTTTCCTAGAGTTAAGAGTCTCTTATGGTTTGCCTCCCTCTCTGCTTTTATCTTGTTTTTTTTTCTTCCCTTCCCCTGTGTTCATCTCTTTTGTTTCCTAAATTCCACATATGACTAAAATCATATGGTATTTGTCTTTCTCTGACTGACTTTCTTCACTTAGCATAATACCCTCTAGTTCCATCCATGTCCTTGCAAATGGCAAGATTTCATTTTTCTTTGATGTCTGAGAAATATTTCATTGCATACATATATTCCACATCTTCTTTATCCATTCATCTGTCGATGGACATCTGACATCTGGGCTCCTTCCACAGTTTGGCTCTTGTGGACATTGCTGATGTCAACATTGGGGAGCAGGGGCCCCTGCGGATCACTGTGTTTGTGCCCTTTGGGTAAATACCTAGCACTGTGGTTAATGGCCCATAGGGGAGCTCAATTTTTCAGTTTTTGAGGAACCTCCATACTGTTTTCCAGAGTGGCTGCACCAGCGTGCGTTCTCACCAACAGTGTAGGAGGGTTCCCCTTTCTCCACATCGTCGCCAACATGTGTTGTTTCCGTAGGTGTTAATTTTAGCCATTCTGACAGGTGTGAGGTGGTATCTCATTGTGGTTTTGATTTGCATTTCCCTGATGCCCAGTGTTTTTGAGAATTTTTAACCCTGTTGCGTTTCTATACACTAACAATGAGGCAGAAGAAAGAGAAATCAAGGAATCAATCCCATTTACAATTGTGCCAAACACCGTAAGATACTTAGGAATAAAGCTAACCGAAGACATAAAGAATCTGTACTCTGAAAACTATAGAACACTCATGAGAGGAATTGAGGAAGACACAAAGAAGTGGGAAAACGTTCCATGCGCATGAATTAGAAGAACAAATATTGTTAAAATGTCTATGCTACCTAGAGCAATCTGCACATTCAACGCCATCCTGATCAAAATGCCACTGACATTTTTCACAGAGCTGGAACAAACAATCCTAAAATTTGTACGGAACCAGAAAAGACCCCAAATAGCCAAAGGAATGTTGAAAAAGAAAAACCAAAGCTGGTGGCATTATAATTCTGGACTTCAAGCTCTACTACAAAGCTGTAGTCCTCAAGACAGTATGGTACTGGCACAAAACAGACACACAGATCAGTGGAACAGAATAGAGAGCCCAGAAATGGACCCTCAACTCTATGGTCAGCTAATCTTCGACAAAGCAGGAAAGAATGTCCAATGGAAAAAAGTCTCTTCAACAAATGGTGTTGGTAAATTGGACAGCCACGTGGAGAAGAATGAAACTGGAAAACTCAAAATGGATGAAAGACCTCAATGTGAGGCAGGAATCCATCAAAATCCTAGAGGAGAACACAGGCAGTGACCTCTATAACCGTGGCTGCAGCAACTTCTTGCTAGACACGTCTCCAAAGACAAGGGAAACAAGGGCAAAAATGAACTATTGGGACTTCGTCAAGATAAAAAGCTTTTGCACGGCGAAGAAAACAGTTGACAAAGCTGAAATACAACCTACAGAATGGGAGAAGGGAAGGAGGTATTGCAAATGTCTTATCAGATAAAGGGCTGGTATCCAAAATCTATAAAGAACTTCTCAAACTTAATACCCCAAAAAACCAAAAAATCCAGTCAAAAAATGGGCAGAAGACATAAACAGATGCTTCTCCAAAGAAGATATTTTTCCCTTTATAAGGTCCAACTGTTTTTAATGGGGAATCAAGAAAGATCTTCCGTCAATGCTTTTGAGCTCAAACAAACCCAGACAGCACATAGTGGTAACTCCCAGCACAGACAGGTGCTCAAGGTCTGAAGGAACCCAGGAGAAGGGAGACTGTCAGGGACAGACCACTCCGCTCCCCTCCCAGTCTCTGGGGTTTGGGAGTGTTTCTTACACAGGCCCCTTAAGCCCTGTATCTGGCACTTGACTCACACCTCCTTGGTGGTCTGCTCTGACTGTCCTGTCAGGCACTTCTGCTGACACATCCCGGTGACCTCTTCCCCGTACAAGGACCATGTAGAAGGTTGAGAGAGATGGGGTTTCAAGGCATGTCTGTCTCGTGAGCAGAATGAGACAATAGCTAATGCACTCTTAAGGAAAGTGGCCCTTTACCTCTTGGGAGGGAGAGAGGACCCTCAGAAGGCACCTTAAGCACTCAGGCTTTGCAACAACTTATGAAAGGTTCACTGATGGAATCAGGAGGAGAGAATTGTGTGTGTGTATTTTCCAGTGCAGAAGCCATTTTAACGTTCACGAAATCGTGGCTGAAGCCCAAAGAACTTCTGCCCCTGTGGTCAGTGTGTGCGACAGGGAGGAAGATACGTCTGCCCGAGGGAGGAGCGGGGCTGTGGAGTGGCAGGTAGCGGGCGCTGCGACCTGGGGCCCGGGCCCGTGGCCGGTGGTGTCCGGCCTGAGTGCAGCAGGCGAGGTGGCTGTCGGCAAGGGCAGGAGTGAGGGTCACGTACACTCGCAGAGCCTCGTGCGGGATTCCACGAGGGAGAAAGGTGAGGTTCTCGGGCTTTTACGTAGGAAGAAAGTAGTGAATGATATTTCTACAATAATGACAATATGCTTGTGCCAAAACCAAATGGTGAGAAATTAGAAAATCTAAGGGAAATGACTACAGTGATAGTTAATTAACAACTGAGACTATTAATAACCCATTTTTGTTTTAAAAGAAGAAGAAAATAGAACAAGGGAAGGGGCCAGTGGTACATGTTCTTTTCTTAATGTAATAAAGTAATTTAAATTCATATGACTATACTTAACACATTTTTTAAAAATAGTTTTTCGATACTTATAGTAGAGCAATAGAGCTTCAAGAGAGGTCATGACGCAAGGAGTATGTAGAGTCCAGGCGAGTAGTGTACGGGAAGCTAAGTGACACTGGCTGCAGGGACGTCTGGGACCCTGTCCGTCTGCGTCAGTATTTTGTGGGCCACCGTTATTATTAATGAACATGCACTAAACAGCCGCAGGCACTACAGGAGTAAATGGAAAGGGCACATATCCGAGCTCACAGTCGATGTAGTCAGCTCTCATTCATGCGGAGACAAGCTGTAAGGACATAATCACATGCAGACCCCCTGAAATAAGACACGTGTGAGCCAGACAGTTATGACTGAGAACAGTTATGTGGGAGGGGTCCTCAGCGGTGAAACAGAGGGTGAAACATGGCAGGAGCCCTCCCGTAGAGTGACCCCAAGGGTAGACAGTGTCCTTCCGGGTCCTGTCCAGGGTGACGCCGTGGGGCGCACAGCTGGCCAGATTTTGCCTGGACTTTGGTGCCCGAAGGCACTGGGTTTAAACTTCCCAATCTGTGACTGTGGCAGGGGCCGTAAGGACCCTGAGCTTCGTCTCCTTAAGTGAAAACAGTGTGTGTGTGTCTTAGAAAGTAGCCAAAATCAGAAATAGAAATAGTGCTTGTGTGGTGCCCGCGGCTCGGTGTTGTGGTTCTGTGCTGGCGTAAAGCAAAGCCCTTCAGTGTTGCCCTGTGGTTCGTCCAGATGGTGTTTATTTTATGCTTTACTTCAAATAATGCATCCTCAAGATTTTCATGGTGTGTTAGCCCATTATTCCTCGTGTAACTTTGTTTAAGACAGGGACGTGGGCCTCAGCAAGAACGGGTGCCATCCTGGCTGTGCCCGTGGCAGGTTCTGCGGGCCTCATCCTCCTGAGGCTACAGGGGCCTCTTCAGAACGTGGGCACCGTACCAGCCGTGCAGGAAAGGTCATCACGTGGCGTCTGGTCCGTAATGTCACCCGGGTAGCTGGCGTGCACCATTAACACGCACGGTTTTCTCCCTGTGAGGATGTGTCTGCTACTATTTTTATGCCTCTGAAGAAAGTGCATTGTTTTCCTTAGTATACTTCACAGGTCCTAGCAAAGCAAGGCACAATTAATTGGTGTGCAAAACTGTTTTTATTGAATAGAGTTTTTAAATTCTAAATTCAGTTTTCTGGATTATAACCAGGAAGTCAGCAGATTACCCCAGAATTTAGTCTTCTTTCCTGGCTCAAAAATTGTTTTCTGTGGGGTTTTTTGTTGTTGTCGTTCCTACAGCCAATAGCTGCAGTTTCACTGGGGGACAGTCATTAGATCAAAGTGTTTGTTTGGGACCTTACAAAGTGAATCATTTCACCAGGGTTTACAATTTACTTCCAAGGATAATTGCAGTTTTAAAGCTCTCATTTAGTAATTGGGTTCATCCCTTCATGCGAGCAGCAACATGCAAACATGACCAGCATGCTGGCCGTAGCAGACGAGTGAGTCTAAAGAAGTCCGTTGACATTGATGGTCCGAGACCGAAAGCTCAGCTTGCCGGAGAGCAGACAGACAGTGTCCTGTGTGTGAGCCCCTGGCTGTCTCGACAGGCACAGGTCTTCCTTCCTCGTCTGAGAAGATGCCTCTGAAATAAGGATACTTTCTTCACCTTGGTTTTTGGATGATGCACTCTTCTCCTCCCTGATTCTTAGCTGGAGTGGGAGATGCTTGCAAAAGTGGCCACAGAGAGTTGTATCTGCCTTTATGTGTCTTGTAAAATCTAGTGAAAGAAGTCGGTAAAAGTCAGATGAAACAGAGCAGAAGAGAACTTGCAGGAAATCCACGAGTCTGAATTACATTCACTTTTCACATGCCTGAGCTACGCCCATCCTAGCCACCGTCTCCGTGAGACTTCTCCGGTCTGTCCAGCTGTGCCCGCTGCGCTCAAGGACCCCTTCCTCCTCCTGGGTCTCCCTCCTGCGTGCATGCCCCCTGTACAGGTACGAGTCACAGGTTCTATGAGGCAGGTCTGACATCACTCCCTACACGAGGCACTGGGATTTGTCTTGGCATCTTCACTGCATTAGCTGGATTGTGGAGTGGGGCACATTTCACCGTATGAATATGGAATAGTGATTTATAAACACATGAAAAGTACTCAGCCTTTTCAATGATGAAAGAAAAATTTTCTTGAAGTGTTTTATTTTCAAAACATTTCTTAATGCGCCAGGCTGAAGGCCTTAGCTACTCCCTCCCAGGACTGATAGAGTTTCTGTGGAGGGAAGTTTGAGTTTGAGATGCACAGAAGTGAGGGACGTGAGCAGACTGGAGGCATGGGCAGCTCCAAGGGCCAGCCTACCATGCATGGAAAAGGAAAGCATACGGCAACCATCGGAACCACTTGGTCAGAATACTGGAAAGTAGTGATAAGTTTATAGCAAGCTTGATGCTTATCAAGCAAGCTTAATCAAGCAAAAGGCAACTTAAAAATGGTAAAAACAAACAAACAGAAAAACCTTTGTAAAGGTTTTATTTGCCCTCGCCCTACCCACTCACCACGTTTTGTGCTATGTATGTTTTACCGCGTGTGTGTGTGTACAAACACACACACCCAGTTTTAATGGGGAAATTGGAAAACCACAGATATACCCAGATCAATATATATGTTCAAAAAAAACCTGAGAAGACTATAAGTTTTCACTTTAGGCTCATTGTAAGCCTGGTCCAAGTGATGAAGGGTGGGTGCCCCAGCACAGAGAAAATCTGCAAAGACTGGGAAAGGTGTTTTTGTGTGTTTGCTTTTTGCTTTTGTGTTTATTAGTTCCTGCCATTCAGGGAAATCTCTGTCAAAACACTAGTGGGATACAGCGCTAAGGAAGAGACTTTAGTGACCACACACCACAAAGAATACAGTCTTTATAAAAGTTGGTAAAGTTACCAAATAGACTACTGTGGCCTTCAAAAAAAAAAAAAGAAAGAAAGAAAAGAAAAACAAAAACAAACCACTAGATAGTCCTGGGGAAAGGTTTCCAGAGTTACCACATTATACCTTCAAATGTCTAGTTTTCAACAAAAAATCAAAAAAGCATAGAAAGAAGCGGGAACATGTGACCCATTCAAAGCACCAAAGTAAACTCATCAGAAAGATCCTTAGAAAGTCCAAACATTGGACCTGCTAACAAAGATTTTTAAAACAATTCTCTTAAATATGCTCAAAGAACTAAAGGAAATAGGGAAAGCAATGTATGTGTACAATGAGAATATAAATAGAAATTATGAAAAGCAAACAAATTCTGGAGGAAAAAAAAATCTAAAAATCTAAGAAGATTAATGGACTCCCAGTAGGCTAACCCCAAAGAGACCCACACAAATAACACACTACAATTAAACCACTCGAAGGCAAAAAAATAATAATGATAAAATCTTGGACGCAGTAAGAGGAGAAGCTCTTGACATGCAAATGACCCTTAAAAGCTTATGGCCTGATTTCTCATCCAAAACTGTGGTGGCTAGAAGAGCAGGGGATGATGTGTCAAGTTTGGAAGAAAAGTGTCACATAAGAAGTCTGTATCTTCAACCTGCCCTTCAAAATGAAGCCAAAATGAAGACAGTCCCATGTAAAGAAAAAATGAGAGAGTTTGAGACCACGAGACCTGTCCTACAAGAAATGCTAGAGGGAGTCATTGGAAGCGAGGGTGGTAGATGTAAATCAAAGCCTGAGGACAAAGGGTCTCCAGTGAATGTAAACACAGGAGCACATGTGAAGAGCTGGCATTACTGTGCTGACGCTCTGTAACTCTAGTTTTAAATGTTTTACAGTAATAACGGGCGGTCATATGGAAGATAATTACAGATCTGTGTTACTGGGCACACACTGTTTAAAGGTATAATTTGTGAAAACCCAACAAGAGGGACGGAGCTGTACAGGAGGAGAGCTTTCGTATGCCTCTGAAGTCAGCTTACTGTTGATTTGAACTGCCCTGTTCTGCATTTGAGATGATAAATGCAATCCTAACATCCTAAACTTATCCACAAAGAAAATATATGAAAATATATATACAAAAGGAAATTAAAGGGAAATTAAAATGGTTCACTACAAAAAAATTCAACTCAACACAAAAGACAGTAATGGAGGAAATGAGGGACAAAGGACATTATATATTGATAAAAGTGTCAACTGACCAAAAATTATGCCAATTTAAAAATTATATGCTCCTGAGTCCTAACATATATAAAGCAAAACATTGATAGAATTGAAGAAAGGAATAGATAGCTTAACTGTAATAGTTAGACTTGAATACACTTTAAATAATGGATCAGATGTCTCAACAGAAGATCAACAAAACACAGAGAACTTGAACATTATTAGACAACTAGATATAGCAGACACATACAAAACACTCCACCCAAGATAAGCAAAACCCACATTCTTCTCAAGGGGGCAGGGAACATTCCCTGTGATAGGCAATATGCTCGGCCACAAAACAAGTCTCAATACATCTTAAAAGATTGAAATCATACTAAGTATCTCTTTGACCACAATGGAATAAAGCTAGAAACAGCAGGAATCTAGAAAATTCACAAGTATGGGTAAATTAAACAAGATACTCTTAAACAACCAGTGGTCCAAAGAAGAAATCACATGGGATTTGGAAAATACTTTAGGGATGAGTGAAAGTGAAAACACCCAAATTTATGAACAGTTATAAAGGCTGTGCTCAGATGAAAATTAGTAACTGTAAATGCCTACATTAAAGAGATGTCAAATCAATACCTAACACCTTGAGAAACTAGAGAAAGCCAAAGCTAGCGGAACGAAAGAAATAATCAGTAGTATAGTGGAGATCATTGAAAAGAGGACTAGAAATACAGTAGTGTCAACTAAACCAAGAGTTTATTCTTTGAAAAAAATTTTTTAAATAAACAAACCCTTAAATTAAACTAACAAAGAAAAAGAATGAAGACATAAACAAGTAAAATCAGAAATGAAAGTGAAGGCGTTGCTACGGACCATACAGAAATAAGGATTATAAGAGAATACTATGAATAATTGCATAGCAACAAGTCAGATAACCCATATGAAATGAACAGATTCCTACAAAAAGGAAAATTTACCTAATCTGACTGAATATCAACTGGAAAATCTCAGCAGATGTATAACAAGTTAAGAGATCAAATCAGTAATTACCTAACTCTGTAGACTGCTTCATCGAACCCTGCAGAATATACCTCCTTCTCAAGGTCGCACAGGACATTTGCCAAGGAAGACTGTATTCTGGGCCAAAAATCTAGTCTTGGATCTGACACCTTTCAAAGAGTTAACTCGAGATAGTTTGTAGAAATAAATATAAAATGCAAAACTGTAACTCTTGTAGAAGTTACCATAGAAGAAAATGTAGGTGACCTTGGGTCTGGTGATGACCTTTCACATGCAGCACTAGAGACCAGTCCATGGGAGGAAACAAAGATTAATTAGGCCTCACTAAAATTAAACACTGCTCTGCGAAAGACCCTGTTAAGAGAAAGAAACAAGAAACCACATTCTTGACAAAATCTTTGCAACACACACACCGAGGAGAGGACTGCTTATCCAAAACACCGAATAAAACTCAACAACGGGGAAACACACGTAGAGACAGAAAGTGGACTGAAGTCATTAGGGGCTTGGGAGAGGGGGAGGGTAATTACTGAATAGTCACAGGGTTTCTGCTTGGGGCGATGAGAAGGTTCCGAAGTAGACAGTGGGGATGTATAACATTGTGGATGGAATTAATGCCACTGAATAGGACACTTACAAGTGGTTTGAAAATGGCACATTTTCTGTTATCTGTATTTTACCCCCAGAAAAAATACTCACCTCAGATAAAATGCACACTCCTTTTGTCTACACTAAGTAAACTGGCACTTATTCCACAGAAATGCTCACATGATCACATCGAGAGAGACAGAGTTCTTCACTGAAGCTGGGTCTGTAGGAATAACAGACTGAAAATGACAGCAGTTGTCCATCAGAAGCAAATGCTTCCTTTCCTGTGCGTCTATGTCATGAGTGCTGAGAAGCCAGCCAAGTGAGAAGGTCCCTGTGTGCGGTGGGACTAATTTCAAAGACCTTGTGTCTCATAAATAGTAATAAGATTCGGGGGCACCTGGGTGGCTCAGTTGGTTAAGTATCCGACTCTTGGTTCCAGCTCAGGTCATGATCTCAGCATCGTGAGATCGAGCCCCAGGTCGGGTTCCATGCTCAGCGGGGAGTCTGCTTGGGACTCTCTCTCCCTGTGCCCCTTCCCCTTCTCTGAAGTAAATATATAAATCTTTTAAAAATAATCAGATTCAAAACCACATGTGTCTTGTGCTTCATCCTGTGACCAGGACCAGGACCGAAATCCGATTCTGCCCAGAATCCACTCCGATTGGTGGGTCCCTGGGCCACAGCGGGTGCTGACTATTTGAACCGTATCCCCTGGGGCTTATCTGTGTGTGTGTGCGCGTGCGCGCGCGTGTGTGCTCATATAGACGCGACCACCTCTGGAGGAGGTGCCCATGAGCCTGGTAGCAGGAACTGTCCGTGAGGACCACAGCAGGTTCCCGCCTGGTACCCGTCGGAATGTTCATCTTCCCCATATGCGTGTGCCGTTTGTATGTCGTGAGGATTTAACAGGTAAATTAAGAAATTGTCACTTAGAATAAGAAAAAAATTGACCTCCTTTACTACTTGGATTCTTCAGGTCTCCACGAATATTTAAAAATATGGTATCTGTTGGTGATCTGCAGAGGGTTGTGCCAATTCCCCAAACGCTCAACCCCACGATGGGGAATCCTGAATCCCAAAGTTTTGACACGATCTTTTTAAAAGAGTCGGGAACGAACAGTGGTGGGGATAGATTCCCCTAAAGGTCTGTCCTTTTCCCTCCCAGGAAGCAGGATGCTGGCCAAGGCCACGGAGTCAGGGCGGAGAAAGCACGGGGTCCGCACGGGCGGTGAGGAAGGGGCTGGGAGCGCCTGTACCTGCGTCAGCCTGCGGAGCGGGACTCAGCCCCGACCGGCCAGTCACACGGAAGGCAGAGTGTTTCCAACCAGAGGATAGGAAAAGGTTCGAGTTAAAAAATCTATATCAGAAGGAAAGGACTTAATCACATCTGATGGGAACACAGCAAGGGCAAGGACCCAGGTCAGTCAGGGCTTAAATTTGAGCCTAAATAATTATTTCTTCCCTCAGATTCATTAGTCAACGTTGAAGATAAACTCCTAATTCACCTCATTTCTGGACACTGCCCAAACATAACTTTCCTACATAAGATGATAAAACTTAACTGTTTGTTTATAGACTTTAAAAATCAAATAATATCCCATGATAATGTATCATAAGAAACATACATATTTATTGGCCTTAGAATTGGCAGCAACACAAGCTTTTGGGTGACACATTGTAATTTAATGACTGTTGAGTTAATTAATCATGTGAAATATTTTTAATAAATAACCCTTAGAAAATAGAGATTTTTCTCCTTCCACTGAAGGCCAAATTCATTTCTCAGCCAATTGAAGTGAGCTTATAATATCTGGAGCTTTTTGCCTTCAAAGTTCATGATGTTTTACAGCAGTAAGAAAATCAGGAGTCACATATTATTTTTAAAATCTGTCAAAATCATTACTCTGTAGATCTGTTTGATCAGGTATTTGGGGGATTCTCTATCAAAAGATAACATTTTGGGGGGGCGCCTGGGTGGCTCAGTTGGTTAAGCATCTGACTTTGGCTCACGTCATGATCCCAAGGTGCCGGATCGAGCCCCGCGTCGAGCTCCAAGCTGAGCGGGGTAGGGGGTCTGCTTGAGATTCTCCCTCTTCCTCTGCTCCTCCCCCAGCTCATGCTCTCTCTCTCTCCCTCAAATCAATCAATCAATCAAATCTTAAAAAATAACATTTCTTATACATCTAGGGAGACCTGGGCTGAGTTACTGTCTTCTTACAATTTTATGTTTGTGCCCTGGATCTTCCATGGCCACTTGCTGAGTTCAGTGTGTGTGTGTGTGTGTGTGTGTGTGTGTGTG
>LNAC01000662.1:248408-393671 GCA_002007465.1 Ailurus styani | reverse complement strand
TGTGGTGTGTGTGTGTGTGTGTGTGTGTGTGTGTGTGTAGGCAGCGAACAGTGTTATTTCAGGTGCCTGGAACAGCTCCTTGGCTTGCAGCAGATACTCGTGGTAAGGGTCTGGCTTGCCGCTGCCCCCAGCCCTGGCCTCCAGCCCCAGCGGTCCCTTCCTTGAATTCCTGGGGAAGTTTGCATTTGTTTCTGTGGTGGGTCGAGGGGTCTGAACTTGCCAGGGTTAGGGTTAGGGTTAGACGGCAGCGTGGGGGTACTGGGGACAAAGGGCAGAGGGGCCAGATGTTGGCCTTGAGTTTGGGTGGAGTACCCCTGCATCTGGCATCTTGGAACGTGAGACAGTAAAGTGCCCTATTGTTTAAGCAAAAAAGGAAAGGAAGGAAAGAGGGCAAGAGGGAAGGGAGGGAGGGAGGAAGGAAGGAATCAGTCAGACTGACTGATATTCAGCCTCAGCAGCTACTAGGCTCATCATTAACCCAAGTGTTTTCAGATATTTAGATGGATTCTGGTCTCAAGGGCACCTTAGGACATTTATGTGTTGGGAGTCCCAGCCCGCAGGACCCAGAATGTAACCCGATTTAGAGATGGAGTCTTTGAAGATGTTGTTGGTTAGGACAGGGTCTCACTGGCATCAGGGGGCTCCCTACTCGTGTGTCCTTACGAAAGGGAGAAATACGGGTGCACACACAGGGGAGAACGCCGTGTGCGGTGAGGGCAGACCTGGGGCGATGCCCATGGACGTGGGGGACGCTGCAGCTGCCTGAGCCGGGAGAGGCCTCCGAGGCACCGGCCCCGCTCTGACCACTTATCTGGGTTTTGTGGCCTCCAGAGCTTCGAGCGATGAAATTCTTCCGGTTCAGGCCCCAGGTTGGTCCTGTGGTTTTGTTATCACAGCACCCAGCCAACTCATACCAGCACTTTGACACAAGTACTTTCTAAAATACATTTTTTATAATCACTTTAAGCTTCTTAAATTTGTAATCAATGCTTTGTTTTAACTAACAGAGTTTTCCAGTCTGTGAGCGGGGACAAGATTTTCCTAATCATTCAATTCAAGCCGGGCAATTAGCTTTACTTATCTATTCATGTATTATGTATTCACTTCTTGCATGAATTAATGAAGGAGTAAACGAATTGATCACATAGGCAAACAACTTGACCCCCCCGGCCAGAAGAGCAGCCGAGGTGAGCCTTGCCGGGAGAGCTCCCTGGAGACTCTGAATCCCTTCAGTGTAGGTTCTTAAAAGACAAACCCGAAGAAATTGTCCCCTCCATGCTGAACAGAATAGGTACTTATTAAATGTTGGTTGTGTTCAACTGAAAACCGTTATAGACTCTTGAACACCGCTTCATTCCCCACCCCTGGGTGAGACCTACACTGTGCTCATGAGCACCTGCCGGGTGTCCTAGGGCATCTGCGTGCAGCAGCTGAGGCTCTGCACCTCGGCGGGTGACTCTTGGGATCCAGGTGCGGAGTGGATGGGGCGCGGGGGTGACGCTCTCAGGCCACTCTCGTGCCCTCAGTGGACTCGTCTTTAGCGTGCCGTTCTCTAGAGCAAGGACAAAGTTGCCCCCGCTGCAAAGCCCAGGCACATCTGACACCTGGCACGTCTCTGTGAGCGCCTCGGCAGGGAGGTGGGGAGAAGCTTCACGTGCTGGTCCATCTCCTAATCATGATGAGCAGATGGCTCTTCATCATGATTTTCACAATTATTTTATTGTTCGTGCCCTGCTTCTTTCCAAGAAGGACAGCTGTGACGACATAGCGTTAACGTGGGTGGGTGGTGTCAGTAGAGTAAGGACTTGCTGTATCTTTATGTTGCATGGACTCAGTTTTATTTGTCAGTTAAAGTGTGTATTTGCCATAATACCCAACAGAGATTAGAAATGACGTCTCATCATTGGGATCCATGGGGTTAGATGAGAAGCATTCATTGTGGGAGGCAAGATGCTACTGTGGTCTTTGTATTTGGAATATGCATCATTTGCTGGGAGGCTGCTTTTGAGCATTATTTATCCTGGTCTAAATCAGAACAAACCACTGTCTGGACTCAATAACCCCAGATCGATGTCTCATTCAGTAACGACCAAGCCCAGTGCAGGCCAGACCACTTGTCCCTGAGAGCGCTGGTGAGTTCAGTCCCGTGTGCTGGGTACTGACTGTAAACCCAGCCCGGCTTCGACCTCACAACATCACAAGTGGACTGGATTGCTGCTCCTGGAGCCCTTTTCAAGCGGAGTGTGAGTTCTTGTCTACACCACTGTCTGAAATCACTCCATAAAGCTCATTCTGCATGTCTCGCTAGACAGGGTGAGCATGCTGTTCTGAGCTCAACTTTGGGTGCGAACGTATTAATCCAAACCTCAAGTTGTCCTTTGCATAAGCGCTTTTCTTCCCCGAATTGTGTGATGAGGAAAACAAAAAGTGTTATCCTGTCCTAGATCCCTTTTAACAGGTTAATTCCCACTTCCTCATGCTGTGTCCCTTTTAGCCCTGTTATGAGTCCTTTGCTCGTTGCGAACTAGCAAGACCAGACACTAGGGCGGGTACACTTCTCTTTTCCTGTCCTTTTCCCTGAAACACCCATGAAGGGAGAAGGAAGAACTTTACTACCTGCAGTAAAACCTTTCCTGATGGCGCAGGGAAGGAAGGAGCCGACTGACGCCCGTGTCGGGGGCGGTGCCCAGACACCTTGCAGACAGAACGGCTCTGTGCAGCCTTCCGCCTGCTACCGAGCTTCGCCGGCCTCTGGCCACCCAGGTCCCCAGCCGGCCACCAGCCCACTGCCAGGCTGCCGTGGGAAGTGCTGGAGTGGGGTTTATGGGAGCATTCGGGATCTTCTGTGGCTTCAAGATTTGGGTTACTCCATGAATGTATTTGTGTTTGCACACTTGCTATGTACACATTGGTAGCTCAGCCCAAACGAAATCTTACCCACATTTCTTTTAAACCGGGATACCAGGGGGACCGCTCCCTAAAGGGGTTGAGGAGATGCCAGGTGAACCCCACAGACATCACACTCGCCGTTCCTCGCACGCGGGCGCATGGCACCTGCAAGGCACACAGCGGCCTCGGTCGGTCCAGCTCGCTAAGGAAGCGCAGCTGGACGCACACCTGTTTTCTGGAGGAAGGAACGTGTGAGATTGTCGTGTCGAGGTGGTCCCAGGCTCCTTGCGCAGGTTCTCCCAAGGATGCCCAGACACATTCTGCCCGGTCCTGCCGTTGTAATTCTCTCCGTGCAGACCACAGGCCGAAGTCCGTCTTCCCGGAAGCCGGGCGGCCCGTGCGCGTCAGCTGCTCCCTCCTGTGCGGGGCCCTCGTTCAGCGCGCTGGCAAAAAGTGCTGTTGGGCGCCTGGGTGGCTCAGTGGGTTAAGGCCGCTGCCTTCGGCTCAGGTCATGATCCCAGGGTCCTGGGATCGAGGCCCACATCGGGCTCTCGGCTCAGCGGGGAGCCTGCTTCCTCCTCTCCCCTCTCTCTCTCTGCCTGCCTCTCTGCCTACTTGTAATCTCTCTCTCTGTGTCAAATGAATAAATAAAAAAATCTTTAAAAAAAAAAAAAAAAGTGCTGTTGAAAGAACTCTGATATCAGGCCTTTCCTTTCTTTGCCAAGTCCCGAGTCACGATCTTGTTTATTTGTTCTTTCATGTACTCCTAAGTAAAGAAAAATTTAAATTTTAATTATCAGCACTTTACGCATCCTCGTTATGCTGTAGAATCCCTGTTGTAAGTAGAAGTAAGAGAGCACTTACCCCAGTGCAGAGTCGCTGGAATCTTGCACTTCACATGTGGCCGCCCACACGCACGCGTGCTTTCTTCTCGCCGGTTGCCCTGAACCCCCGGCTTTCTTCAGCCCCACACGGTGCAGTGAGCACGCCCTGTGAAATCCCTGCGTATGCGAAAGTCGTTGTTGACGCCCGCTCACTCGGTTATCACCCGCTTCTGGTTTGTGAAACGTTGATCAGAGCAGCTGAACTTGAGCTTCTGGAAGAAGTTAACTATTTAGGGGAGGAAGTCAGTGTAGTGGAGGAAATGCAGGGAGAACAGCCTGTCACAGGCCCTAGAAAGGCTGTTTAGGTCCATGTGACGCTCAGCGACTATGCCCGTCTCAGGCCGCTGGTGCCCGGGCGTGCTGGTCTCCGTGGTGACCGCAGAGCATCCGCGTGCCCGCCGAGGCCTCCGTGCCATGCCAGGCACAGCCCGGTTTGGGAGGGGACAGTTTCCATCACATGTGTTGGAAGTGGTTCTCGAGACGTGGCGTGGACGGGCTACGTGTTGTGTAAGGACCACCTAGACTGTAGACAATAATTGTTTATTGCCGCAGAGAAAAAAGTTAAAAAATCCCAACACTGGTTTCGGTGCATGGAGCTGCCCTAACAGACGCCGCAGACCAGGCGGCCTGTCCACGACAGACATGGACTTCTCCTGGTTCTGGAGGCTGGTGGTCAAGGATCAAGGCCCTGCCAGATCCCGGGGCTGGTGAGGACCTCTTCCTGGGGCACAGATGGTGTCTCCCAGCTGTGTCCTGCGGGAGGGGCTAGGAGCGCTCTGGTCTCCGATGAGGACACCGATCCCGCCGTGGGGGCTCCCCCTTCATGACCTCACCTCCTCCCAAGGTGCCCCATCCCCCTGGGGGTTGGGTTCCCATTTGTAGGGGGGTGCGAGCATTCAGTGTATGGTAGCTGGGTAATATTTGGCCACAAATACAAGAAATATCATGGAAAATGACACCTGTCGCATAGTAGCCATGCCAGAGAAGCAAGAACTGAAGGTGTTTTTCAGTAAATTCTGGTAACTAAAAAGCAAACCAAATAGCTCATGAAATAGAATGATTCTTCTGTGATAGCTTCAGGCAAAGCAAATTCATCAGTAAAAGAAATCCCAGAAAATAAAAAGAAAAATACAATGAATTTAAATGAATGTGTTTACAAGGTAGCTATAAAACATGATTATATCAAATGAGGTATTTCAGTATAAACTGCTCGTATGCATGCAGAAAAATAGTAATTTCCATAGTGAGGGTCAGCTCTGCTCTCATTTGAAGTAAAAGCAAACATTCTCCTCACGATGGGACCATGAGTAGCAATAAAAAAGTCACTGAATTCCAGTAGAAATTAGCTTGAACCTTATTTGAAAATCCTATATCCATTGTTTTTGAGCACAGGTTAGAACTAGTAATAAATTTGTATGATTTAATTACTAGAAAAATTTAAAACTTTACCTCCAACCAGCCTAAAGGCTCTGGCTTGATCATTTTGAGTTTGCTCACAGGAGGTGGAGTTGACATCTTGGCTGGGGTGTCTTGAGCTACTGTGCTCCTGGGGTGGCATCTTCCTTTAGGGCAGTCCCCAGGACACTGTCCCCCCCTCCCTAGGACACTGTCCCCATCCCCAGGACACGGTCCCCATCCCCAGGACACGGTCCCCCATCCCCAGGACACTGTCCCCATCCCCAGGACACGGTCCCCCATCCCCAGGACACGGTCCCCCATCCCCAGGACACTGTCCCCATCCCCAGGGCATGGTCCCCCATCCCCAGGGCACTGTCCCCATCCCCAGGACACGGTCCCCATCCCCAGGACACGGTCCCCCATCCCCAGGACACGGTCCCCCCTCCCCAGGACACGGTCCCCATCTCCAAGACCCTGACCTTGATCCCCAGGACACTGGCCTGCAGTGATTTGCGCTTCATCAGTGCAAAAGGCCCACACTGAGGAGGGCTCAGCACTTGGTTTGATGCTCCGCCGTTTCTGTTTGAACAAAAGGGGCCCGTGCTCATTTTCCCTCTGCACTTAGCTCTGCAAATTATATGTTCTGGTAATAGTGGTGTTTTTTATACAAGGTAATTCCTTATGTATTTTTTCCTCTTTTGAGGGGGATAGGTCTTATATTCCTACCTATCTTCATGAGCGTAAAATTTTTAAGAATGCATTTGGTTGTTAAAATTGCAAACAAATTTCCTAGATTGTACAGAAATACAGGGATTGCAGGCTGGGGACGTGGGCTGCATAGAACAGAGGGGCTGGTTCAGACTTCACGGGTGGACGGGAGACTTGGTTGCGATGATCTCTTGTAATTAGTGTACTTTCTTCATAAATTCAGTGATCATTATTACTAACCTTCTGAAGAACTATTAGAAAAGACAGAACGACAACAAAATAAATGTCCCCAATCCTGGAGGACACATGGAGAAGTCAGAATGCTGCTGGACTGTGCCGAGTTTCATGGTGTAGAGCTGTTTCTGGGAAAACACGTATTTGCCATGAACACTTCGGTGACTTGGCAGAGAAACCTGCTGGAGGCTTTTGGGAGACTCGATGCGGTGAGGGGAAGGTGTTGATTATGTCCAGCGTCAACCCTCGGACCAGGTGTGTTGCAGACTTGCATGAAGGATGCACCCTCTGCCTTGGAGGTGGGGGGGGCGGGCAGCCCAGCGGGTTCCCCAAGGGTCAGTCACGAGCACCACGTCTGTGGCGACATGACTCAGTGTGTCAGTAAGAAGGCCGGAGGAAAAGTCCCCAGGGCGTGAGGAAGGGGCCCCAGTGTTGTGACGAAGCTGGATTACCGGTCTGCCGCCCAGAGCAAGCCCGGATCAGCCACGAGGGCATCGGAGACGGAGAAACCCTTGCAGATTATGAAGAAGGGAAAAAACACGAAGGAGAAGAGGTTCTTCTAGTCGGGCTTTAGAGCTACCTTGAATTTCAGGAATCCCCTTGTGAAAGAACCTCGGCTCTCACATAAGCACAGAAGCGAGCCAGGATGCCCTCGTCTCCAAAATCCCTAGCCAGTCGAGATTAAATAATAGTTCATCTTAGGATCAATACCCTCTTTTTAATGTCTTATTAGTCAGTTGGATTAAGCCAGGTCTAGTTCTGAAAGTTCATTTCCGACCGCATGTAATGATTCCGGAGTTTTGTGGGTCTGTGCTTTCTTCCCGAGAGTGTGTGTGCGCGTGTGTTTAGGATTTTGTAGCGTCCACTTTGGGGTTTTGAGGACAGTCGGTGGAGCGGGCATTCACTGAATGTCTCCTCTTTGCCCAGTATTGTGCTGGGGCCCGGGGACACCCAGTGAGCAGGGAGAGGGTGTCCTGGCAGAGCAATGCGGGGAGTCTGTTTATTGATGATTCTTTCATTGATAATTCTGCCTTCCGTGTCCCCTTGAGCTCCAAGCACATGTATGCCGCTGGTCCCTGGATCTTTATGACACCACATGCGTCTCAGAGCTTACGTGCTTGAAAGCAAACTGTAACCACCACCGGTGATGTGCTGGAGACGGTGTGAGCAGCAGGGGCCCGCTCACCACCGGAGGGAACGCAAGAGGGGCGGCCCCTCAGAAGGACATTCGAGTGGTTTCTTACGAAACTCAAGTGACCTCACCCTGCGATTCCGCAAACGCGTGCCTTGCTGTTTACCCAGGGGAGCCGAAAGGCCACGTCCACACAAAACCTGCAGCTCTAGCCATAATTCCCAGAGCTTGGGAACGACCGGGATGCCCTTCGTCGTCAGAGGGATGGACTGGTTGATCCAGATAACAGAACATTGTGCAGAGCTACAAGGAAATGAGCCATCGAGCCCTGAGAAGACATGGAGGAGCCTTACATTCACATCACTAAGGGAAAGAAGCCGGTCTGAGAAGGCCCCGTGCTCTGTGATTCTACCTCTGACCTTCTTGATAAAGTAGGACTACAGAGACAGTAAAACCATCAGCGACTGGCGGAGGCCTGGGGGGAAGGGAGCAGCAGGCAGAGCCCTGGGGACGTTAGGTCGGTGAGACCTCTCCACTGGATTTGCCTCTGTAGCAATGATCCCATCTTGCAAATTCAGCTGAGCCTTGAACAGCACGGGTTTGACATGTGCAGGTCCGATTATGCCCAGATTGTCTTCGGTAAATGCAGTTCAGTACTATAGTGTGTTTTGTCTTCCCTATGACTTTCTTAATGGCGTCTTCTTGCCTCTGGCTCACCGGACTGTAGGGCACAGCGAACAACACACGCAACCGACCTCATCTGCGTTCTTCGACTGTGTCGTTGGTAAGGCCCCCAGTCCACACGAGGCTGTTAGCGTTAGGTTCTGGGGGTCAGAAGTTGTACGTGGAGTTCTGGCTGCATGGGGCATTGGTGCCCCTTCCCCCAAGTTCCAGGGTCACCCGCACACACAGGTGTGTGTACACACACACACACACACACACACACACACACATGAGTAAAAGCAGAGACACAGTGTTTTTTGTCTGTTTCCTACTGGGACGTTGCTGTTTCTGCTGCTGTGTTCTCAGTACCCAGACCTGTGTCTAGAACTGAGCAGACACCCAACAGAGAGGCCTGAAGGACATATATCTGTTGTCTTGTTCCTCATCATTTTCTCCCAGACTGGAGGCTTCTGTTGAGTAACATGGGTCTCCCCAAGGACCACAGTCTTGAGGGCTTGAGAAAGGGGGTGGTCTTGCTCTGGAATGAGGCCACCTCCCCACTTGTCTCATCCATCCGGTGTTGGACTGCGGCTAAGCGCAGGTGAGCCATGGTTCTCCCGAGACAGAGCGGGTTCCACTGAAGTACCTTTTCCACGCCACGTCCTGTGGTCGTCGTGGCCAGTCACTTGTGGCCACGGTTGGCGAAGTGACTTGTCTGCAGCGGAGATGCATCGCTGACTGTCTAGGGGTGCGGTCCTCGGGGGGCAGCCTGCGAGCACGGTGCTCCGCCGTGGCCCTGGGGACCTGGGAGTCAGGACGTGCGCCTGTTCGCGGGGAGCGCGTGCTGGACTAGCTGGTCTTTGCGTGGCCGGCACACTGCAGGGCGGGGAATCACACGCTTGTCTGCTCGTTGTCAACCAGTGACTGTCTGGGACTGGGGCAGGGAAGTGGCAGCGGATACACCAGGGTTCTATTCACAGGCCATCGGTACGGACCATGAGGTCGCACCACGGTGTCTCCAGGGTCACAGATGCGCAGTTTTCCAGACGGGCGGAGCCGCGTTCTGCCCTCACACTCCTCCACCCGCTGCTGACTGTGCTTTCTGTAGGCTTGCCACCTACTCCCGCTTGTGAGTCTGCCCCCTCCCCGGAAACCGTGCTTGGACATCATCAGGAAACGCTAAATTCCTCTCTCCTGGTGGCACCTCTGCTAGTGACTGGGTATGTCCGTGGTCCCACCAGGTTCACCCACCCTCCCTGCTTTTCCGGTTTTGCTGTCACACCCCATAGGGCCTGGTAGGATGACCTGTTGGGCTGTCCCGCCCTGAGTGAGGCAGAGTGTCACGGTCCCAGGGCTGTCCACAACCGCACACTGTCTGTGGCCAAGTATGGATCGTGCCTGCAGAGCGGGGCGGGCTCCGTGCCTGGTACAGCCTGCAGCTGGTTTGGGAGAACCCCTGGACATGGGGGGGTTACGCAGCCTGGCTGCCGTCTTCCCAGAGGACCCCCCACGGCGCCCGTCCTTCCCGAAGCACCCAGTCGCCCAGGGGCGTGCCCACTCTGCTCTGAGTGGCGTCAAGGGCGTTTGCAGGGGCTGGAGGGGGCTGTCGGGACACAGCCTGCACGGCACTGAAAACACAGCCCCGAGGTGCCCATGCAGAGACCCTTCACAGAGTGGGTGTCTGCTCCTCTTCGCCAGATGCTCCCGTCCGTGGAGTGAACACAGGAGAAATCAGGGACTATTCGGGAACTTCCCGATGGCCTCATGGCGCTTGGCAGATGCAAGGGCTGCGCCCCGGGGCCGCTCACACAGCGAGCACCCTCCGAGGGCCTGAGAGCCGCCGTTCTTTCCCTGTTCCCCTTTTATTCTCTTGTGCATTTTCAAGGTGGCTTCTCTGGAGCTGCTCTGGCTCACCCTGACACCTCCCTGCTCAAGTCTGACCCCCCCTGCCCTCCTGAGCGGGAGAGCGCGCGTGCGCGTCTGTGCTCCAGACTCTGTCTGCGTGGACCCGGCCGGCCCATGCTCACGGTCAGCAGCCCCGGCCCCGAGCCACAGGCGGTCTGGCCTGAACACCACACACCAAGTCCAGACGTCGCCGGGGCACCGGAAAGCTGTGGGTGAGCTGGGCATTGCAGTCCCGCGAGGGGTCAGCTCTGGGCCCTGCTGCACAGCTCGGAGCGAGTGGGCAACAGCACCATGGGGGACGCGTAGCCCCTGCGGAGATGCTGGGCGTCACGGGACGTGCTCTCACCACATGCGTGTGTGCACACTTGCGGAGCAGAGGGCACGAGGAAGCTCGTGGAGGGGGTGGCGCCGTCTGTTCCCGTGATTGTGGGGGTGGCTTCGCGGGCGTGCACCCGGGTCCCAACTCATTGAACTGGGTGCATTCCACATGCACAGTGTTTTGTGTGCCGGTTACAGCTTGATAATCTACTTTAAAAAAACAAACAATATAGTAAGCTGGGCTGGAATATAAAGAAAAAGGAAATATTAAAATCAACCTTGTGAATATATCGAGATTTAATTTGTGGTTAAATTGGTTGAACTTGATGATGTTGCTTGGAAATGAGAAACAAAGAGTCAGAATTGATTCCGAGAACCCACCCTTCCCGTGTGAGAGGTCAGAGCTGTGCTCTCAGGGCCGTGAGAAGGTGGCGCGGCTTCTGCCCGGCTGGCCGGAGGTGCAAGGACCCGCTGGGGATGTGGCTGGACCCCGTGCAACAAGCCTGGCTCATGCAGTTTTCGTACAAACACTGGGAAGTGGCCTTACTTCCTCGGAATAATCCTCAACTTTTGCAAATGAGGAGAAGAGTGGGCTGACTCAGGGCTGAGTCTTGGGGAACACACCCATTTCGGCTGCACAGAGAAGTGAGGTTTCTGGGAGACGAGGTGACAGCTGGTGAAGGAAGGCCAGGGTCTGCGCCCCCGGCCTCGAGAGACACCATGCTGTGCACAGCCTCACGGTGGGGGCGGAGTGGGTCGCTCCTAGCGTGTCTGTGACAAGGGCCTGGGCGGGGCACATGGATGTCTTCAGCCTTCCTGGACAGACAGAGCCAGGGGACTGTGCCAGGGCCCCTCCTGACAGTGCGAAGGACGTTCTGCTTTTCCACAGGCCCTCTGGTGGCCTAGACATTCTGCTCGGACACACACGTTCAGTTATCCACACAGTCCCGGGTCTCCCTCAGCTGGAGAAGCTCAGGGAAGTGAGAAACTTGCTTGGTTCAAGGTCACACTTGGCAAACACCTGGCAGGACCAGGACCCCGGTTCCCAGTCCAGTCACTTCCAGCCCACGGACCTGGCCCCCTCCCCACCAGCAGGTGCACCTGGAGTGCAGAGGCCGGCGCTGGGAGCCCAGGCCGGGCCCAGGAAACGGTGTGGGTGGGACGTCTGCATGGGATGGGACGGCAGGTCTGGGGGATGGAGCCTTCCCCTTTCCCTGGCCCCGCCGTCTGGTGGGAGGGCATCAAGGAGGCCTGCCTGGCGCCCTGCACACAGCCTCACTTGTCCAGATCCCCAGGCCCTCTTGAAGCTTGTACCCTGCCCTCCGTCCCCTCCACCTCTGCACCCCACGTCAAAACGTCTTAACGACGGCGGCCTGTGAGCTCTGCTGCGGACAGGGCAGAGTGAGGAAGACGTGGGCTCTGTGCGCACGGGGGCCTCTGCCTGAGGAGCAGCGGACGCCTCTGCAGCCCGGGAGCTCGCACGCTAGCCAGGAACACATGGCCCGTGTGCACACAGACGCACACACGTATGTACATACACACACATGCGTGTGCACGAGGAGCACCGTGAATCAGGTGAAACAGAAGAGCAGCTCTGGTTCTGAGTAGGGGGCAGGGGCGGCCCTGCTGGGGCGATTTGCTTGAAGCCGGGAAGGAAGGAAGGAGGAGCCCCGGGGTGTTGGGGTCCGGACTGAGCCCCTGCTAGAGGGACGCAACCAGCACCTTCACTCCGGGGAACCAGGGTCAGGGCTGGGGAGGGGGCCGTGAGCAGCCTGTCTGCTGGCCTGGCCTCACTTGTGCAGTTTGAGAGACGGCTGGAGGGCGGGGGCAGGCCGTGTGGCGAAGTCAGTCCTGGAGGCGGTGAGGGCTTGGGTCAGCTATTCTCAGGGACTCCTGTTTACCATCCAGCAAGGGTCCCTGCACCGCACTGCACCCCGGGGCATGCGTTCCCTCCTGGGAACGGGAGCCCATCCACCGGCTCCTTCCCACACGGCTCAGGGCTCAGAGCTTAGAGAAGCTGAACTGTCAGCTTACGCTCATGCAGTTGGTGAGCGTATTGTTCAAGGTCACAAGGTCACGTGACAGAGGTCATCTGGACTCCCCTGGTGTTTGTGCCCAAAAGTCCCTTTGGGGCACTCCAGTCCTCCAAACAAGATGCTATTTATCCTTGTTTTGTTTGTTTAGTGGTTCTTCGCTGTGTTCTGGGAGTGGGCGCTCCATTCGTCATCTAAGCCTGTCTGCTCCCCACGATGTCTAGGGAAGGAGCGTCCGCGGAACCTGAGCAGCTCCGTGGCGGGGACTCATGAAGGCCATGCCTCACGGCAGCGTGGGTGGCTCATGCCGTACGCCAGCCACCGGAGCGTTTCCACCTGCTCTTGGGCAAACGCATCCCGTGCGGTCCCGAGGACGTGGGGGCTCAGAGGGGCCGTGGTCCCTGCCCTGTGCAGGCTTCTGTCTGAGTCCACAGCGGCCTCCATTCAAGTTCCTGTTGGGGAGTGTGTGTTCCAGGAGGAGGGGACAGGAAGGGCCAGACCGGCCAGACCCAGATCCAGGCTGCCAGGAAGGTGCCCAGGTGGGCATGGCAGGCAGGCCTCTCCGAGCCGCAGCGCAGGGACTGGGGACACCCCAGGTGAGGGGCAGGAGCTGCAGTGGACGGCGGCAGGTGGGAGGCTGACAGCTCTGTGCTCTGACCGAGAGTCTCTGGAAGAAGAGACAGACCCACAGAGTCTGAAAGCCAAACTGCACGCAGACCAGGCTCTGAACGCCTTCTCCACACCCTGCTTCCTATCCCCCAAACTCAGAGCCCGGAAAGAGCTGGGGTCCGGTGCTTTGGGCGCGGGCCCCACGGCAGGTGGCCTGGGTCACGGGACTCCATTTGTGTTTGCAACAAAGATCTGTCTGATCTCACAGAGGACAAGGGTGTGGATTTAAAAGGAGGACCGTGCAGATGCATGCCAGTGGGCCACTCGAGCCACGGGGTCCCGGCATCCCAAATCCCAGCAGACCTGGTGTCCTGGGGGCGCCGTCCGTTCAGAGTCATGTGAGGTAACGGGAGACACCCTCAGCTCCGTAAGCCACCTGGAACCCCTGAGCTCAGGTGAAAACGGCCCTGAGGATGTGCACTTGCTGTGGTTGTGGGAGGACATTCGTGAGCCAAGAATGTGCTGGAAGCCCCTCCCCTTGCCCGGACCAGGAGCCTCCCTACACAGACAACCTTTTTGATTTATTTTTCTTTCTTGCCCCAGAGAGGGGAAAGGCAGTGCGTCAGGGGAGCAGGGCTGGGCTTAGGAGAGGGGCTGGCAGTCTTCTACAGGGGCAGAGAGAAGGCCGGCAGCCCTGGATGGGTCCCCCGGTGGTACTGCAGGGGTTGCTGTGCCAGCAGCAGGCCGGCTTCCAGCAGAGGATCGCTGGGGACTTCGGTAATGACTCAGGTCCGGGAGAGTCTTCTGCGCGGGTGCTGGCGCAGCATGGTTCCATGTGGCGGGCAGACCCAGAGCTACATCGACGTGTGTGCGAGGGTGGCCACCTGCAACACGCGTGGACATACGTGTTTGGGTGCTTCTGGGCGCGTGTATAGGTGTGGTCGCCTGCAACACGTGTGGACATATGTGTTTGGGTGCTTCTGGGAGCGTGTATAGGTGTGGTCGCCTGCAACACGCGTGGACATGCGTGTTCGGGTGCTTCTGGGTGTGTATAGGTGTGGTTGCCTGCAACACACGTGAACATACATGTTCTGGTGCTTCTGGGCGTGTGTATGGGCGTGGTCACTTACAACACATGTGGACATACGTGTTCAGGTTCTTCTGGGCATGTCTATGGGTGTTGTCACCTGCAACACGCATGGACATACATGTTTGGGTGCTTCTGGGCGTGTGTATAGGTGTGGTTGCCTGCAACACGCGTGGACATACGTGTTTGGGTGCTTCTGGGCGTGTGTATAGGTGTGGTCGCCTGCAACACACATGGACATACGTATTTGGGTGCTTCTGGGCGTGTGTATAGGTGTGGTCGCCTGCAACACGCGTGGACATACGTGTTTGGGTGCTTCTGGGCGTGTGTATAGGTGTGGTCGCCTGCAACACGCGTGGACATACGTGTTCAGGTGCTTCTGGGCGCGTGCGTGGCTGTGGTCGCCTGCAACACACCTGAACACACATGTTCAGATGCCCCGGGCGCTCTGGGGAGCTGCAGCAGGCTGGCATCGCACGGTGCGGGTGGTGCCCTGGCGGCCTGGCCGGGCCAGCAGATGGGAGCCAGGCTCATGTGCAGGAGGCTTCCGGAGGCTGCAGGGCCTGAGGCCAGCATGCGGGGTGCACCGGGGGCTTCACTCCCGCCTCACCCTCCACCCATGCTGGGCCCTTTGTGCCTCCCTGTGCGTGGTGCCTCACGTCCCTGCAGTCTCCCTGCCGGCCAGGGATGTCATCAGCCGCATCTGGGAAGCGCCCTGGAGCCAACCCCATGACGTCATGCGGTAGGAGCAGGGGCCAGGCCGCAGAGCTGCAGTATGGGCGCGCTCACGGCGCTGCAGGCTGTAGCCCGAGGCTGTGGTACTTGGCATGAAGCTGGTCTCGGGGGGTGGCACCTGCAGCACCTGCGAGGAGCCTGGGCATCCTTTGGGAGCAGGTGGGCCACAGAGAAGCATGACCGGCCCAGACATGATAGCCACGTGGCAGCAGGGGTGCCAGCTCCTGGGCGTCTTCCTCCTTCTCTGAACTCGTCCCCCACCCCCCTAGGCTGCTGAAGTTGCAAAGGCTGGTGTGCCCTCAGTAGGGGGTTATGGGCACAGGCGGACCTGGCTCCTGCCACGAAGGGGCCCCTCAGTTCAAGCCGTGCCTGCTGGGGGCGCCTGACCTGTGGGTGATGAGTTTGAAGAGCGCGGGTCCCCAAGGTCTCGGTGCCGGCCTGGAAATCCCCCGGCTGCCCTGCCAGCAGCCCGGCTGAACAGAGGAAGAGTTTGCCCAGGCACAGCTGCCAGCTCCCCGGCCCCAAGCCTCTGTTGTCTGAGCTGGGAGAACGTACCAGCTGCGGGACTCCTCACGCCGCCTGGGGCTCCCGGCGCCCCCCTCCGTCACCCGTCCCTCGACGGCATCTACAGACTCTGCGTCCAGATGTGGGGGCTTTCCGGGGCTCATCCCTTTCCTCCAAGAATGTGGCCTGCGGGCCTGCTGCGAATTCCTCGCTTCTCCGTTGCTCCGCTCGGTGGCTGAGAGTGCTGGCGGGGAGCGGCCTCCAGAGCCTGTGCAGACCCGCGTGCGTCGGGCTGGCGCTGCCCCGGCCTCCTGTGCTCCCCATGCGGCCGAGAGCGCGCGGGGTGCCCTGCGCCGGTCCTCACGGACCCCTCCACGTTGGTGCCACCGGACACATCGGCTTCATCCGCGCCCCTGCCTCCCGCCTGTGACGCTGGCCCGTGCCGGCCGCTTCCCTGCTGCCCGTGGCAGCCGTTCACAGCGGCCGTGTCAGCAGCTTGCAGAGAAAGGGCTCTAAGCTCCTCTTGAGCTGTCCTCCCTTCTCACCTCCCTGCTTCTTCTCCTTGATCCTGTGTCCCTTCCTGTCTCATGTCCCCTCCTGTCTCCCGTGCCTCTCTGTGCCTCAGCCAGGTCTCCCCCCTGTCCCCTCAGCCTTCCGCCCTTTGGTGTGGGGCCCCAGTTTGCCCTCCGCCCACAGCAGGTGGAGTCCCAGGACCCAGAGAGCACAGGGGCCTCACTAAATCTTGGAGGATGCAGAACTCCCACAAGCATCAGGGTCAATTCTGGCTGGTACTGAGGTATCTCCCATCCGGGGCAAATCTGGAGGAGCACTCAGTCCTCGGGACCATGGGATGACTTGTCTGCGCATGGGAGCCCCTCAGCCAGAGAACCCAAGGATCTCCCAGGTAGGGGGATGCAGGGGTAGGGTACAACATGCCCTCCTGGCCCATCGTTCCGGACCAGCCGGAGAGCCAGAGCACAGAGGCACCCGGGCTCCACCTGGAGAGACGGGGTCAGGTCATTATCCTGACGCCCCATGAACGTGCAGTCACAGAGGGTGTCCCATGCACAGAGGGTCCCTCAGAGAGGAGCCGACCTCCGGGGACAGCAGGGGTGGCCGAGCCAGAGACACCTGGCAAGTGGCGGTGGAGGAGCGGAGCCTGTCAGATGGAGGTGCTGCCCAGCCACCGGGGGGACCGTGGCGGCCCGGCCACGAGGGGCAGTGCGAGGCTCAGGAGCCCCGGGGTGTCAGCCGGGCGCTCGGTCGTGACGTTTGTCTGCGTCCTTATTCTGAAAAGCATTGATCCGGGTAAGCTAAAACAGGTTTCCAATCAGAAAAATCAAGCGGAGGAAAGTAGAGGGAGGAAGGAGGAGAGAGCCAGGGGTGTGAGTCCCGGTCCCCTAAGACGGGGGCTAGCGTGTCCCGTCCAGCTCCAGGCCAGCACCGCAGGAGAGCCCGCCGTGCAGTGAGCGTGCGGAGGTCCGGAGACGCTGGCAGCGCACGGGGCTCAGCGCCCGGGCAAGAGAGCACCGCGTGTTGCGGGGTGTAGAAGGCTTGAGTGGTGGAAACAAAGCCTTGCTCAGAAGGAAGGAACTATACAAAGAAAGAAAACCTAGTCTTCCTGGTGCTCTCGGGGGACCCGCACCCACATGTTCCTACGGGGGCTCCCAGGCGGCACGGCCGCTGGGGGGTGCGGTGAGTGGCGTCCGGAGCAGGCACGTGGCCGCCCAGAGCAGCCCGCAGGCCGGCAGCCGCGGCGTCTGGCATGCGGTGCCGGCCCACGAGTGGAGGCGCCTGCGTCCCGTGTGTGATCACGAGCTCTGGGGGAGAAAACACCACCAATGACGTGACCACTGCACGTGGCCGAGGGACAGTCTCCTGTCTTGTGACCCGCTCCTCTGCGCCCGAGCTCCGGGATGATTCCGGATTCGGATGCAGATCCCAAGGCCCCCTGCCTTCCCGTCTCCGTGCCCACAGGGTAGAGCGGGGCCCGCCCCCACTTGTCTTGCGATGTGTTCCAGCATCAAAGATGGACCCCGTGATGTTTTCCTCATGACGCTTCCGATTACTGAGACGTCCACGGGAGACGCCCCCTGCGCTGACGTGGGGACAGGGGAACAGCTGAGCTCTGCAGTGGGCCGTGGCGCTGGGGGTCGGGAAGAAGGAGTGGACGCGAGGGAGAAGAGGGTGGGGGGCAGGAAGACGGCAGGAGGCTGCAGAGGTCAGACCCTGCTCTTTACACACATTCGCTGTGCAGGCAGCTTCTTGTGGGCACTCACATACTAGTCACTGTTGTTCTGGAAGCTTCCCCAGGCCAAGAATGCCCAGGGAGGGGAGATTGCCCTGGGTGCAGCCAATGCTGTCACCAGCTGGCCGTCCCCACGGGCCCCTGTGCCCCCAGCAGCCCCCGTGGCTTCTGCCCCTCCAGCACGTGGGGAGCGGCCCAGGCTGTGCAGGTGTGGGCTGGGGTCACCTGGGCCGGCCCCTCGCCTGAGGCCACGGGCTGGGGGACCTCTCAGCCGACCGTGGAGAGCAGCGGGCTCTCACTCTTCGTGACACACTCCGGAGCCGACGTCCACTCATGTCGTGGAGATACTATCTTTCTTACCTTTCCTGCGAGGTGAATATTTGTAGCGTTGTTAAAAAGTATTGATTCTATAGTCAGAAAAACATGGTTTTAACTAAAAGAAAAATGACCAACTCACTCAAGCTTTCTGAATCCTCACGTGGTCTTCGTGAAATACGGGGGTCACTGACCTCATGGCACTGAGGGGGGCAGTGTGAGGAAGCCGTTCGTGGGAGTCCCTGGCCAGGCCTGGGGTCAGGCTGTGGCAGCCAGTGGCTGCTGGGGGTCACCTGACAGAGGAAGAGGAGGCGGCGGACGGCGGCGGTGCTGCTGGGGCCACTCTGAGCCCCCAGGTGGCGTTTACAGCTGGGCCACCGCGCTCCCACACGCCGAGCACAAAGCCCTCTTTCTTGCACTTGACCCCCTGGGAAGACGTGTGGGGCGCAGGAGATGGGGCGCACCAAGACTCAAACTTTCTCTCAAACCCAGTAATATCCGAGCTTTGCTACGTGTCTCCTGGACGGAAATGAGAGTTGCCGTCTGAACACCCACACCACTGCTAGACAACGGGGGCGTGCCCGAGGTGACCGTGCTGACCCGGGCCCAGCAGGACCCACGGGCCCTGTGACCCTGCCCCCCCGGGGGCTTCCTATGCGTGTCCGCACCCTCCAGTCATCGGATGACAAAAGCCCAGCCAGCTGCATTGTGCCCGTCTAATTGGCTTTGTGATGCGGTTCTGGACAGCAGGTTGAGGGGCTCCAGGGATGGACAAAGTGGAAGGTTTTCCCAGACGGAGGGCGCGGGCAGGGGGTCACTGGCAAGAGGAACGGAGGGTCCAGGTGGGGATGCTTCCCCTCGTGGGAAGAGCTGGAAGGGGGACCTGCTCCTTCTTCGGGGGGCGGCGGGACCCACGCGGCAGGCTCAGTGGGCTGACGGAGATCCTGGCCGACCGCGAAGCCTGCATTTCTGGGGGTGGTGAACCTGCACTTAGAGCGGGTGCCGAGCCCCAGTTTGGGAAGTCGGCCTAAGGAGCCCCGTGTTCGGTCTGTGGTTCCCTTATCACAGGCCCTGCGAGTGAACAGACTCACAGCTGTGTGCCGTTCATCCCTCTCGGATTAGCTTTGTTTTGCTTTTTATTTCTACCCTCTTCACCTTTGCATTGCCTTAGTTAGAGAAATTTGAGGGAAAATAGCACAACCACTCCTGAATGGGAATGTAAATTTTCTCTCCCTCTTTTTTAAAAAATTATTTGCATTTAATTGTTAAAAGCGCTCCTAGAGAACAATGTTTTTCTGAAATTACCATATTTCCATTGTATGCCTAACCTCACATGGGGGGTCTTTCTGACAATGGCTGTGACTTCATAGAAAACCGGAGCCTTCCTCCTTACAGTCCCTGCTGCCAGCAGTGGGAAGAATCATAAGTTAATTTGAACAAAGAGGCCTGTTCAGTTCCACATCTATTCACCCGCTCACTCATTAAGACAAACAGGTTAGCGACAGACCCTTCGGCGTCGCGCCTGGGAGTACAGCTGAGCCCAGACCCGCGGCACAGGGCTGGAGACCGGCCTGGGGACACGGGTGCCTCGGCGGCGGTCCGCAGACATGGTGTGCGTGGGGGGGACGCGTCATCTCCAGGGTGGTGCCCCGGAGTCCCCGGCATCTTTCTGGGTGACCCCCGGGGACTCGGGGGTAGCAGTTGCTGTGAGCGAGCTCACGCGAGCTCGCTTCACGCGGAAACCGCCCCGCCGCGCGGTTGTTGCACAAAGGCAGCTCTGCAGCCGCGACTCCCGGGCAGGGGTGACGGGTTCACCTTATTCATTCTTATTGGGATGAGGATCCCAAAGTGGGAGCCTCGTCATTGTGTGCAGAGGCGGGCATCCTTCTGGAGGCCACCGGCCCACGGTCCCCGCGCACAGGCGCACGTGAGGAGGTGGGCTCGGGCGGTCCGGACGGGCTGCAGGCCTTGTCAGGGCAGTCACTCCCTTGAAGGGTGGTTTTGGTCTCCCCCGGACTGAGTTAAGAGAGAAGCTGGAGGGAAGAGCTGGAGGAGAAATGTGGGACCCAGTGGGTGAGCACCAGCAGGTGCGCGTGGGCAGTCAGGTCTTGGGGCCGGGAAGGTGGCACGGCCTCCCCATCCTGCCCCCTCCTGCTCTCGGAAGCTCACAGGGGCCGCTCGCTCTCCCCTGAGAAGGAAAAGCTCACGAAGATGAAATCTCAGGTCATTTTCTATCTCACAACAAACTGGAAGATGCCTCTGGCTCATTGTATGGACGAGAAGGACCACTGAGCCAGAATGCGGTGGACGGAAAGCAGCAGAGAGGCAATCCAGAAGGATAAACGGGCGAATGGAGATTTGTCCGGGATTCTGTGAATCCCTTCCAGAGTAAAAATGCCTTCTGATCACTTCTTTCCCGCACGTCTAGTTGCATACCACACCGCGTGCCCAGACCTTGCCTTGTGGTGCCACTTGCCAGTACCAGCGTTTGAGGGTGGTCGGTGTGTTCCCAGCACCAGGGGCACTGCAGGTGGGAATGTGGGCTGCCCGGGGCACACCCCCAGGGGGAGCTGTGCACGCAGACGGGGGTGTGACTGGCGCCGGTGGGAGGGGTTCCCCCACCTGCCTGGGACACGGCACCGCCCTGAGCATCCCTGGCTGGGAACTAATGGCACTTCCGTCTCTCCTGCTGAGCCTGGGCATTGAGGGCATTCAGGGCCTTCGCATCATGAGCACAATGAACGCGACCTGGCATCGGGGCTGCCTGCGGTCAGCCTCAGCTTTCAGACCGAGGGGTTTGAAAGGAGATGATGGGGCTGAGTAACAGATGAGTCTTCGGTTCCTGCTGTTGTTTCTGCAGATACCCGGGGAGGTAGGTCGACATTTAGGCTTCAAGGAAATCATTCAACTTGCCATCACTTCCACACGGAATGGCATCACCCCCCTCGAGGGTGTCCGTGCAGTTCCTGGTGGCTCGCGTGTGAATGGGCCTGCGGGGCGGGGACTCACACACGCAGCAGCAGTAAATTTGGACACATGTGTTTTCTGTTCTCAGTTCTCAAGAACCTAGACGAGTGAAGCTCTTCAAAGCACAGTGCAGACTTCATAGGAGTGGCCTCAGCTCTCCGCTATGTTCCCATGTGCGCGTTCATCCAGCAAACAGGCATCAGACACGCCCACGTGCTTGCCCTGTGTGGGGTACTGTTGGGCTTATTGAAGCAAAGGGGCCATGCCTCACACTCTGTGCAAAAATTAACTCAAAATGGACCAAAGACCTGAATCTAAGAGAGAAAATGATAAAAATCGTGTAAGGAAATGTAGATGTAAATCTTTGTGACCTTGGATCAGACAAGGCTTTCTTAGATATGACACCAAAAGCACTGTGACAGATGGCACCAAAAAGAAAAAAAGAAAAGATTCAGAATTAAAATCTTCCACGCTTCAGAGGACACCATCAATCAAGAAAGTGAAACTAACTCATAGGATGTAGGAAATATTTGCAGAAGATATATCTTGTAAGACTCATATCGAGAATGTATAAGGCACTCTTACAACTCAATAACAAGACCACCTGATTTAAAGGTGCACAGAGAACTGAAATAAACATTTCTCCAAAAGAAGATCTAGAAATAGCCATTAAGCACATGAAAAATCCAAATCAAAACCACAAGGAGGTGGACTGCACACCCATTAGCGTGACCATAATCACACGCACCGATGGTAATGCGGGGATGAGGATGAGAAGGAACCAGGGCCCTCGGCCACATTCCGACTGGACCGTAAAATGGTGCAGGCACTTGGAAAAACCATCGGGCAATTCCACAAACAGTTAGACATAGAGTTATTATGACTGGGAAAGTTCAGTTCTAAATGCATGCACGAGAGAATTGAAAATGTGTCCATGCCCGGACATGAGCAGAAATATTCATAGCAGTGTTCTCAGTAACAGTCCCAAAGTGGGAACAACTCAAATAACCATCAGCAGATGAATGGAGGAACAAAATGAGGTACATGAGGTAGATCCGGAATGAAATATTATGCATCCAAAGAAGGAATGAGGTACTGATTCATGCTACACTGGGGATGAACCTTGAAAATCTTATGCTAAGAAAAAGAAGCCAGACTCAAAAGTCCACTAACTGTGTGATTGCATTTAGATGAGAGAGGCAAACACAGTCATAGGGGAAGTAGACCCGCAGGTGTCGGGGTCTGGGGGAGCTTGGGATGAGGGGTAGCAGATAATAGGCACGAAGTTTATTGATGGGGCGATGCAGACATGCTGGATTGCCCTGGTGAGCTCGTTAGCGTAGCTTTGCTTTACCAGATATGCCAAAACCACTGGAAGAGTGAACCTCCATTCAGGAAATCTAAACAAACTAACCAAAGGCCAAGCAAAGGGGGTAAAATCTGAAATCCATGCAGTGTCAAGACCCTCCAGTCCAGTGGGGAAGCCAGGGACACCTCAGTAGATTGCAAAACAGGGAAAGTCACGAGGGAAGAACCAAGCTATCAAGATGAGGCACGCATTGTACCCACTTTGGAAACAGAAGAAGAAGGGGCTGCTGGAGACGGGCCTCCAGGAACCTAGAGACTTTGATGAGACGAGCTGTCAGGACTCTGCTGGGGCGATCATTCTAGAAGGTCAGTGCAGTCTGGGGGAGCCCTGCTATGAGCCAAGCCTCAGGAGGATGTATGTCATCTCCAGAAGAACTCAGCATGCACAGTTTGTCTGTCTTCCTGAGGTAGAAACCCTAACAGCAGCTTCACGTGAGCCCCTCCCTTCGTGCGTGGCGATCCTGAGTCTCAGGGTGAAGCGCCGAGCCCACGGGTGACGGGACTGTGAATCCAGTGGGTGCGGAGCTCAGAGTCGTTTTCCCTGCTACCATGCTCCTCCCTGGCTCAGATATTTTGGAAAATGTGGAACTTAATCCCTCAGTCCTGTTGGAAGGAATTCTGTAGAAGTTTTGATAATAGATGCAAAGTAGAACCTATTTTTTAAATTTCTGGGAACCCGTGATTCAGTGACAGAATATGTATTTACAGGAGGCTATATGAAGAATGTCACGGTAGCTTGTTTAAAGTTAAGATGGACAAGCACCCAAAGCCCTTAAAAGTAGACACAGTAACATCCAGAGATATACACAAAATAAGGTTTTATTTATTTTTATTTTTTTATTTTGTTCTGTTAGCCAGCATAGAGTACATCATTAGTTTTTGGTGTACTGTTCAGTGATTCATTAGTTGTGTATAACACCCAGTGCCCATCCCAGCACATGAATATTCAACTTTTTGTTTAAAAAATTAAATGCCTTTTGTATCCACCAGCATTTTCAGGAGAGATAAGTTTAATTCTTCTAGCACATTTTCATTTTACACCACATTTAATTTTGTTAGATTGTTCTTGCACAGAAATACTTTGTAGCCAAATTGTTATTGAACCTTGTCTTCATAAATCACTCTTTTCTGCAATACATACAGGTTTGTTTCACAGAATCCTCTGTCAGCAGCTCTGCGTACAGTATCGGCGTGATTTGTGAGTTCACGTGGTGTCTCAGAAACCTCAGATGGGGGGGAACGAGTACTGCTGACCTGGTGCAAGAATCTGTGCTGTGTGCTCCTTCTCAGAAGTCTTGCAGGCAGATTTAGACTTGCGGGCCGTCTGTTAGCCCAGGCTTAGCCAGGCGGCTCCCGGAGAAGCAGAGGTGAGGCGTGGTGGCCCTCGGGGGTTCATCTGGCTGCCCGTTCTGGGCTAACAGGGGGCTAACCGGGGCCATTCACTAACCACGCTGTGACTGTCGTCCCTGGGGTCATTCTTTGAGGTGGTCCTGGGATAGCGCACAGATGGTGGGCGTGGATAGATTCCATACCGTTCCATTTCAGGGAGAGCCAAAATCAGTGGGCAGAGTGCGGGATTCTAGCCTGTGGGTGAGGTAGCCAAGGTCCCGAGCTCCTGGTTAATCCAAGGCTGGGGCGCCATCTTGGATGCGCGTCCCCGCTCAGTGAATTGCCGGGTGCCGCAGCACTGGATTCCATGCGTGCCATTATGGAGGGTCTCCTGATTTTGTTTGAATTAAACGTGAGTGTGTATGGTAGTTGGACCGCTGTGCTGCTGTAGAGTGATGGGGAGGTGGGTCAGCAAGCTTTTGCTGCAAGCGGCTGGGTGGTTAACACGTTAGTTTGCAGGCCACACGGTCTGTCACAGGCTCTGCTGATGCAGTGTTGAGAGAACAGCCATAGACAATGCGTGAATGGAAGACGTGTTCCAATAAAACTTTATTCGGAAAAGACAGTGCGGCCGATCTGGCCCGTAGGGTGTCCTGGTTTGCCAGCCTCTGGTGTCCTTGAGGGCACAGAGTTTATATATATTCTTTCTGTATTCTTCCCATTTTCCTTGTTGTTGCATTATAAATGCATTTGTTGTGACCTGTGTTATATAGTAAAGGCTAAACATGTAACAGTTCTCGAAATACTTCCTATCCAACAAAATCATCTATAGAAGGGAAAATATCCTTTGATAGGCAGTTTCACATTTTAGTTCCGATATAGTTAGTAGGAGAAGCCACGAAGAAAATTTTAATCTAAGCTCAAATGTACATTTTATGGTTGAACTAGTAATGATCTAGTTATTAGCAATAATCGCATTAATGAAACCGTCACACTTCCTCCCACCTCTACTGGTTAGAAAATACACTTTAGCTCTCCTTTATTACCATGAAGGACCCACCTGCCCATCAGATCCCTCCCGAAACCACGTTACTGTCCGCTGTGAATTTAGCCCACAGTGGTGGAGCTAATGCAGAGTCTTTAGCAGGAGAAAGCAGCGTCACCCGTGTCCTTGGTCCTCACGAGGGACAGAAATGGGCGCACCTGCAGCCACAGGACGAGGGTACAGGGGCACTGGGCCCCGTCGGTGGGTGCATTAAGCAGTCGTGTGTGCAGGCAGGGCTCCGGCCGAGAGGCCCACGGCCACGTGAAACGTATGTTCGAGGAAGAGACGGGACAGAGGCGAGCGCACGGAGCTGTCCAGAACAGCTGTCGAGTGGACGCTACCCCAGAGGAAGCAGGCGGCAGGACGGGGCGGCGCTGTCGGTGGGTCTCAGGAAGGCCGTTCTCGGGGCGCACCCGGGGCTGCAGGCTGCCCGGGGAGGAGGTGTGCCCCGCACGGGAGCGTCCGTGCTGGGGGTGAGACATGCATCGTGAGGGAGGGCTGTGCGGCCCTCTTGTCGGGGGTGGGACAGGGACAGTCCTGGGCTTGGCCGAGCCGTGGGGACTGCAGGCTGGGGGCGGGGGGGGTTCTCCCGGGCTTGTTTGGGGTCTGACTTCCACCTGCTGGGGCAGCAAGGGAGGGCCTCTCCACAGAGGAGGTGGGTTCAGACTGCCGTCTCGGGCCCCCGGGAACGGGACGCACTGCGGGTCTGGCCCAACTTGGTGACAAGGCCAGGGTGACTCAGGAAGGCCTGAGATGTGCCGAGAGCTGGGCTGTCGGAAGTGCACGGCCATTTGCAAGGCGGGGCTCGGGGCAGCAGTACTGAAATAATGAGGAGTCAGGCAGTTCTGTGAGCATCTTCCCCAAACCCAGTTGATACTTGGGCTGTAGTTTGCAAAGTAATTAACTGTCATTTCAAAGTTCCGTTTGGTCCTACTCAGTCTCTTCACTGACCATGAAGGGGCGGTGAGGCCACAAAAGGGAAGTGTCAGCAGAAAATGCAGCCTTTGTGAGTGATGAGTGACTTGCTCACACTGCAGTGCAGCGTGGAAGTACTTTCTGTTCCTCTCCCGGGTTGACTGTGTGAGATCATGCCGGTGAGACAGGAACGCAGGAGAGGAGCGCGCACACAGACACACACACACCCTCTACCTGAGCAATGAGGAGAAACAGTGTATGAGGCTCGCTGATTGATCTCTGCATGCAGAGACCCTGCGCAGGAGGGGAGCCCGCTCCTCATGGGGGGCCCTCCGCAGGGAAGACACGCCTGCTCCACCAGGGCTGCCCCCTGCTCATTAGCCATCAGAACCGGGGAGAGGGAATCAGTAACAGCATCTTTTTCAGCAATTGGTATGTAGACATGGCATCTGCAAAGTCCTGCTGTTCATATTAAGTATCTTTCCCCCAGAGGTCCAAAGTCTTAAAAATAACGACTTGAACCCATTCAGCCAAAAAGGAACCCATGCACTCCAGAGAGAAAGCCTGGAAGGGATCCAGTTGCAAGGAGGTGATTGAAATGCAGGTGGAATCTGGGGTCAGCAAGAAGGAACAAGTAGAATCACTAAGCACAGGGAAAAGGAGGGTCACCTGCATCAAGGCAGGCTTGAAGCAGAGACGGGGCTCGGGAGTAGCCCTGGCATCCATCCGCTTGAGGCCCTCAGGCAGAGCAAGGGCTGGAGACCCGACCTCACACTTGGGGGTTGATTTCCAGCAGGGGACACGAGGGGTCAAGGGCAGGGATGGCTTAGCTCCACCCATCTAGCTCTCTGGAGCTAGATCCAGAGCTCCATCCACCTCCCTATTTCGTCCAGATGTGGACAGAATGCAAGTTGGGGGTGGGAGTGGGGAGAACCATCCTGAAAGCCCAGAAGAGCAGCCGGCATGCTGTTGGGGTCAGTGTGTGGTGGGTGGTCGTGGGCACGTGCATGCAGCCATCACATTCCTCTGCGGACTCAAGATGTCAACACAGGACTGGGTGGACAGATCCCGTAACTTTAACAGATCCACTGTGGTGGAGCCTGCATTTCACTCAGGACCTGCTGAGTGTGCAGCCCAGGGCTTGATGGAAGGGCGGCCATGTGCTTCCCCAGGGCCATGCAGGCTCTGGGTGCCGCTGGGTCCTGCAGACGCGCTGGGCAGAGTTCTCCCCAGAGGGCTCCTCGGTAGGCAGGGGGCACTTGACGCGCAGGTGACAGGTGGGCCCAGGTGCCTGAGGCAGAGGCAGAGCCCATGAGCTCTGGCTGCTAGGACCACTGCAGGCTACAGGAGGGGAAGTGTGCCCTCTCGCCACACCTGCCCGACACAGCAGGCTGCCCCTCCCGTCCTCACCCTCTGGGAACTGAGACGGGGTCAGGGGAGACTCTGCCCTCTGTGTTCCCATGCCGCCTGGTGTAGGTGCAGTGCAACAATAGACAACACACTCAGTAGTTGCTCAGTAAATGTGTGTTGGACGAGGGAGTAGAGAAGAGGATACGTGTCCTTATGATTTAAGAATAGTCTGTTCAATCATCAATCATAATCGCCGAGATAGGGAGACAGCGTACAGGTCCATTAATGGGTGAGTGGATAAAGACCCTGAGGAGACCAGAAAAAAAAGTAAATGTGTATATAAAATGGAATTCTATTCAGCCACACACAAAAAAGAAGGGAATCCTGCTGTTTGCACCAACATGGATGAAAAAGGAGGACATTGTGCCAAATGAGCTAGTAAGTCAGAGACAGACAGAGCTGCCTGATCTCACTTCCGTGTGAAATCTAAACACGCTGCGTACACAGAGCCGGAGCAGGATAGGGGTGGGGGCAGGTCCAGGAGGACAAAGCCACCGTCGGGGGAGGGGGGAATGAGTCGGTCCCCAGACCTGCGCAGGGCCTGGTGACTCGGGCTAACAGCCCCGTCTGGACTGCTGGACCTTGGCAGGAGAGCAGGTCTCGGGTGCTGGGGCGCACGGTAGCTGTGTGCGTGCGGGAGACGGCGTCAGCTTGGCTGCGGCCCCCCTTCCACAGTGGGTGGACACCCGAACATCGTGGTCCCTAAGAAGTGGAGTCTACGGGGTCCTTCCTGTTTGTCTTCCTTCTTGTTTTATTCCGTTTTCCGGTCAGGGCATCGGCGCGAAGTTCGGGCCCTGACACGTGCGCACGGACACGGCAGAGCGCTGGGCTCCAGGCCGCCCCAGCTGGGCAGCTCGGGGACGCTTGGCTCCCGACCAGACCGCTCGTCCGCGCCCGCCCGCCCGCCCCTCTGCCCCTCGCGGCCGCCGGAGGGACCAAGCGGACCTCCAAGTGCACGTGCGTGAGCCTGTAAACTACACGTCCGGGCCGGACGGCGGGTGACGTCACGGGCTCTGTGTGTGGCGTCCCGTCCCGGGGATGAGCTTCCAGCGGTCGTTGGAACCCCTTCCGCGCTGCGCTGGTCCTCATCCGCCTCCCGGCTGCACCTCAGCTCTGGCCCGAGGTGCTGGGACGGGTGCCGGAGCCCAGCTGTCTCTTCTCTAAGGGTTAGGATTGCGCGTGTGTTCACACGGAGGACCTCACGGGTTATTGAGAAATCTCTTCTTGCCACATTCATTTTTCTCCTTTTTCTTCGTGTTCCTTGAGCTGAGACGTACACCTCGAGCAGTTCTTAGTAGATGATAATTTGTTTATTATTCAACCAGATGAGACCCGAGGACCACCCTCAGGCTCAAGGGTTCTCTAGAAAGACCCCGGAAATCTGTTATGTGCATGCTTATATTTATCCGGAAAAGGGGGACCATTAGAATCAGCAGAGGCACAGGGGCGGAGGGCGGAGTCCAGACTCCGTGCCCGAGCATCCTCGGTGCCTGCTTGTCCAGCAACAGCTCCCGGGGGACATGTATAGCGTCCTGCCTGCGGGGAGGCTCGCCTGGCTTGTGTGCAGGGCTTTACTGGGGGGCCGGTCACAAGGGTGTGACACACCCTTGTGACCGACCAGATACCCCATCTCTGCCCCCCACTCCAGAGGTCAGACTCCACATGACCCAGGGCCCCGGGCAAGCAAAAATAGTCACTCCCCATAAATCACACTGTCAGCATCAAGGATCTGGCGCAGCCCAGTCCCAGAGAAACAAAGAAGGACACTCTTACCAGGCAGGACAGTTCAAGGGCTCGGAGGCCGACTCCCGCTCCTTTCTCTGGAGTGCGCCTGCTTTGAGTGCCCAGACCTGCCGAGTTAACCCTCCTGCGCACCAGCCTCAGGCCACACTCGTTTATCCTTGAGGGAAATAGGCAAGGGTTTTTGCACCATCTATTTCCGGGAGCAATTTGTACGCAGACGGGGTGTTGGATACCACAGTGCACGAGAGAGCCGGTGTGGGAGGTCTCTCTGCACACTAGACGCAAAATGGTGTGCTTCAGCCTCCAAAGAAGCTCGCGGCCCCAGGATGTGTGTCCCGGCTCCACGGGATGGGGGCTGTGGGGGGGGATGCCTTCATGATGGGGTTACTGCTTTCAGCGGGGACCCACGCCGTCCATGAGCCACTCTCACCAGGCTGGGAAGCTGCCAGCACCTTGACCTCCAGAGCTCCAAGGAATAAATGCCCATGTGGATTCGCCCCCTCCCGCCTCTGTGTGTGGTGTTGGCCACCCAGATCCTCAGACATAAGGACTGAGGGGCTCAAGTAACAAACGGATTCTCGCCGCGAGAAGTCCGAGACCCGGGTGTGGTAGCTGGGGGCCTCCCGCAGCCTCTCTGCTGGGCGTGGACGTGGCCTCTCCCCGTGTCCTCACCTGGTCTTTCCTTTGTCCTAATGCGTCCTTAGGGTCCCTTGGTAGGGCCAGCGGTCCCACTGGCCGGGGGCTGCACGGACAGCCTCATCGTACCTTCATCCCCTGTCTGAAGGCCCCTCTGCAAGTGCATCCCCTCTGCCATCCTGGGCTGAGAGCTTCGACGCTTGAATTGGGGGGTCACAGTGCCGCCCTGGTAAGCACATCAGTACCCTGCAGAGCACATTGCTTACAGCAGTGGGTCCAAACCCCAACTGGGGGACTGGGGCCAGCCGGTGAGGAAGCTCTCCCTGGCCTCAACAAATCGTGTGGGATCGACCGGGGGATGTTTATGGAGGCATAATTGACGTACACTGTGCTATTAGTCTGAGGTGTGCATCATGCTGACTCATGCTTGGTACTCGCGCAGTGATCTCCACAATAAGGCCAGTTACCATTTGTCACCAGATGGACTTTACAGTGTAACTGACTGTATTCCTGACGCTGTATTTTCCATCCCCATGACCTTCTGACTTTGTCACTGGGAGTTTGTACCTCTTCGTCCCTCCACCCACGTCCCCGAACCCACACCTGCGTCCCTTCTGGAAACCGTCAGTTTGTTCCCTGTATTTACTTACATTTACTTTTATTTCCGTTTGGTTTGTTCCCTTCTTTTTCTGGTTGCACGTATGAATGAAATCATGGTCATCCGTTCCTGGTTTTCTCCATGTGCAGATGCTTTTGGCTTCATGTCTCAGTTGTTTATTTTCAATTTTGTTTCCTTTTTCTGGGGAGACTGGTCCAGGAAAATAGCACTAAAACTAAATGTCAGGGAGCCTACTGCCTATGTTTTCTTCTAGGACTTTTAGGGTTTCCTGTCTCGAGTTTAGGTCTTTCATCCATTTTGAGCTTATTTTTGTGTGTGGTTTAAGAAAGGGGTCCAGTTTCATTCTTCTGCCTGTGACTGTCCAATTTTCCCAACACCACTGCACATTCTTGCTTCCTTTGCTGGATTAATCGACCCTATAGATGTGGGTTTATTTCTGGGCTCTCTATTCTGTTCCATGGATCTGCATCTGTTTTTGTGCCAGTACCATACTGTCTTGATGATCACAGCTTTGTCGTAGAGCTTAAAGTCCGGAATTGTGATGCCTCCAGCTCTGTTGTTCTTTCTCAAGATTGATTTAGATAATCAGGGTCTTTTGTGCTTCTATTATACAAGTTTTAGGATTCTTTGTTCTAATTCAGTGAGAAGTAGTTGGTATTTTCAAAGAGATTATATTGAATCTGTAGATTGTCTTGAATAGTATGGACATCTTAATAGTATTAATTTTTCTAAACCATGAGTATGGAATATCTTTCCGTTTGTTTGTATCTTCTTCAATTTCTTTCAATGTCTTAGTTTCCAGAGTACCAGTCCTTCACATCCTTCATTAAATTTATTCCTAGGTATTTTTCAGTCTTTCTGATGCAATGGTGTGAGATTTAAAAAACAAAAACTAAATGCATGCAAGTTAAAGGACTGTTCTTTATTTTGAGATTATTTCTTTTCTATTTCTGTATTCTTTTATAATACTATAAAAATGGAGGCTTTGTTTTTATTTTCTTGTTTGACAAAACAAGAGGTTGGTGACCCTCCGTTGGCTGCCATTATCTTGGGGACTTTGATGGGCTCCTGACACTCACAAATCGGGTTTCATCCGCTGCCCACCTGCCCCCCACGGGGGCTCCTGCCACCTTTAGCCCTTTGCACCTCATGCTCCGTTTACAGTATCTGTTCTCCCCGTGGGCCAGCCACATTCCCCTCATGCTGTATTTGTATCTGGGGCACAGCTATCCACTGTTCAGAGAGAGCTGGCATCCCTTCCCAGGGAAGCTCTTCCTGGCCCCGCTGAGGTGGAGCTCAGCCCGCCCGGTGTCCTGGGCACCAGTATGGCTGAAAGTCTGCATTCCAGACTCAGGCTTTCAGGATCCAATGGCTGGACCTTGAGCAAGTTACAGACCCACTGTGTAGGGCGAGAACATTTATAGGATGGGAACAGTTATGCTTTCTTCATAAGGTAGTCATGAGGTTGCATGTCAAGGACAGAGTGTCTGCATCTGTGCTTAGTACCAGCCAGCGGCTCTCCTTCCCTCGACCCCGTGACCATCGCTGGACTGTTGCCGGCCTCCATCCTTGAGGGCTCAGGGATCTTGTGGGTCTCTGCATGTGCTGTCTGCCTGGCTCAAAGCAGGTGTGGTGCAAATATCTGTTGGGTGAATAGAGAAGAGACCGAAGTATGAAGGTTAGGCCATCTGTTGGGATACATGTCACCACTTACGGTCGAGGATGTGTTCTTGGTTAAGATGACTCAGTAGGTCAGACATCCTAAGAGGGCTCACCTATAAGTAATCAAGCTGAGCTGCTTCCAGATTTGACATGGGGACAGTTGTGTTTCAGAGATCAGTGTAGAGTCACTTGGCTCTTTGCAGAGGTCCTCACTGTGGACATTTAGCTTAGCTGTCCATGCAGATGAGCCACTGAGATTTCATGTCTTGTTAAGACCAAGGGAATTCACTGGGCTTGAGTGTGTTTTATGTGAAATAGACCTGGTATTGTGTTTTTTTAATATTTTATTTATTTATTTATTTATTTACTTATTTACTTATTTATCTATTAGAAAGAGAGCAGGGCAGAGGGGCCGAGGGGGAGGGAGAAGCAGGCTCCGTACTGAGCATGGAGCCCCACGCTGGGCCCGGTCCCAGGACCCTGAGATCATGACCTGAGCCAAAACCAACAGTCAGATGCTTAACTGACTGAGCCGCCCAGGTGCCCCTAAAATAGAGTTTTTGAAGAGTGCTTGGCCTCCCTTCCTTGTGGACACAGGGGCAATTCTTCCCAGAGCCGACTGTCACTTTGTTTTGTTTTTCTTCTCCAAATAAACTTGTTAGACTCTTTTCATCAGCTGTGGAGAACTATATTATATAGTTTTCCTATTTTGCCCTGGCTGCTCAAATCCAAGAGGTTACATTTAGTTCAAAATTATAAAAAGAATTTCACCCCAGATTAAAGTATCTCTCACTTCCTTGAAAATAGTTTGTTATTACTTCCATTTTTTTCCAGGAAGTCTCCTGTTTTGTACATTTTAATGTGATAAATTATCTCAATTATTTTAATAAAATAGATTTTATCCTGAACAGCAACCAGGTTAAAAATGTGTATTTTCCTTTAGCAATAGCATTGTAGATGAACATAAGCCTTTGTGTTTATAGAATCTGCGGCTTTCACAGCTCTTTGCATGCGTTGACTCGTCTGCTCTGTGCACAGTGACCCTGGGGAATGGAATAGACAGATACTAATTTCCATTTCATGAAGACACAGAGAGCACGGTGTTTGGGGGCAGAGGCCTTGGAACCACACAGATGCTTCCCGTGAACATCACGGAACTTTTCTGTGCCTCTTTGGTGGTTGTGGGTGTGATGATGCTGTAATCCTACCTCAGAGCTGCTGTGAAATTCAGGGAGCGCGTCTGGAGTGCCCTGTTTGGCATCAGGACAGTCCCAGCCCCCAGGAAGGACCCACAGTGTGGAGAGGGCTGGTGACTCAAGGCGCCCGTCCCTGGTCCCACTCGCGCCTCCGGGATCCATGCAGCCATGTCTGGTGGCTTCTGGATGTACCCTGAGTGACCCTTGAAAGGGACATCTGTGTCTGCGAGCTTGCTGAGAAATAGGTGAAGTGGGAACTACCACTGTGTCCACCTACTCCTTCTGGGACTTACAGTGGGATGTAAGGGCAAGTAACCACGCGGGGCTGTGCTCACAGGAGACCGGCTCGGGGAGGCGCCACTCGGAGAAGCTGCCATCGTCAGCGCCGACAGGCTGAGCGGTACCCTCCTCCTTCCTGTCAGCACACAGACACGGCACTGCTAAACGGGATGGCGTTGTGCACTGTGCCATTAAATACTAAATCTTCATCCTAGAATAGTTGGGGTTTGTGAACCAGACATAAGAAATAGGACTGCTGCAGGTTCGGGCTGCACCTGTCACGGGACCCTGACGCCCGGCACCGAGGACACCGCAGACAAGAGCATAAGCTCGGGACACACTGTGACTCGTTTAAACACTTGGTATTGCTATATTACATGTTCTGTAGACCACCTAAATTGTATATTCTTCACGTTTGTTTAATATTCAAGACAAACACATTTGCCTGTATCTCCAGGCACATTCTCAGGCATGTGTTCTATCTATAGATGTTCTATTTTCCCCCCAGCAACTGAAACAAATACAATCTTAAAATGAATATAAATGGAAAAGAAATATGGCTTTCATATTGAAAATGGCTCCTTGGTAAGGTGGTAACAATTTCTCTGTGCGTGTAAATTCAGCTGATTACTGACACACAGGAGGAAATCACGGCCTCCCCAGCTGCTCAGTGCCCGCATGACACCCAGACGCTGGGAGAGACGGCGGCTCCGCTCCGGGGGCCCAGCTCTGGGCTACAGCTGCTCGTCTCTGCAGAGCGTCCTGTGTCCGCCCCTTCCTGTCCGTCCTGCAGCTCCCGGCCCGCCCGACGCAGCCCCTCTGGGCTACACAGCCTGGCTCAGGTTCGCACTGAGGCTGTAAGCTCTTTGGGCAGCACTTGTCAGTGGGAAAAGGAGGCTTTGTGACGGATGAAGGAAGGGGTGGTTCTTCTTGCCTCACCTCACTGCCCCCTGGCTTCCATATCCCACCATCATACATGGGACCAGGGTTGGCTGGACAGGCCTCTGCTGTCACAACTGCGGACCAACATCCCAGGGACGTGGCTTTCCTCCCGCCGCACGCTGTCACCACAGAGCGGTGACTGAGGGAACGCACAGCAGACCCCAAGCACTCATGACCCCCTGTAATTGGCGCAAGCAGCTCCCCAGCCGGGGACGGTCTCTCCCCCAGGAGTCCCCGTGCAGGGTGACTGTCCTGCCCAGGGCTCTGCTTCCCTTCCTCCCTGACTGTTCTCCACACTGTGAGGGATCCCTGTCCTGCACCGTGATATTAACCTCCTTCGGATGTTTGTTGGAGGGTCACTGAGACACTCGCACTTGGAACAACTAACTGGCCACTGTGTGGCCCCCGGAGCACAGGAACTTCAGCCCCCCACTGCTCTGCTACAGAGGCGAGGCCCTGAACCCGACACGGTCCCACAGCCTGATCTGCCTTCCTTCTTCCTGCGCGGCTTCCAACTTCTCTGTGAAGTCCCCTCGCCGCGTCCCCTCGCCGCGTCCTGGATACACGTTTCCCCTGCACACCCGCACCTGCTGCACGTCCAGCTGGCAGGCGCTGCCTGTCCACCTCTTCGTCTCTCCCCGACGTGACCAGCCGGCGCCAGGGAGCGTGGACAGGGCCCCGGGAAAGCAGGACACGGACAGCTGGACCTCCCGGACGGGGATGTCTGCCACACAGCAGGAGTGCGGTCCCGTGTCCCCGCCACCCCCCGTCTGGCTGAAAGACCCCAGGTGTCAGAGCTCTGACCTGGAGCCGCTCGTGGGCACTGCCGGGGGCCCACGGCCGCTCCGCGTCCCGTCCTGGGCGGAGCTGTCCACGGACCTCTGGCCCGAGAACACGGCGGCCGCGGGCTTCCCTGCAGCAGCTCTTCGCGTGGTGTGTCCCCGGCTTTGTCGTACTGTCTTATCTTGGGCACACAGAGGCTCTCGTTAGGCGCAAGCACACAGAAGCACGGCGAATTTGAGGCCACTCTGGGGGTAAGCTTTTTAAGTGCGAAATTGAATACTGGAGGTTTAATAAAAACAGATCACTGACTTAACATGAGACTCAAATTTCTATAGGTTAAAAAATATAAAAAAGATTAAAAGCAGAAACACTACAGGAAAAATATTTGCACTTTATGGACATAAAAACTTCCCTATAGGAAACAATGTCTCGATTCCCTGTGGGAAATACAAGTTAATATTCCTGGAGGGAAAAAGATCCACAAAGGGACAAACACTTATCTCACAAAGTACAGATTTAATAACCTCATAAAAATTTCAATATTATTAGCAATGAAATAAGTAGAAATTGAAAAAAAAACTAGAAGAAGTCCTTGTCACCACTTACCATATTTTTAATTTTTAAAATGACAGTGGCCATCAGTATTTATGAGAGGGAAAAAATGCTGCCTTCTGGAGGAATATTATGTATTATGTGAGCCTTAGAACTGTTCATTTGACTGGACCTAGCATTCTAGTTCTGAGAAACTTCCAGAAAGGGTGTTCTCCCTGCATGAAGAGCTCAGCAGTGGGAGAAAAGATGCCTCTAATGAAAGAGGACGCGGTCGCCCGGGTGTCGTCGATGAACACGGGACGGGGTGGACACACGCACCCTCACGGTTTCCGTGGGTGAAGCAAAGGAGAAAGAATCACGACCGTGTGATCACATCTGTGGAGGAGCGAGTGTGTTCTGTGCAGACAGAACCCGGGTTCTCTCTAGGGAGTGATTCTGGGGATCATCCGTCTAAGCATCTACTTATATTTAAGGTGAAAAATAGCATTTTAGGTGAGGGCTTGGTGGATGGGTCGCTGTGCGGCTCTGGAGCACAGGGGCCCAGCCCTCCCCCCAGTGTGGGGTGTGGTGTGGACCACTGTCCTGCATCTTCCTGCCCCCCCCCGCATGTCTCTGTGACACGTGGTGCTTGGGGAGCTCACGGGTGGACTTGCACCCTTGCACCAGGCAGCTGATGTGCCTCACCGCCGTCTCGCTGCGGCTGTCTCCCGGGAGGCTCCCGTCAGTAGCCCCCACAGCAGGGACAAGGTCTGGGGAGTCTCAGCCCAGAGATCCCCCGTTGTCCTTTGCTGTGACACGTGTGTAGGCAACACGGGCATAGCATATTTGTCTGCTTGCCATCGACAGACCCGATGGTCACCGGCACAAAAACAAAATCTCTTCTTCTGGATATTGAAACCTTATCAAGTTCAGAACGTCAGTAGAAAAAACCCGTCTGCAAGTATGAAGAAAGTTTCAGGGCCTGTAGCTCAGCCCTGACTGGGGACACGTCTCCCCAGGGCTCTGGATGCTGGCCGTGTCTGCACTGCAGGCTGCTGGCATGGCCATTCCTGGCCTCCTGGTGCGCGCAGCCCCTCACAGCACACGCAGCGTTGCGCACGTCTGGCAGAGTGTGGGGGGAGGGCACAGGGGACCCCTGAGGGCCTCCGGCGTCAGCAACCACAACCACACGTGATTGTCGTAGAATGTAGGATAGAATATTCTAGAACAGCAAACAACACCCAAGAGTCAGCAACATGCGAATAACACTGGTGTTTTTACCCACTCCCCGGTTCCCACACCTTCATCCAGCAAACACGCGCTGAGCAGACACTCATGGGGACGTGCTGATGTCGGGGACACATGGGTTCCGTCAGAGTCTGAGCCCAGATCCGATACCTAGTTATTCCTGCTGAGTCCTCACCATGAGAAGTTCGTCGTACAACCTGAGTCTGATTCATGACACGCACGAGAGTGGCCAATCCAAACACACGTGTGGCTCCCTCCTGTATGGGGGATTCGACATGTGCCGACCGCTGGCCTGGGAGACAAGTGCCCCGGGTCCCCATCGGAGGCCCACTTCTTCCGCTCATTATTACAGCGGTCACAGGGACTCCTGAGCTCTGACCTTCACTCTTCCAGTTATTGACGCCAGTAATAATAACCACCGTGTCGGGACGAGCAGAGGCTCCCGCCTCTCGGGGGCCTTGCCGCTGCGTGGAGAAAACACCTTCACGTTCCCTTGGAACGTGCACTTGATAAACCCTTACGGCTCCCCAAGTAGCTACAAGAAAACACAGACTCTTGCCTTTGATGATCTTCACCTCTCACGGCATTAGATGTGGAGCTCTCTGATGATTCTCGAAGCCTCATGTCCCGCCCCAGTTCCCCAGGTGGTAGGACGCCCCGTGCCCGGTGCTCCCTGCTTCCCGCCATGTGAAACCATGTGTTCCGAAGGGCTTCCTGAGCACTGGCCGGGCACTTGGTCGCTGCGCTCGCTGTAGCCCCGGACACCTGTCTGCCCGGCACAGCGCTCGGGACCTTGCAGATTCGGGTTCTCTGATCAGGAACAAGGAGACCCTCCGGGTCCTCTGCAGGGAGCACGCCACACCTACACCTGGGGACGTGCCGCTGGGATCCCTGCTCCCCGGGTAGCTTGTAGGCAGCCATGTGCTGCTTCTCCGTAGCTTAAAAGCATAGGGCACAACCGGTCAGTAGGGAAGAATTCAAATAAACCGACGAGGGAGAAAAACAACCGATGGTGGGGCAGACACCCCGGGAAATGGACCCCATGTGCAGCCCCCTCCCCACCCCTCCCCTCTCTCCTAGTCCGTGCCTTGCCCACTGTCCCCGCCCACCTGTGTCCTCGATGCCGTAGTCAAGAACCAGCGAAGGACCAGGACAGTCACTGGCCCCTCTTGCCATCTGCAGGTGCACTGAACAAACTTACTGAAATCTTGTATGTGGCTTTCAAATGATGCTATAATTTCAGATGTTTCTGTTCCTCTTTTTGCAGAGCATGCACGTTACATTCTGTACCCAAACACAGCTTCCTCTGCCCCGTATGCACTTTAAAGATACCGTCCGTGGTTCCACGTAGGGCGCTAAAGGCTCTGTCTGCTGGCTTGTCCGCGTTAGAGGAGAGGGAACAGGTGCGGTAGGATGCCTCGAGGGCGGGGTTTGCACGTCCCTGGGAGGGCATGAACGTGGCCTCTGTTTTCCTGCTTCCCACAGATGTGCTCAGGGCTGGCCGTCCACCCAGGGGGCGCACAGAGCTGGGGGCCATTGCACTCGCACCGCCGGGCTTGCACGCTCACCCCACCCTAACACACAGATGCTCACACGTGCACACACTCAGATGGCCGAGTCCAGCTTGCGTGCCCCTGGCGCCTTCTCTGAGGGCTGGTGCTGCATTGTGAAGGCTGTGGACAGCCCTGTCCGTGGGGCTGACGCCCAGGGAGCGGGGCTGAGGCGGGGACGCTGAATAGCGCGTGAGCTGTTGTGGCGTGAGGCAGGAAGGGGTGGGTGACAGCAGCGTGGAGGGGAGGACGGATTCCACGGGCGGATGTCAGGCTGGGGTGGCGGGGGCGGCGTGAGCACGGTGGGAAGACTCAGGGGAAGAGCCGAGCATGACGGGCTCTGACGGCTACTGGGAGAGAGGACAGAGGCCACCGCCGTCCCAGCTCCGTTATGAAAGGGTGGCCCGGTTGGCTGCTTGTGGAAGGCCAGCCCTGGACAGCGGGGTGGGGAGGGGTGAGCACACAGGGGTGCGGGAGCCTCACCAAGCTCAGGAGTGAGGAATGCTCCTTCCCAGGGCCCCGTGCTCCGCCATCCTTAGAGGGAAGTGGGGGTCAAGTTCGGTTGTGTCAGGCTGGGGAGTTTGCCATCACCCACACGGACGCGTCCTGCAGGCCACGGCATGTGAGGGGCTGAGCCCCACCAAGAGGTGTGCCTGGAGCACTCCGGCATCTAGGTCATACGAGCCAGGATGTGGAAGATCATGGTGGCCGAGCGGGCCGAGAACAGGGCCAGGGGGCCATCCTCAGAGAGAGGTCAAGATGAAGACAGGCAGCACAGGCAGCCAAGACAGGGAAGCAGGAGGTGCAGGAATCAGGAGGGGGCGAGGGGGGAGGTGCTGGGGGTTCCTGAGTCAGGGGGACACTGCCGGGCAGCTTCGCGGGAGCCTTGGTGTGGCAGAGACTTCAGAGGGAAGCCAAGAGCCCAGCATGACCTCAGGCTGTCCACACGCACAGCTCCTCCTGAGAGCCAAGAGTGCCAGGGGTGCTGGGCTCTCTGTCAGGCTGGTGACCCAGAGGACGTTCTCCTGTTTAGAAAGTCTCTGCAGAATTGTTAACTAAATGCTCAAGTCTTGGTTCCTTCCTTTGGGGGGTGGGCAGAGAGGTGCTGTCAGTCTGGAAGGCCCTGGACCACAGGGGGATTCCACTGTCCTCCCTAGAGTTCCGTGCACGTTCCCAGGGTCCGTGACACAAGCCCACTGTCCGAAATAAAGGGTCTGGCCCTGCTCTTAGCTCTGGGCTTAGTTTCTTCCAGAGCCTCTCTGGAGCTCCACGAGCCCCACATGGCTGCCGGCCGGCCCCAGCCAACAGAGGGTTTCCTCGTGCTCGGGTGGGTCACCTGCGTCGCGGATCCATGCGCTGCATCTTCCAGGGAAGTGGGCGATCGCAGAACAGGGCAGATTGGACGTCTCAGCCCGAGAACAGGAAGGGGGCCCTTCTTCTGCCCCCCCTCTGTTAGCAGGTGTGGTCACCTGCGTCGGGGGTGTCAACCCAGGTTAATAGTAGTAATGGGGCAGAGAAGTTACAGTGACTGTGACGGGCACTGCCCTCGGGGACTCACTAAGTAAGATCGATGACGGTTCCTGCCAGCGCCAGGCGCTGACTACAGCGCACAGTCCCGCTGACTTCCCTCGAGTGACTTCTGAAACGGGGTGGCGTCTGAAGGCACTGGTGGCCGAGTGTCTCAGTCCACATTCAAGGATCAGATCGTCCCCAGCAAGACTTTCCAGGGCTGAGACATGGCCTTTCAGTGACTTTACTTCAGATTAAAGGACGTAGATTTTCGTCACAGTTTATAAAATGAAAACAAAAGGAGATCTGTGCATTGCCTTTAAAGATCCTTGTCCTTCCTGTAGATGTTGGTTTGGGCTGATCTTCAGGATTCACTTGCTGCACAGCTCAGAGCCGCCTGTGTGGTGCTGTGGGAGGCAGGGTTTCCGGCGTCTGTGTGGGCCTCGCTGTTGTAGGAAAATGGCGTTGCCGTGTCTCAGCCTGGTGTTCTTGACTCAATGCGTTGGACCAGTGCTCGGTCCTGAGGCCCACGTGGGTCTGGTTCTGAGATTTCTCAGGTTACTCAGTATTCGCGAAGCATCTTCTCTGTGGAAGAGATTGCGTGGGCGCCAAGATCGTTGGTGACTAAATCTGTACCAAAAAATCTAAGGCAAGACAGAGCATTCTGCCAGAATTTGCCTCCTGAAACAAAATTCTCAAATGAAAAGTTTACTGTGATTTCAAGGAGTAATTTCCTTCACAACGCGTGAGTGTGGAGGCAGGTAACCCCACTTCACCTTTTCGGAGACGGCATATTCTTCCTGCCTCCCGGGGCCTCAGTAGGGAGGTACACGTGGGAAGAGGGTGGGTGGCTGGCCGGCTGCTTCTATGGCCAAGTTCAGTGCTCCAGCTGAAGTCTGGAAGAATCCGGGAGAAGTTCCACAACCAGACTGCGCTCTCTAACCGGTCGGTGTGAGCGCGGCCCGAGTCTGCAGACTGCGGCCGCGTGTACAGCTCCTGGCAGTGGGACCTGCGCTTGCCTGGGGCCAGGCTGCAGAGCCAAGACGAGTCCTGCATCTGAAGCAGGTGACCTGGGTTTCGACCCTATCTTTATGCCCCGTATCCTTAGACAAAGCTCCCAATATCTCCGAGCTCAGGTTTCGCAGAGTGTGAGTGCAGACAGTGATGGTGGCCTCACAGTGTGTGTGTCTGGAGATCGTGGGAGGGGGCAAGTGCCTGACTCCCCCGGACACAGCAAGCATCTCGGGCAGGGTGCTCATCTCCTGGCTTCTCCCCAGGTGCAGGCACCACACCAAGGACAGCCAGCCTCCCCCTGCACCGCTACCCCCAGGGGGAGGTTTGGAAGTATGTAACTAGTCTCTTGCTGCTTCTCGTTTCTGAAATCCTTCTTTATGCTGCCCCCTTTTCACATTTTGGGGAGGCAGCCTGATGCTTCAGAGCGGGGCAGGTGGCCTGCATGGATGGTGACAGGGATGGCAGACAGGCGACCGCGGAGGCCTGGCGGGCAGACCCCTGCCTAGCAGACCCAGCCCTGAGCCCGTCGCTGGCCGCCGCACCCAGACGTTGGCCCCGTGCTGCCAGATCCTCCGAGCTTTAGAGAAGCCAAAAATCTGGCTTCTGTCTGAAATCTCATTTTTAGATATTGGCAAGTATTTCATTAAGAAAACACGCCGTGAGAAGCACACAACCTGTCTGCAGGTAGGCTTGGCTGCCAGCCTGCACATCAGCAGCCTTCCTCTCGAGGAAGGGAAAGAGGCTATGCTGAAGGAGCAGGGGCCCTGAGGAGCTGCACGGGCATGTGGGGGACGTGGCAGGAGGGCCACAGGCACAGAGCTCAGGCCTGCGGCTGATTCCTCATCTGCGTCCCCACTGTCGTGCTGCCCCCTGGAGTTGTTCGGGCGGTTACATGCCTGCAGGGCGCTGTCAGAGGAAGCCCCCGGGCAAGGCTGTAGCCACGGCCTGAGAGGAGCGAGAGACGTGGACACATCTGCCTCTGCCACTGGCTTTAGCCAGAGGAGGTGGGCTGCATCCTCCCTTTCGGACGGCAGGTGCCTGCTGGGGCTGCGCTGCTCCCCTCTGTCTCCGCCTGTCAGAGATGGCCCTGCCATCCACATCGCAGGGGGCGGAGGAAGGGTGGCAGTGACAAGCTTCTCCCGGGAAGGCTCTGAGAACAGGGAGTCGGGGGTCAGGAGGTCAGTCACACTGAGGGGAGGTCACCGCTGCCTCGGTCAGCTGCTCTGGTCCACAGCGTGGGGTCTGTGGGCAAGACCCTTGCCCGCCCCCATATACGCAGCTCCCTGGACGGGGGAAGGTTCCGCGGCTCCGTTCAGGGACCGGCAGGTGGCCCCGGAGATGCACACATGGCAGCGGGGAACCCGCGGGCGGTCGTGTGGAGCCCTGCATGCCTGCGAGGCGGTCCCAGCGCCGGGGATCAGGGAGGGCAGCCCAGGCGCGTCCTGAGTCCTCGTGCAGGAGAAGGTGCGCATCCGGGAGCAGGGAGCTCCTGCGGGCGGTACAGCCTGTACAGCGCGTGTGGCTGTGCGGCTGCTGCTCCCTGACAGCCCTCCGCGCCGGCTGCGCTGGCCGATCCCGGGAGCCGCGTGGGCACACACGCCCCTGCAGGCGGGATCAGTCCCGTCTCCCGCAGACACAGCCCTGCCACCAGCCTTCCTGAATTACCCGGGGGCCCAGCCACCCCATGGGGTGGGGTGCGGGGACCACCACGGGGCCCGGGACAGGCTCACTCTCTGATCAGCGTAGGAGGCTGCACACGGGGCGCGGGGCTCAGCTGGACGTGCGGGCCCTTTGCCCTCACCGCCCAGGAGGAGAAACGGGACCGCAGGGGCCCCGGGCACCCGGCACTGAGGAGTGAGAGCTTTGTGTCTGCCGCCGTCCAGACATTGTTCCGTGGGAGCTGGTCCCGGCCGTGGCCTTGCGGGCCGGGAGAGCGGGCTTCTGCCGCAGCCACAGCAGCCCGTGTATTAGCGCCCACCCGCGAGCTGGTCTGACTGCCGGGCCTGTGCACCGGACAGCGGGTCCTGCTCCCCAAGTTCATCAAATTCACACGTTTAAGAGTTTTCTCAAAAAAAAAAGTTTTCTGATTTTTTTAAAGTCATTTCCTGAATTGTCAGTATTTTCCTGTTTATTTCTTCATACAATATTTACCACCTAATGCATGGGAGGCCGCAGGTCATCGTCAGCATGGGTTGCAGTGGCTCACTTGCAGGACACATGGAGTCCGAGGGTCCCCTCTGGGACCCGAAGCCTAAGGACTGCTCTCCTGGAGTTGCCTCCCGATCCCAAACTTCTTTAAGATTTGGTCGAAAATATGTTGCCCTCTGGGAAAATTCACAGATCAACCGATGACACAAAAATCGGCATGCGTGTTGTGGGACTTCGTGGCACCTGAGCCTCACGGGAACCTCCAAGAGCCGCGTCCAGCCCCTGCAGCCGCAGTTCCCCATGTCCAACCTGCCTGCGGGCGGGGCAACCAAGGAGGGGCCCCGCTGCCCCGCCCCCATCCAGAGCCGCTCCTGCTGTCCGGAAAAGTCCAGAAAGCTGTGGCTCACAGATAAGTCTGACCCGTCGTGGAGGTCATGGAGGGTACTTACGGCTGCTGTGCTTGGAAGCCTTGCTAACCCCTGGTCTTGTGACAAAGAGGAGTTAACGAGTATCTCACGGAACGCCAGTTTTAGAACACAAACCTGATCCACTACTTAGGAATTCTATCCTGTGATGCGGACGATCGCTCCGTCGTGCAAGCACTTGCAGCGCATCGAGATGAAATGTGAGTTTGGACGAGAACTACCAGGATCCTTGGCCGATGTCCAGACGGCAGCTCTGTATGACGCGTTAGGAGGATCCCGGGGAGGCAGAGAAGGCAGGGGCGCAGACTGTCCCCATGCTCTGTGTTTTCTTCCAGCAGGAGCAGGAGGGCCTGGGGCCCCCGGGGCGGGGGGAGTCCCGCTGTACTGTTTGCCCCCACACACTGCAGTGGGCGCGCACACCAGCTCCGGCTCTGGCTGAACCGCAGGGTCTACTCGGGCGGGTTTCGGGGGGACTCCAGGGCCGGTGGCCCCCAGACCAAACAGGAGACAGCAGCGACCGCACGCTCGGCCTGAACCCCGCTGTCTCTCCTGCGGCGGCGTCTGGGAGGGGCCGAGGGAGAGGTGAACAACGTCATCCTCCCTGGCCCCGCGTGCTAAGCGTGGCTGCAATGGAGGGAGGCCAGTGATTGAAAATAGGTGAATGGAGATCTAACAGCCTCTTGGTCTTCCCCGCCAGCTCACAAGTATCTTTACGTTTCGTGTCGCGTACACCACGTGATATGCCGCGGCGTGAACGCAGTATTTAGTGACTCTGGGACAACGCGCGTGGCGGCCTGTGCCGTGTGTCCAGGCCTGGGACCCGAGCGCCATTTCAGCGTTTCGATGCGCTTCCCCTCGCCTCGCGGCCGCTCGCAGAATACATTCTCCGCACAAGGTCTGCACTGCCTCTGGGCTCCGGGCGCCCTTTGCTGCAGCGCGGCTTCCACAGATGTTTCAGCCCCTCGTTCCTTAAACAGCGGTGCCCGTCCGCGTCCTAGGGCCATCGCGAGCACCGGACGGACGGCGCGCGGCCTCCCCGGGACGGGGTCGGGCCCACACACACCGCCCCGCTGGCACGCACGGTGGGCACTGGCGGAGGGGAGGGCGCACGGATGACACGGGGTCCCGTCCCAACAAGCTAACACGTGGCTTCTCATCCGCGCGCCCAAGGCTGGTGTGTTAGTCTGCTGGAGGGGCTGCGGACAAAGCACCACACACGTTCTGCTCTCATGTCGGGCTGGAAGTTGGGGGTCCGGGTTCTCCTGGGGCCGCTCTCCTTGCCCGGAGCACCTGTTGTCTTGCCTGAGCCCTGCCTTCCCTCCAGCCTGCCCGCGCCTCCGCTCTGTTCTGCAGTAAAGCCTTTCCCAGCCTCTCCTCAGGTACCACGGGGCACAGACAGAGGGAAACGCCACCCAGACACTGCCAGGGACCCGCAAGGGACCGCTGGACGGGGTCCGATGCACGACCCTGTGAGGAGACGCAGGCCCAGCCCACAGCCGACACGGGACCGACGAGCGTACCCCACATGTGAACCCCGTTTCCTGAGTGTCCCGCTCTCACTGGCACGTGCACGGGGACCCTGTGCCCACAGGGTGGGGTGGGGTCTGACTGCCTGTGAGGGGCCCGTCTGCTCTTCCAGAGGTCAAGAAGCACGAGAGAAAAAGACAGGACACAAGCGAAATAGCACAGCAGAACCAGAGAGGAAGGAGTGCACACGTCATAGGCTGAAGACGGTCGCGGGACGATGGGGCGAAGGACAGGACATGGAGAACCGGAGTCTCTGACGCTCCGACTGAAGGGACCCTAAAGCTCTCATGGTCCAGCTCCCCTTGGATTCGTCCGTTTGGCAACATGCTTTCCAAATCCTGGTCCGGCCCCGTTAGCCGTCTCTGGGCTGATGAGCACGGTCCTTGAGCAGCCGCTGGCCTTGAGCTCTAACGGTGGTTGGACGGCTCTACCTGGAACTGACCCCGAATGTTCCCTGAAACCTCCAGCCCATCCTCAGTGCTGCCCCTCAGAACTCAGCCGGCAAGTTCAGTCCCTCCGGAGGCCGCGGTGGTCCTCCTGGGTCCCTCACGGCCAACACGCCGCACGGTCACCCCGACACTCGGGCTGGGCGGGCTCCCCACTGTTGGGGCCTTGACGAGCCCCCTCCCTGGGGACCTTCCCCTCACACTCCCACACACGCGGGGGATGGAAATGATCGTGGTGGGGGATGAGGAAGTCTGCGTCTCCCTTCTGTTCAAGGAACACTGAACTGTCTCTACTCAAGTCCTGAGCCTCGTATTTATTCCCCGTGGCTCAGCTTCAAGTGAGAACGGTAAAAAGTAAATTAAAAGAGGAGAAGCGGCCTCGGGCTATCCTGTGGTTGCTGCTGGTAGAAGGCGGGCCGCGGGCGGTCCCCAGGAGCGGGATGGAAGCCGGCTGCTCCCACCAAACCCCTGCGTCTGCCCTGCCGGTCAGCGGCTGCCTGGCCTCGGGCGAGATACCGAACGCTCTGTGCCTCACTTTCCCCATCTGTAACGTGGGGATAGGATGAGTAACCCCGGACGTAAGGTTGTTACCAGATTCAGTAGATTCGTCTGCTGACGTGCTCAGTACACTGTTAGACGCGAGCACTTGACGTTGGCGACTTCTGCCCCTTGTATTATTGCCGCTGTTGTCATCTGGAGCTAAATTGGTTTACGGTCTCATTTTATTTCTCTAATCATCTTATGTGCATTGCTTATCTGCCGATACACGTGTCAGCTCCCGACGGAGAGAAAAGCCGTATCCTTCTCTCGCTGTCTGCCCGTGCCCTGAAGCAGCACCGGGACCTAACAGCAATACACGTAATGCTCCCGTGTGCGGTGGACCCCCAGTGCCGCACATGGACCTCGTGCCCCGGACCCGAGATGCTGGCCGGGGCTCTGTGCGTGGCCCACGCCAGAGGGGACTGTCCTTGTGGCCACCAGCTTGACGAAGTCGAGTGCATTTCCTGCGCTCCCAGCGGAACAGCACGAAGCAGAGGCAGGCGGGTTCCGGCCGGTGTTGGGCCCCACACGTCGCGGCCCGGCCACCATGGGATTCACACGCAGCAGGTGTCTGCGGCTTGCTAATTGGAAATCGCCTCCCCTGAACTCCGCTCTTCTGTCCCTGCGCATGGCTTGCTGAGGAAAGGAGGGATTTAACGATCTTTTATGTTTTCTGAAATTTGACAGTAATAAGAATGGATGCTGAAATTTGAGGTGAATACATCATTGCTAACGCGAAAACTCGGGGCTCCACATGGAAAGAATAGAATCGCAGTTGGAGTGTTTAATCGCCGGCTTAGGAAGGGGAAAGAGAGATTCGTTTTCTGTACTTTACTTCTTATACTCTGAGTGCTTTATTGCGGATCATGGAACTGCCACCCTAACTCGTGAGATGTTCTGCCTTTCTCGGTGAGGAAACCGAGCCCCAGAGAATCACCTGCTTAGTGAGAGTGGGATGTGCTTCTGACGGTACCACTTAGCTCCGAAAACGAAACAGGCGACAGCAGGGAAAAATTCCTTGCAAACGTAGACGTGTATTGTAGGCTTGGTGGAACAGCCCCTTGACTGTGCGGGTGGGGGGGGGACCCCTGGGGCGGAAGCGACCCGCCCAGGTGATGTGGCCGCAGGAGCTGCCGAGCCCTAGCCTCTTCCCCCCACCCCACCTGCAGCCTTGACTTTCCCTTCCTCCCACATGGCCTCCAGCAAGTTCCAGCCCACATGCCATCATTTCTGCAGTTAAAAAATATTATAGTCACCATCTGCTAGGGATCATTTGCTGTGGGTTTCCTGAAGACTCTAGGTGAGTGGTTCTTTTTAATGATTTTTTGTGTGTGTGTGCAAAACAGACCATGAATAAATATAGCTGCTAAATAGGAAAAAACACTTGATTAAATTTGGTATTTCTTAAACTCTTCACCCGTCTTTCCCTCCATCCTTTCCTGTGCCCTTCCTTCCCAGAGGTGCAGACTCGTGACGCAGCCCGTCCGCAGTGACCTCACTCGTGTGTGTAGCCACATCTCATCTAAATGCCTACCTAGATCCGCATGTCTATCGTCCCTCTATCCGCCTGAATTACGTCGCATCAAGTTCCGGAACAGAGGACTTGCTAAAAGTCATTTTGACTCTATGGGATTTTTCTTGATGGCTTCGCTTTAGCATGTAAGACCAAACCACAATATAGGACATGAGAGGAAAGAGGAATAGATCCTTGGGGACGATTCTTTAAAGTAAGGTGGGGCTCCCTGAGGAGAAAAAGCAGGATTATTTCGGAACGGCACCCGCAGGGGCTCAGAGGAGAGAAGCAATGCGGGACTCTAAGCCATGTGAACACGTGGCAGGAACAAAGAGGCCTCGGGGCCAGGGCGACAGACACAGGGCCACTCAGGATGCCTGGCATGTGCCTCCAGGTCAGGGGCTGTCAGACTTGCGTGAGCACCAGGATCAGAGGCGGGCTTGGTACAGCGCACACGGCTGGCCGCACGGCGGTCCCCGGGCCTGTGCCTCCGGGGGGGAGGCAGTGTCCGGCAGGTCCCCCGCTGATGCTCCCGGTCCGAGGACCACACTTTGCAAACAGCAGCCAGCGAGGAGCCCAGGGCTCGGTAGCGGAGTGATGGGAATAAGAGCTGTTTTCCCTGTTCGGGAAAAGTTTTCCAGAGAGAAGCTCTGGGCAGGAGGGCCAGTCGGGACGGCCTGGCCGTTCTGTAAGTGTTTGTTGGGGGGCAGCTCTTCAGGGGAGCACAGCAGACATGCCCGTGCCCCGTGTGCCTCCCCGTCACGCGGTGCAGAAGGCGGCTGGCGAGCAGCTTGGGGACGGGCTTCTCGGCTCGGTGCGTGTTCATAGGGCGGCGACCTCTCTGCGGTGAGGAGGCCCCAGGCCTCGTGGGCCTCCTGGCCCCTGCCTGTGGCGTCCCAGCAGCAGAGAAGTCACCGGCTTTCCCGTCCGGCCGCGTCAGTGGAGAGCAGGTGTTGCCCACAGACGTCCTTACCTTCAGAGCATCGGAACACTTTCAAGGACGCTGGATGGGCAGGTCGGGGAGACTGGGGAGCAGAGACGGAGAGTTACAACGTGTCTCCCGTATCTTCATGACGGGTTTCTTATTTATCGCATTGCAGTAGGGACGGTACGTTGTCCTGAGTGAACATGAGGCAGATGCAGCCGCACCAGAGTTGGTTCCAACGCGGGAATTCTGGACGCGTGCTTTCTCCTTTGTTGTGGAACCAAAGAGGTCAATGTGACGTGTCAGGGGAGGTGGTCTGCGCGAAGGGCAGGGGACACACCTTTAAATTTGCATGGGTCATCTGAACGTTCGCATGTCCTTCCCCTGGACTGAGAAGTTGAGCAGTCTGAGTGTGTCCGACTGGGCAGGCGTGGGGTCATGGCAGCAGCGCAGGGGGCAGCTACGGGCTCACGGGCCCCTGCCGAGGTCCGTGCACCTGCGGCTCCCACGTGCCGGCCTGCAGCCTGGCAGGCGAGCCTGCGCCATCTCAGGCCAGGCAGGGCAGTGTCTGCAGAGCCCGTCAGGATCAGGTGCGGCCTGGCACCCGGGGCACAAGGCAGCGATGGGAGATGACCCACCTTTTACCAAGATGTGATTTTTGTCCACAGCTAGTGATAGTATTTGTCACAGACCAGTGTTTGTGCGCCCTCAGAATGCATGTAACCCTAGTGGGACCGGCCTGCAGGGGCCCCTAGGAGGTGAGCAGGGTTAGGTGGGGAAAGAGGGGGAAGCCCTTGTGATGGGAGGGAGGCATGCACAAGTCTCCGGAGGCTGGCTTCCTGCGTCTGCCGGCCACCACGTGAGGACACAGTGGGCAGCGGGCCGTGGTGGCCCAGAGACTCGTGGCGCTCGATCCAGACTCCCAGCCTCCGGAGCTGTGAGCAGTGAGTGTCTGCCGCCTCTAAGCCGCTCGGCCTGCGGCATCTTGTACAGCAGCATGGGCCGGCTAAGATGTGATTTCAGGAGCGAGGGGACCACACCGGCTCTGTCCCTGTCCAGCCCTGACTCACTCTGGCCGATGGTCCTGAATGAAGCCCTTCTAAGGAAGAACGTACTCAGCTCCAGTCAGGATAGCCCGACTCACCACCGTGCCTCCCACCTGCCTCTCTGTACAGATCAGAGCCCCTGCGAGGACGATGGGCTTCAGGGTGCGGCGTCTGTCTCCCTTTGCCGGAGAGGACGGCCATCGGTGTGGAACGGACACCCCGGGACTGTGTCGAACGTGGGCAGATCACTGTGCAGAAGGGTTGGTGTAGAGAGCCTTCTCCGGAAATATCACTCCGGTGGGAAGGTTAGTTATTCGCCCTCGTCACCACCCCACAGATCACGAAACACAGCCTGAGATTTAAGGTGAGGCTGGGGGTGATGGGGGGCCCACCAGCCAGGCCGAGCCCCCCCCCCCCCGGGCTGTCACCTGCTCTGCCCCCATCCTCAAACACGTACCATCCGGCCGCCCGGTGCTGAACAGCTTCAGTGCGACAGCTCTCTTGTCAGACGGCTGACCCCTGCGCTTGGGCCAAAACCTGTCCTTCCCCCGTTGAGGACGACTGGGCAGAAGCTGCGGGAGTCATTCTGAAAACGAGGGAATGGCGAATGTTTCTCTTTGCTCCGATCTGGTCATCGGCGAATGTCTGGGAAGGAGCCATTGCTGCTGCGTCTCTGAACATTCCACATTCTTTCCATCCTGTAACCGGCAGAGAAACGTGCACACGGATCTGGGTGCCAGAGATTTGAACTCTGCATTCATCTCTGAGTTTGGATGATTCTGTAATTATCCGTCTTGTTTACCTTCTATTAGTTTTACTTGATGTTATGAAAACATCCTGGTGCGAGGTGACAGTCAGATGGTCGACCTCGGCAGGGTCCTCAGCTACCGAATTCAGTAGCCGATCCTCGGGATTGGTTTAAGGACTAAACTACTAAGTGAAGCCACAGACTGTGAATTTGCCCCTGAGCAGCAGGCACTGAGCCAGCGCTTTCTTCTCAGGTGATATTTTATTCCACAAAAAGGGATCTGAGCCCAGCGTGGCCACTGGGGCCCTTTGCTCACCTCAGTGAACCTCATTAGGACACTCCAGAGAAGGTGATTCTTGACATGCCCCTGCGGGGCTGCAGAACTGAGCCCCGATCTCCTAAATTCGGGGTCTGTGTTTTTCAAATGAGAAAGACTTCCCCATGAAGGGAATGCAAATAATGTCACAAGGCCGGAGACCACACAGGAAGGCTGAGCTTCGTGACCGATCCCTGCAGGACTGGTTCGGTGTCAGAGACCTGTTAGTGTGCAGGCCCCGTGTGGGCTCGGGCTCCCGGCCCCCAGAGCCAGCCGTGAGGATGCTTCGGAACTCAGCAGGTGGAGCCCGCAGGTGACAGGGAGGTGCCTTCCCAGGAAGAGGCTGCCCGAGTGGGGGAGCAGCACCACGGACAGCGAGAGGAGGGCCGGGCTGCCAGGACCTCGGCTCCAAGTGATGTCCACGGGTGTGCAGGCCGTGGACGGGGAGGCCTGTGCTGCTGGGCCTGCAGCCACTGTTAACATGGCTCCCTTAGCAGAGGACGCATCCTCCGTGAGGCCCACATCAGGAAAGGGACAGCGCACGGCCCCTTGGGAGACACAGATTCAGAACAGGACTTTGCTCTCTCCTAGTTGGAACATAGAACTAAAATTCAGCTCACGTGGCTGCCTCCCTCCGCAGACAGCCGGTATCTGCCGCCACGAGAGCAGCTCTGACTCCCCAAATGTGGGCGGGGCGGTGAGGCTCCCGTGGGCTCTGTGGGCGTCGTCGGAGCACACCCCAGCCTCAGCCGCAAGGCCTGCCTCAGTGTCCCTGTCTGGCCCCCACATGTCCGCACCGTGCAGGACGCAGTGTCCCAGGGGAGGGGCCGCTCGGGAGGGGGGCGCTGGGACCACCCAGCAGGGGCTCTGGTCTTTGGGTCACGGGTAAGACGTGCCTTCCAGCCTGTCCAGTCCTGGAGATGGTGGACACTAGGGTTCAGAGGGGGGCACCCTATCCAGGAGGCACCAGCTGGGCCCGTGTCCTCAGCAGACGGCACACCACACCCATCCTAGTGACTCTTCACACGGTTCAGCTTCCGACGTTCTGGACTCAAATGCACGCGAACGGCCAGAGTTCGTACGTGGGATGGACCCAGTGTGACACCGGGTCCTGTGCCTGTTCAGCTGGCGTGTGTCCTTCTGCGGCGAGGTGGTACCGCGTGCATGCACACCCTCCCCGCACCGCGTCCCGGCACACCTGCTGCCTGTGCTACAGGGGTCACCAGCTGGGCTCCTCCCCAGCCCTAGCCTGAGCCCCACCGTCTGCATCTCCGCGCCTTTCTGCTGCTCCTGCCGCCGTGTGCAGCACCTGCTGGGTGCGGGACGCGAGGCTGAGGGCTCGTCTCCGTGAACGCATCTCAGCAGCACAGCCTGCACTCAGCCTGATCGGAACGACGGAAAGACCCACAAACAGACGGAAAAGTTGAAGACGTCACTAGGACTCAAACCAAGCAGAGCTATCACCGTGTTTCCTCTTACCCTAGTCATTCATTCATTCATTCATTCATTCATTCATTCATTCATTCATTCATTCATTCAGCCAGGCAGTGGTGGAGCACAGAGCAGCTGCTTTTCTTTCTCTTGCCTTCCCGTGGTAATTGTGACCACTCTGACCGTCACGGACCAGGTCCTTGCCGGGCGGGGACATGGAGAGATGGAGAGGAGCACTTATTTTCTGGCAAGGGAGGGAAGGGAGGCGACGCACGGCCCTTGCACGAAGGAGCCCCCACTGCGGCCACAGAGCTGTGTGCAGAGGGCGTGGGAGGAGCGGGGCGGACTCGGCGCCCAGCTCTGTGGAGGGTGCAGCCCACGAGCTCCCTCCCCCCGGCCCCGCTGCTGGGCGAAGCCTCCTTCCTGGGGAACGAGCTCCCCTCTGGGGGGGTCTCCTGAGCACAGCTCCAACCCGAGCTCTGGGGGCTCCTGGGGGGCAGGAGCGGTGTCTCCCTCTCCTGTTCTTGCTCACAGCTCCGGCCTTGCCAAGTGCATGGGTCACAGCAGTAGCTCAGTAAGCCACCTGCACGTGAACATGGACGGAAGTCTGTAAACAAGTCCTGAAATCTCTGAGGGGTATCTCCTGGCGTTTCCAACAGCAGCCCATTTGCAAAGGCATGCATGGTGACGGCCACACATGCGCTGGGGGCCCCCAGCTGCACTGCTGCTGTGTCACAAGTCAGCGACCCTCGGGCCACCCAGCGACCACTTCTTCAGACACAGTGCCGTGAGATCGTACGTTACCCCAGAGGCATTTCAGTTACCGTTACTGACAGAAAGAAACAGTTGTCTTGGGAAAACACAGCCCCATGCCTAAGACCTGTCCACAGAATTGCAGAAGATAATCCTGCACGAAAGGCATGTTATAAACGAGGCTCTCCTTGAGATAGTGGCTAAGCCTTGTCCACGTCACGTGATTACAGTGTGGCCTGCATTCAAGTGCCACGCGGGGGCGTATCACGAATACGCACCACCGGCTGCTCTGAATCACTTCTGGAACCAGGAGGTCACCGAGGTGGGTGCGTTCCGTGGGGGTCCGGTGTCGCTCCGCAGCCCTTGTGACCTGGCGCGACTGTGAAAATTTTGGTTTCCGTTCCACTGACGTGGTGACTGTGGCCTCATGGGATGCAGGGACAGCCATCTGGGGAGAAAGCAACTGGATTCCTCCCTAAGCGAAAGCCCAGGGCGTCTCGAAATTTAAGTGTAAGAAAATAAAGCCGTAAGAGTTCCAGAAGGTAGTTTGGGGGATGTTTGTATCATTTGGAACCAGTTAGGCCATTTGGGGGGATGATTCCAGAAGAGAAAGACAGCAGGAGGGACAAAACCTATTATGTCTGATTTTATGAGACTATCCGAAGGAAATCCTTTTTGTCAACATTAGACTAAAATAGGGGGATCACTAGCAGATATTGAGAAAGAACCAATATTCTTAACCTAATAAAAAGCTTTATAAGATACTATAAAAGAGTGAAGAATGGCAAAGTACAGGTGGTAGATGGAGACACTTGGGGAGCAAGGACCCACGGCCAAACACAGTGAATTTCCCCACCAGTCACCCCTGTTTGTGCACATTCTAGTGAGATTCCACCATTTCCCTGTCAAAGTGACAAAGGTTAACAGTAGCCAGGGTCAGCAGAGATGCAGGAAAATGGGCTTTCTTTTATGTTTAATGTATGTATAATATGTATAGTTTTATATCTCTTTCTGTATTTTCATATGTGTTACAGACTTATGTGTATATTATGTATATAAAACATTTCTATAGGTCAGTTTGGCAATTTAAAATGAGCAAAAACCTTGAGGTAGGAATCCCACTTCTTATTTATTTATTTATTTATTTATATTTTAAGATTTTATTTATTTATTTGATACAGAGAGAGAGAGAGATCACAAGTATGCAGAGAGGCAGGCAGAGAGAGAGGAGGAAGCAGGCTCCCTGCTGAGCAGAGAGCCCGATGCGGGCCTCGATCCCAGGACCGTGAGATCGTGACCTGAGCTGAAGGCAGACGCTTAACTCACTGAGCCACCCAAGCACCCCTCACTTCTTCTAATTTATGATGAGGAAATGCAGAATGTACATTTCTTGTTCCTCTCTGAACCCCAATACTTAGAATAATGAAAAACGCAGGAACCTTCAAGTATATATTTATGGAATCTTCAAAAAGAAAACCATGCACATACGGAATATGTACAGTTTATAGTAGGAAGAAGTCAGAGGGCAATGTGACTGTCCCATCGAAGAGGACTAAGTAAACTTGAGTGTATCAGAGAAGCAGAGCTCCGTGGGCAGCTGACGGTATGGAGAGGCTGTGTGTACGTGGGTGTGCGTGGGTGTGCACATGCACGCATATGTGTGTGTGTGTGCATGTGTGTGTATGTGTGCATGCGCACGCGTGACGTGCGTGTGTGTGTGCGTGGGCAGAGACGGGGAGACTCTAATCGTTAACAAATTACCACTATGATATTATGTTAATTGAGCTGATAAAACAGCACACGTGATGTCGTAAAACATTCCGAGAAGGGTGGTAACGAAAGCTGTTCGGAGAATTGGCAGGGCCTCGGACCGCCGCCCCCACCCCATCGTCACTGTGTCCATGCGTGTCTGGGTCTGCCCGCCTCGGCTGCGGGTCTCCCCCTCCCCCAGCTGCCGTGGGCGGGGTGGAGCGCCGGGGCGCCCCAGGTGATGGCCTGGGTCCCTGCGGCCCCACGTGTGCTTGCCATGCTGCACGCTGGTCCCCACGCTCCCGTAGTCTTCCTCAGGTTTGATATCCGGGAGGTCTGATTATCCAGAGGAAATTCATGGCCGGATGCTTTCCTTTGGGACGCTAGTGCTGCTCTTTCTTCCTGCCGGAGGCCGTCAGACGCAAGCCGAGCAGCCCTACTACGCGCGCTGACACAACCGTGTGTGACGCGGTGCCCTGTGTGTCACAGCCGGGAGAGCTGGGGGCTGAGCAGCCTGAGGAAGGAGCAGCTCGGGCCTCGGGGGCCGTGCGCTCCCAGACTGGGGCCCGGTTCTCCGGCCGGGGTCTCGCCAGAGGAAGAGCACTCGCTCCATGAACGGCTCGGAGTCCGCTCCGTCCGCCCCGCGCGCACCTGCTGCCCCGCGGCGGGGGTCCTCGGCGGGGTCGCCTGCGCGGGGGCTGGGGGCCGGGTTGTCCGCCTCCAGGGGCGCTGAGAGCCCCTGGCACCTGGGGGGCCGCCCGCCGGGCCCCATGGGCTTCGGGACCCCGGCCGTCCCGCAGGCATCTTCAGCTGAGTAAACTCATAAATCTGTGGACTCCTCACAGGTGACCGAGCCCTGCGGCGGCAGCTGCCTGTGGCAGCACATTCTCCGGACAGGAGGCCGCGGCCCTGCCTCACGCCCTTCCCCTCAGATGCCACACGTTCACGAGCGGGACGTGCACAGCCTGTCTCAAGTCCCAGGGTCTGTGGGAGCGATGCCATGTGCGAACAGAGGGATTTCTTCGGTTGTCGGCATAGACCCTGATTCAAGTCTTCGTTAAGGGAAGTACGAGGTCGCGTTCAGGAAGCTAGCGCTGGGGTCTTTGGGGAAAGGGACGCAGGACCGTGGCTCCCGTGCCCTCAGTGTGCGTGGACATCAGGAGATGCAGTGACCTTTTCCGAGTCTTGTTTTGGGGAAGAGTAGGGGTGCCAGGGCGGGGTGTGCAGCCCTCGTCGGCCGCGCCATGCCCTCCCTCTGCCGCCGGCGAGCACTGTGTGCAGGCATGCTATCCCCGTGGACCCGGCGAGAACCAGTGTCCACAGCCCCGTCCTTGCAAACAATGAGCTTTGAAGACGTGTTTTTGCTTTGCTGATCTCCCTTCAAGTCCCCCAGCCTCAGACCCCAGCAGGAATCTCTGACAGGTGTTGGCCCAGTGTGAGACCCGCCCCTTGGGGAGGCTGCGGTCCCCTCGGACTCAGCTTTGGAGGCCCCCACTTGGAGGCTGCCCGGGCTGGACTCGGCTGCCAGCTGTCCACCCTCGCGGTGCTGTCACCCCGCTTTCCCGGGTGCCTTCCGTTCAGCACCCAGCTTTTCAGATGCCCCTGTCCTCCTGTGCTCACCTGTCGTTCTCGCCAGCTCCAGGGCTGTAACAGGACAGCACAGAGCAGCGTAAGCAGAGACGCTTAGTTCTCACTGTCTGGAGGCTGGGGGTCCAAAGCCAAGGTGTCAGCAGACCCGGCGTCTGGTGCGGCTCGTCCTGGCTCACGGCCGGTGTCTCCTCGTGTCGGTGTCTCCTCATGTGTCCTCACGTGGTAGGGTGGCAGCTGTGAGGTTTCTTCTCACAAGGGTGCGATCCCGTCCGGGCCCACCCTCGCCTCCCAGGGCCCCTCCGCCCAGCGCCGGCACACTGTGGAGAGAGCGTCAGCGCGGGGTCTCGGGGACACCCAGCACTTGTACGTACCTCCCATTTGCCTCGTTACACAAACTACTTGAGGGATCATTTAGGAAGGACGGGAATCACATACGTCTATAGAAAAAAGTGAGTACAGTACGCTACAAAGGGTAGAGTTGCAGTAAGACAGAGAGGCAGGGGGCACGCAGATAGGGCATGAGCGTTTTAACCGGCTGTGACCACTGCCCAGTCAATGATTCTGGGCTCCAGGCCCTCGGGGCGCAGAAGAGGAGTGACCCTTAGTTACACATGGTTTATGGTCTGGTGTCAGGAAGAGCGGGCCGGTTCTTCAGTGGAAGCAAAGATTGTCTTGACTCTCAGGCATAAGGAAATTCCTGACGGAGAATTCCTGTGAAAGACAGAGGGCCGTGTTTTCGGAATCCTCCTTCTCCCATTTCTAGAATAAACACAGTACTGGTTTTGTGGGATAGTTCTTGCGGCCCCTCCGCTTAATCTCAGCAAGAGCCCAGTGTCCAAACCAAGTCCCCAAGAGCAGTTTTGCAGGAGGCCATGTCAGTGGGATTCAGTTGGGAACAAGCCAACAATAACTAAAAAATTCATCTGTTCATTCGTGACCATCTCGTGAGGCTTGGTGTGCCCTCACCACCATGTTAGAAATCGAAAGTGCCAGATGAGTCATGCTCTCCCTGCCTGCTTCTCTAAGAGCTGTGGCCTCTTGAAGGGCTTAGGGAAGTGGGAGAGAAAGGTGTGTCTTTGGTGAGGGTGACAGGCGGGATTTCCACGCTGGACAGGGGGTCAGGGAAGGTTTCTGAGGAAGAGACACTCAAGCTGCTTGTGAAGGGCAAACAGGAGACAGCTGCCCGCAGAGGGGCGCGGAGAGGAGGGAATCCCAGGGAGGGTAAGGGTGAGTGGCTGCCGAGCTCGGGAGGGCGGGGGGCTGTCCTTGCTCATTGTGTGCGGAGCAGGACGTGGGGCCTGATGAGAGGGAGGTTCGGGTGTGTCCGGATCCTGGGGGAGTTTCTGGAGAATTTGCATGTTAAGTAGGCTGGTGAGAAAATGAGTCTGGCTGGGAGTGACGTGGAGGTATGCAAGAAGGACCCAACACCAGTGCCCTTCTGCCAGAGGTGCACCTCTCTTCCACACGTGAACCCTTGCTCCATCCATGGAGAAGGAAGGAGAATCTGTGGGAATTAGCAGACATGGGCACAGGGGAGCATTGCTGAGCCGGCAGAGGGAAGTGGACACGAAGCAGGGATGCTCACCAGGGAGGGCTTCTCCCTAGAAAGGCTCCAGGCTGGAAAACAGCAGGCAGCTCTGAGGACGGGGACATCTGCACAGAGCGGCTGGCCGCCCCATCCCCGCCTACCCGGGAACCGGGGAGGCCTGCCTGGCCCGCAGCAGCTGGAGAATCGCCTGAGAGCCAGGTTCTCCTGCAGACCAGCACAGAAGTGGGGACCGAGTATTCCACGGTAACAGTGAGAACGAGGAGAAAGGCCGTGCGGTGAGCCAGGACCTCCCCAGGCCCGGTCCCCTGGCGCGCAGGCAGCCGATGCCTTCCCCTGCCCAGCCAGAGCCGGAGGGTCCCTTCCCTGGCCGGCTGCAGAGGCAAGGGCAAGCGAGCATCCCCAGTGAAATTCTGAGGGCTCGGTGCCCTGTGGCTGTCAGCACTTACTGCAGTCAGCCCGTAGTGCCCACCGTGCATTGGAGAGACCGCAACGGGGACTGAAGCAGTCAGACTAGCAGAAGAGAACAACACAGCACGTGTCAGAGGTGAGGAAGTCCTCTGGCACGGAGACGGTGCTGTTAAAAGTGAATGTTCAATGCATATGCAACATTTCCTCTAAATTAAATATATGGTTGCAGAGAATGTGGTTTAACCTACATAACACTGGGAAGATAAAATTGAAAGGTAAATTCCTGAAAAGTAGGGAGAAAACAAAGAATAAAAAGATAGCATGTTTACAGTATCTTCCCAGAAACTCCAACATATGAGCGGAAAGTTCTTGAAAGACCATGGAGAAAACAGAGCAGGAAATCATCCCCAGCCCTAAAACAAATTCTAGAAAAAGTACCAGACCCAAAATACGTTTCCAGATTTAAATGGCGTATCAGCTTTCCTGAACAACGAGGAGAAGTAGAGGTCACACCACCTAGAGGTGGCTGTACACTGGGCATAATGGAGGCACCCACAGGGTGTCAGCAAGGAAAGACAGGTCAACACCCAGAATGGCTGCATGCACCTCAGGGGTGACACTGGGCGCTGGAAGAACACGCACAGTTACCGGCCAAGTTCTGAGGAAAATGGGATCGAGTCTAGAGTTCTATAACCGGACCACCTGCCTGCCCAGCCTAAGAGCAGACGAACAACCTCAGCCACGGAAGCTTCCATAGTTTCTCTTCCCTTATGCTGGCCCTTAGGAGGAATCAGAGAACACGGTGACCCAAAAACAGGAGAGGAGAGCAATGAACAGGCAGATCTGGGGACCCTGGAAACAGAATTCGAAACAGGCCCGAGCAAAGGTAGTACTCAGGGTAGTGAAGGAAAGCCCACAGCATCTGACTGTGAGGGAGCAGGATGGTGGGACCCACAGAAAGAGGGAACAACTGGTGGACTTTCGAATTGGTCCGACCCCAGTCATGGAAAGAAGTATTATGATTACGTTAAGAATTTTGCACTGTGTTAATACAGGAACCTAGAAATTAGAGACATTAGAAAGTAAAGTAATTAATGACTGCGGGAAAGCAGAAGCGAACCCACTGTGTGCGCAGGGAGGGAGGGAGGGAGCCCAGGGAAGTGGGCACTGAACCAGGGGCGGGACGGACGGCCTCCCTGATGCGTTCCCCGTGAGGCGCCAATCCAGACCCACGTTGCCTGGAAAGGTTTCAAAGCAGGAAGGAGCAAGCAGCCACGTCCCCCCGTGGGTGGGCTCGGGGCCGCCTTTGTGGGCTGTAGCTTGAAAGAAAAACTAGTCCGCAGTCAGTGCGTGGGCTCTGGAGCTGTAAGCCGATCTAATCTGGAAAGCTCTCCGCTGGAAGCAGTGATGGCGGCCGAAGCCGGTGGGAGCATTTCGCCGAGACCCCCGCGGGGGCTGCAGAGGCCGCTCTGTCACCGGCGTCCTGGGACAGGGTCTCCTTTCCTTTACCAAACTCTCGTGCGTAACCTCGCTTTATCCATTTATGGGAATAATTGTGTTTTTCTTTGTTCTTACGCTTTTTGCTGGACAAAACACATCTTTCTGTGGAGGCTTACAGAGAAGCAGCTGGCTGTGAACTTGGAGCCTCAGGGTTATTTGAGGGCCGACCTCCGACCCCGCTGCTCATTCTGGGATCTCCGTTTCCTGCACGGCAATAACAAATTTATTATTTGTCTGAACTCTGTCTGCGCGAGCATTGAAACTCACTCAGCCCCTTGCCGGTCGTGAGAACCGGGTCTCTGCCCTGTGACTGTGTTCTTGCCCACCTTTCCCCCTCCCCTCAGTGACCAGCCTCTGCGTCCCTGGGTTCTTGTCTGGATGTGGAGATCGGGGTCACCGGCACTTGGCCAGGGGCTGTGCCTTAGAAGATAAGAGGCAGGGTTAAGCCCTAACCCTTTTTATAAACCTGTTATCCGGAGCTGTCAGCAGCACACTGAGCCCATCGGAAGTGTAACGGGCAGTTCTGTGTGGATAGACAGCAATTGAGAACAGCATCCCTGTCCTCACAAATGGCCAGGGCGGCCGCAACCTAGGGGACAGATTTACGTGCAAGTGAATGGCAGGGTCCCAGGTGGGTGGACTGGCAGGAAATGTCTGTGAGGGTTCTGAGGGCGCCAGGTACTACAAACCGGGATCATTTGGGACAGCACCCACAGATCCATACAAAGTAGACCTTGAGAAATGAGTTGGATTAAACGTAATCAGAATAAAAAGGAAGACATTCCAAGAGTAGGAAGAACTTTTAGGGCAGGAACATCTGAGGACAAAGAGAATTTCCATTGACTAGATTGGAGTGTTCGTGTTGGAAAGGTAGGAGAGATAAGCTCAGAAGTGTCCATGGGACCTGGTTGTCCGGGGCCGAACTCAGAAGTGTCCAGGGGACCGGACTGTGCAGGATTGAACTCGCAAGTGTCCATGGGACCTGGTTGTCCGAGACTAAACTCAGAAGTGTCCAGGGGACCGGACTGTGCAGGATTGAACTCAGAACTGTCCATGGGACCCACGTGTCCAGGGCTGTGAACCCAAACCCGTGGGCTCTGAGTTTCCAAGCTGGGCTGTGGGGCCACATTAACGGTTGTGGGCTTAGAGGAAAGGAGTCGCCTGAGAAAGGGTTGAGGCATCCACTGCAGAATGGCTTGGGGTAATGGGAGTCTAGCGGGAGGGGGCAGTTTGCCCATGAGCAGAGATGTGTGTCTCATCTAGAATCCCAGGCGGGGCTACAGGAGAAGGCATGGAGTAAGTCCCAATGCCACGGAGGAGGAAGGGCGATGAGGACAACAGCGGTCCTGCCGGTCTTGTCCCGGGCGTTCCCATGGTTGGACTTGTCCAGCACACAGTGTGCGTCTCGCAGATCTGGGGCCACCCGAGGTCCAGGCGAGAAGCTACGTGGGTGGGAGGGTGATGAATTGAGAAATGACATCTGGGGAGGGGGGTCTGCTGTGTGTCTCTAGCCTGCCTTTGACTCCATTATCACAGGAGCTCCCGTGAGTTCGAGAATTTCTCTCTCTAGACTTAAATGAAGGCCCTTCTCAAGCCAGTTGATCTTGTTAGGAAATAGCGTGATTTTATTCAGCGAAGGAAGCAGCTGCATCCCCAGCTTTTCACGCCTGCTCATCCCTCATGGGCACATGTCCACCTTGAAGGAGCTGGGAGGGGCCAGCGCAGCCCTGGGTACTTGTGAGAAGCTAGCAGATTGCTCCAATACTGTGAAATCTTCTGGGGCAGAACCGATAGTAGGTCTGAGAGCTTGAAGAACGATGCCTGTCCTCTCACTGGGACCTGTGAGCGTTCAAGCAGAAGCCCGAACCCAGAGCTGTACAAGGGCCTGGAAAAGAAGGCTCCTGACGCCGGGCCAGGATGCCCCTCCTCCAGTGGGACACCGGGCTCACTGATTGGGCGACCTCACGGGGGCCGAGGAGTCGAATCCTGCTGTCATCAGTCAGACGTGTGTCTGGGGGAGGTACTCTTCGCCCGTGACTTCAGGAGGAGGGTTTTGCTGCCCTCCCACAAGCTCACAGCGCTCAGCGCACCTGCTGGCTTGGAGCAGGAACCCGGACTCCCCCCGCTGACCCCCTCCTCGCCTGGCCCGTCTCTTGAGCCTCCTTATCCAGCCTCATGTAGGGGAGAGACAGAGTGAAAGCAAATAGTCCTTGTCTGAAAGTGCCTAAAACTGACTGGTTATTTTCATATTGAGTTTGCCTTTTAATCGCGATCTTGTGTGGAAACCAGTGGCGAGTAACGCAGGCTGGTTCGTGAACGGTGAGAGTCTCCCGGGACCTCTGGAGATGCAGCAGGTGACTGGGAAGGGTCAGCCCTTCCCAGGCTAGCAGCTGCGCTGGCTGAGGGCTCCGCGGTGACCCAGCCGCCGAGCCGTGTCCTGCCTGCACTGTGCCCAAGCGCGCTTGGGCTCTCCTGGGTGATAAGACTCGACCCGAGTGGACGCACACGTGCATCGGAATGGGCCTTGCATACTTGTTCAACGAGGCTCTTTTCCCACAGCTATTTCCCCCAAAGGCAGACAGATTGGTCTCGTGACAAATATGGAGCAATGGCTTCAGGAAGGCATTTGGGCGGCTCGGAATCTCCTCGCACTGCTGTCCCTGAGCAGTAGCGGCCGAGGGCTTGCTGCGTGCTTCTGCTCTGCTTCGGGGCTCCGCAACGGTGCTTCCGCTAACGTGTTGGGCCAGGTAGTCCTGTGTTGGGGGAAGGGCTGTCCTGCCCATTGTCCACTCACTGGCTGGCTGGCACGACAGTCCAGTCTCTGGTCCAGCTGCGTGTCCCCTGGGGAAGGAAGTCATCCCCCGAGAATGGCTGGTCCGTGTTCTGATCCAGCCAGTTCTCCAGGTCACCTTTCCCTCTGGAGCCACCAGAAGGTTCTCATCGGGGAGTCCTCGTGCTCGTACCGACTCTGCCTCGCCCGTCCAGCACAGTTTCCGTCTCCCTTCATGCTGTTTTCAAAGCTGACGCTCCCTCCGGTGGTCGGGATGTTCCCTTCCTGCTTGAGAGCTCCCGGAGCTTTCCACTCGTCCATGGAAACACATCCACAATCTCTTCTGGTGAAGAGCACATCCCAGGCCCCTGGCTTCCCTCCGTGTTCCCGGCATGTGATGTCCCCATCGGTTCTCGCCCCGGGTCTGGGGGACCTGGTATGAGAACGAGGGCACTGGTTCTGCTCGGGTCACGGGGTCCTCATGGGACAGGGTAGTGCTGGGACCTCACGGGTGGGGAGACGGCTTTCCCGTGTGCTGGGAGTGTCGTCACGCACAGATGCATACAGTCTTGCCCGTTTAGCAGTTCCAAGTCTCAAACCTGTTGTGTGGAGGAGCCAACGTTTTTCATTTCTAAGAGTGGGAGTGCATCTCAGGCACTTGAAGACGCTCCAGCATTAGGTTGTCAGCTTCCGTGGGATTTCGCTTTCCCGTGAGATTAGGACCGGGCGTGCTGGTGAGCTCCCGTGGCAGCCCCGACGCTGAGGCTGGCCCTCTGCTCACTGGCCGTGTCGCTGTGGCCGTGTCGCTGTGGCGGCTGGAAGCCCAGCTCGGCCTCTGGATGCTCAGATCTTAAAGGCACAGTGGAATGAACGGCAGCCTCCGTTCTCCGTGCCGACCCTGACAACCTGTTGGGCTCGTGGGGTCCGCTGGTGTGCTCAAGAAGATAGACGTTTCATTCGTGTCTGTGGTGAAACAGAATCCGCATATGAGGAAGGGGGCTGCGTGGTCTCCCTTCCAGAATTCAGTCCACCTCTCAAACGCCAGCCAGCCCCCTCCTACTGGATGGAGCGTGTGTCCCAGCTCAAGGGTCATTATTGCGAGCACCTGTCTGTCTGGGACAGCCTGAAACCCAGAGTAAAGGCCCGTTCCAGAGACTCCCCGGTGCCCGTTCAAGAAGGGAGAGGCATGAATAAGCTGGGCAGGGGTGGTCCCTCTCTCTGCATCTGTCCCCCGGTGTGCAGACCATGGCCAGCAAAGAAGTCCATCTTTCCTGTGAGCTACACGTGGCGCTTTCCCCGGGGAAGCCACACATGGGAGCTTTCCCCAGCTCCCCGGGCTGAGCTCAGACAGCGGCTCAGCCTGTAAGCCTCCCTCAGGGCCCCTCAGTGGGCGTTTGTCAGAATCCAGGGCAGGCCAGGATCCCCAGATGTGCAGGGAAGTGGCGAGGAGGGTGTCCCTAGCAGCGTGGAAACAAATCCTGAGGACGTGGTGCTGGGGTCCAGCAGCCCTCTAGGGAGAGACGTCACAGCTAAGCAAATACAGAGTGTTTGAAACGTTGATCAGCTTTTATCCCTTTAAATGTTTACTTAGGGGCACGCTCTTTCTTTTTGGCCCTCTTTCAACAATTTCTGTAGACAGGACTTGCTTTGGCGTCCTGGGGTTGCCAGGCAGCTGAAGGACGACCTCCGGCCGGCGCTTCTCTGCCGAACGCCGCGTCCCCCGACTGGCTCAGCTACAAGAGTTCTGTGGCTCAGGAGTCAGGCCAGCTCTCTTCTTGGTGTGAGCTCAACCGCGCCACCCTTGTCCACACCCTGTGTAGCTCACAGGTAAGGCGAGGTCATTGCACACACCGTGTCCCACACACAGTGTCTGTGCAGACCAGACCCCGCCTCCAGGAAAGCAGGCCGAGCCGCCCATTTGCAGCCCACCCAACTTTTATCCAGGGGTCCCCAAGATGCCATCGCCCCTGTGAGCCTCCGTGTGCACACTTCTCGTCAAAGTAGTGTTTTCCTAGAAGAACAGTTGGCGCGAGCGGAGATGGAGAAGTAATTATTCTAGGGTGTTTTAATAGTTACCTTGTTATTATTCGAGGGCATTACAAATTAATCTGACTCTGCAGCTAAAGTAAGCTTTTATTTGCTAAGCTTCAACGTGGCAGAGGCCCGCCAGGTGTGACCGAAGCCACACGAAACACACCTACGTCTTCTGAGGTCTGCCACCCAGCGCCTCTCAGTGGAAAGTATCTTGGCTAATTGCTCTGCCTTAGTCATTCATTTCCACGGTTTGATTGGAAGGTCAGGGCTCATCATGCACTTGAACCACACACGGCCCCCTGCACAGTAGCTGAAGCCTTTAATGTTACAGGTTTCAGAAAACAGATCGACAGGTATCTTCAAACACCAGCACATTTCAGTGGTTTTGAAGGCAGGGAATTTTAATATTGAAGAACACAGGCTTTCCACTGACAGGAACAGAAAAAGGAATCGGTGGCCCTTACGATGATCGGAGGCCAGGTCACATGGGCTGAGCCTTGCAGCCCGCACTTGCTGACTCTGTCACTTCAGCCACAATCTTCCCCTCTGCAAGCCTCGGAGGATCGGACAAGGTGGCCGGCGTGCCAGCCGCCTGGCCTGGGGAGGGCTGGCAGGGGCACCCACGCCTCTGCCTGCCACCTGCTTCCAGCCACCTGCTCGCCTCCCGCAATGCCCATAGCACATGCCTCCCAAGCTCACGAAGCTGCTTCTACTTTCCTTTAAGTAGCTTCCAGAGTTATCTTCACCAATGTTCCAGAACTTGAGTTTTACAGAAGGCTTCAAGGTAATTCCTCCTGATGGACTCTGCCTCTTAATCTTACGTATGTTCCTGCCCCTGCTGGTCTGTATCGTCGCAGCAGCATTGTGCCGTGTGCAGCCGCCTCCGTGCTGCCCGCATCTAGTCAGGACCGCAGCCCTGCTCTGGAAGACCCGCAGACTGCTTGCGGGGGCTGGGCTTGCCTGCGGCACATGGAGGGCCCACATCCCTGCGACATGCCATCCCCTCTGTGGGGCTGCGTGCTCTGCTCCTGCACACAGCCCTCGGGGGCAGCTGCGGCTCCCTGCCTCCTCTCCCTCACCTGTGCTACTCCCACACCCCTGTCCTCCCCCATGCGGAGCCTCCCTTCTCCACTCTGCTGTCCGGACCTCGTTCTGAATTCCCCTTCAGGCCACATCCATTGTGGTGGCTCTTAACCCGTCTTCCTAGGCTGGCCTTTCCTCTTCCATCTTTGGTAGATGTGGACATTTCAGAGGATTCTGGGGACCTCTCCCATGTCACCGGCTCTCAGTCTGTTGCATTGCTGGTGTGTTGGTCAGATCCTGGGAACTCAGTGCTTAAAGCCCCCAGGCTGCTCCCTGGCCTGTAGAGTGAAGGGTCTGGTTTGGCCCCGTGTACCCTGGACAGTCTCTGGGCAGCCGTGAGCTGCCAGGTCCATCCCTCTGCTTCTCTCTGCCTCGGTGTCTGTTCTGGGAAATGCTGGTGATCAGTGCTCTCTGTGAAGACTGGGTGAGTTCACGCCTGTAACTCGGAGTCCTTGGTACTGCCTCGGGCCCCCAGGAAGAAACGCTGAGTGTGAGGCTCTAGTCCACCCTTCTGCGTCACAAGCCCCTCTACGTGGTACATGTGGCCCAAGCACATGGGGTTTCGTGCTCTTTCCATCCCCTGAATTCCCTCTCCCCAACTGGGAAAATTCCAACACCTGACTCAAACCCGCCACCTGGGAATGTCCTTGCCCTCCCTGTGCAGTCAGTTGCTTCCTTCCTCGGCCCCCGACGTTCTTGCCGATCTCGATTTGAGCATCCGTGACGCTGTGCTCCGTTCACCCCTCTGTCTTCTTCCCTGGACCGTGGCTCCCTCAGAGTAATGGCACGTCTTCTTTATCGCGTTGCCCTTTGCCTCACTCAGTACCTCTGCTATTACCTACTCATTAGTAGCATTTTTCAATAAGAAAGCAAGTACAAAGGACCACAAGGAAAGAATGGATAAATGGATGGGTGTAGGGGAGAAAGGTGTAGGCAGGAATGCCTGTTCGCTGTGCTCTAAATGAATCTAAGCTATCAGAAGAAGGGAAGTGTAGTTTCAATGCTGAAATAGCATGGAAACAAGATTTTTGCAGGAAGACTCAAATAAATTTAAGGACCAGCAAAAATCACTATGAATATTTTATTTAGATTCTGAAAAGTACTGTTGACTATTTCCTACTAAATCTGCCAAGTACAGTTATAGTAGAAATGAAAAAAAATGTTTATCGCAGAAAAAATATTGTCTTAAAGTCAGGAAATATGAAGTGTTTCAAGGCCTTCTCTGGGTGGAGAAGTGATGTAACAGGAACTGAAATCCTTGGGCATCCGTGGCTGGATTCTCCATGTTTTCGAACCGTCGGGAGTTAGGAAGGCACAGCAGCGTGTCTAGTGCCGTGACAAGACCGGATTGTGTGTGAGTCTCACGAGGCTGCGTGAGTGCATCTGGAGGGCTCCGTGGGGGCCGCGCCCGCAGACGTGGAGCAACGACTGTACCCTTACTAAGGACCAGTCCTCGTTTGTCACCTTCTCTCCAACGAGAACCTTGAGTCACAAGGAGCCGTTCCCTGAAACACCAACCAAGAGGGTGCGTGATGTAAAGTGGGCGATGAGAAGCCTGGGCCGAGCGTGGGCTCGAGGACAGGAAGACCTGGTGCCGTGGCCTCTCATTCAGAGAAGGTGTATTGTGGGTCCCTATGAAGTCAGTTAGCGCCGGTCCGAGAAAGAGACTGAAATGTCCAGGGCTGGAGAGAGCTATCTGTGAAGAAGCAGCGCAGAGGACTGGGCTTGCGTGGGGAAGATGACCGAGAAAAAGGGGAAGGGTGTGGGTGGGCTGCCGCGGGATCTTCCCGTGGGCCCGGGATGCGTGTCCTGCCAGCGGGGGAAGGTCAAAGGGGAAACAACCTCAGAAGCTTTTGAGATGTTTCTTTAGGGGTCAAAATGGAATGGACTGTGCAGAATGGAAGCCAGAGGGACTCTTAGCTCTTCCCAGATTCTTGCAGATGCTCTCTTTGAACCTGAGCCCTGTCGCTCATTCACTGAATGATTCAGATCCGAAGGATCCAGATCCTCCTCCCGTGCCAGCGCGCGTGCACGGCGCTGACTCACTTGACCCAGCACGACATTTCCCAGCTTCTCATCGTGACCTTCGTGGAAACTGACCGCCGGTGACGAGCAGAGCATCGCAAGTCCCTGCTCGATGCGCGCTTCCGTGTCCGTGAGGTTTCGGGAAGCTTCAGGGCTCGGGTGGCGTGCCATAGGCCACGTCTGTGGGGCGCTGTGTGCTCTCACGGCCATGGTCCTGCCCTGAGGTTGCAGAGTCGGACTCTGTTGCCGATGTTCTGTGGACGAGGAGATGAAGCGCCAGCAACACCGAGCGGCCCTCCCAAGGTCAAAAACCTGGTCTCCACCTGCCGCCCCTGCTGTGAAAATGTGGACAGAGAGACAAACAGCGCTGTGCTCGAGTCAGGTGTCGGTCCGGCAGCTTCCTGAGTAAAGAGGACTTAGACCCTGGGCAGCCTCCTGGTCCGACGTCCACGTCCGATGCGTGTCTCCGGGCGTCGGGTTTTGTTCTGCAAACAGGCAGCGCTGGGCCTTCTGCACAGCCTGTCTCTCCTCAGCTGTTTGCTGCCAAGTGTGAACGGAAATCCACCTCTTGTAAGACCTGTCGGTGTGAATGCTTGTTGAGTTATAAACAGGCTTTTGTTCCAAGCGGTAGGTTCCTCGGTTCGAGTGCCCCCATCTCTGAGGCGCAGGACCCCGGGGGCTGCGGGTGTTGGGGCTTCTGTTGAAGACACGCATGTGGTTTATGCCGCAGAGGCTCTTGTCCACACCCACGCTCACGCCCCTGCGCTCAGCTGAGGAACCCACGGGGAGGAGGAGAGAACCGTGCTCGTTTCTCACCTGCCGTCTGCTCGGTGCACACCCTCTGAACACCTTGCTCTCTTCGTTCCCACAACAGGCTCCAGCAAGCCGCTCATGGGCTCTGTGCTGGTACGGGATCCGGGGCCCGGGGAGTACAGGCAGAACCTGTCTCGGACTCCAGTCCTTCTGTCCTGCTGTGAAGGCTGAGGATGTGGCCCCCTGCACGGGTCAGTGCGGTACATCAACCACAGCTGGAAATGCACGGAGACGGAAGGAAGGAGGGAAGGCGGAAGGAGGGAGCTGGGAGGAGAGGAGGCAGGACGTGCAGACAGGAATGGTGTTGGCGGGCTGGCTCCCCTCCCCTCCCGCACTGGGGCGGCCTCCCGCCACGTCCACTTGGCAAGCGTCCACGCAGAGGAACCCAGGGAGGCCTTTGAACAGACCCTGAGGGCCCTGGAATGATCTCAGAGAATCGCCCCTGCCCACCCCGACGCAGCTAGTGCACCTGCGGGGCTCGCTCACGGCCTCGTGGTTCCTGGCGAGAGCTCAGAGGCTCCCATCCCACCGGCGGGAACACCAGCAGCCTTTGCTCTCATGAAATTTCCCACGTTCAGAACACAGCTGCCACTCCAGCTCCTCGTTCTGAAGCACAGAATGAAGTGGCTGCGAGCAGCATGTTGGGGAGGGGGTCTGCGTGTTCAGGTGACCCCTGGGGGCGGCCAGCCCTCAAGAACACGACGGCCTCATTTGCAGGAACGCGCTAACTTCCGATCCACCGACCACGGAAGACTCTGCAGGCCGGCAGCCACGTGCACCGTACTCCACTTGGAGCACGTTTGCAGAAATCTGCATCTTGCTTGGCCAGAAAGAACTATTTGTGCAAAGTTCTCCACCACTGAACACGGAAGAAACTGATATCCGGCGTGTAGGACTAAGACACTCGTTAAGTTATATGGTCTAAAAAAGTTATATCATCTTTCTAGAAATGGTCTGAAACCTGAGAACTCTTAAGTTCTAGAACATTCTCAGGTCATTGAAAAAGCTCCAGTGAATGGACTAAACTCTGACCTGTTTTAGGAAAGTAATTATTTTTCCAGTGGTGTAGTCCCATTGACTTCCTTCTCCGTGTCAGACTCCAAATCCAGTGAGTTAAGTCTCCGTTCACAGTGTTTTAGGTAAATGAACATAAAAAGTAATCCATTTCTGTTAGCCTTTTTAAGATCATCTTCTCCCCTCCATCCCTGGACTAGCATCCCAAATCATCTCCCCACTTCGAATTTCTTCCCACCCTGATTCATCCTATGTAAAATTTCCTGAACTACAACTTCATGCAAATCACTTCCCTACTCAAAACCATTGAAGACATCTGCAGTGTATCCTGAATATATAAAAGTGATTTTGTTCTATATTTAGTGAGGTACCTTCGCCTCAAACCCAAAACCCCACACTTTGGGGCTTCATCTGTCAGTCCAGCTGCATTCCTTTCTGCCCAAACAACCATGATATCCCTCGGTGTTTCCCAAATACCATGTGTCTCCTGCGTTGGTTCCTTGTCCGTCTGGTTAACGGGGCCCTCCCCGCATCTGCCGCCGTTGAACCCCACACTCTGGGGTGTCTCCTGATCTCTCCAGCTCAACAGAGTCACTAGAGAGAATTTAACTTCTCCCAACGCTGACAAGTAGAAAGTGGTGAAATGGCCAGTACGCACTTCAGATGTTTGCCTGTTGCGGTTTGTAGACCGGGGACCTGGTTCATTTTCCCCAGATGATCGCTCTGACGTGGAGCTCAGCTCGTTTGTGCCACACAACAAGGTCTGTGATCATCTGAGGATGCATCCTGCCATTCGCTCACCCTTCGGTTTTTTTTATCCAGCGCTTTTTAAACAGAAAACTATGTGTATATATCATGCATACGTTAGCATCTGTCAGCTGTGTTTTGAGTCAAGTTTTGACTGCAGTTCATCAATCAACATCAAATTCTAAGACTCCCTGAATGAGGATACCTGAATAATCCACACGGCATTAATGCACAGGCCAACAAAGCTTGCAAAGGGAGAATCCATTTTATGCGAGATTCTGTCTTACTTGGATGCCACAGTATTCCACTGGAGGAGAGTAACACTTACTAGAGGTGGGGTATGAAGAAGGAACATGAGGTCTGCGTGGGAAAGGAGACGTGGGGCTGGTAGGGAGGCAGAGAGGGCCGTGGAGCAGGAGCACGCCTGCAGGCCCGCCGGCCCACACACAGGGCGGAGAGGACCAGGCAGCAGCGTGGACACGGGGCCGGGCTCAGTGCCACCCAGCAAGAGCAGGGACGGGGGGACGAAGCTGCGGTATTCGAGGCATTTGTACAAAAATGGTGCAGATTGTTGTCCTGGGAAGTGAAGGCCCGTGGGGAGGACATGGAGCCGTGTCTGGAGTAGATTCGGGTCAAACCACATGGCAAGAACACGTCTTGGGGTGACCGAGTCCTCCCTGACACACGCGCTGGAGGCACGGAGCAGCGGGTGGTTTCGCCGTGAGTGACGGTGGATTTTCTCCAAGTGGCGCGTGCCTGGGCCTCCACTGTGAGGTGGATTTCCCCTTCTGCAGCGAACGAGTCCTGTTCGGGGCGACGTTTACCCCTCCTGTTGCTCCGCGTTCTCACGGTGGGTCCTTGCCTGCTTCCGTTAGGGCGCTGGCTTCGGAAAACACCGATTTTCCAACTGAACCATTTCTTCTAGATTTATTAGCTAGCTTCTGACTGTGAAGAAGACTGTTCCTTTATTTTCTCTTTCTCTCTTTTTGAGTACTTGCTGTAGACTCAAAGATTCTGAATTGGGCATTTTTAGATTCCTTGATTCAAAGTATTTACTTTGTTCATATGGTGAGCCCCTTTGGAGGACTGTCTCATTTCCTGGTAATGCTAGCTAAATGTCCTGTTATATATTTTACTAAGCTAAGAAATTTGGAGAGCGTGTTCCAAGGTGGAGTAGTACAATCACAGAGAAGCTGAGAGGGTATGTGGTCTTTACCCCGACTTCAGCGAAGGCTTACACGTGTGTGTGTACTAAAGGGTGTGAATGGCTTGGCCGTGGCCCCGCCTGGAATTGCCTCATTCCCACGTGGCCGGAGGGTCTGTGTCCCTAGGTGTGGGCAACTGTGGTGACATCGCAGCTCGTTGAACACATGACGCTCCTCGCGATAGTTCAAGACACAAGAGCAGGTGAGATGTGTGGGCAGCCCCAACAACAGAGATTCAGTCTGTCTTTCGTGGGGGGTTCTGTCCTCAGAACAGTGGGTGAACCAGTAAGTGTCAGCAGCCAATGCAGCGGCAGGTTGGGATTTAGCATGTATGGTTCAGTTTGAGCCACGGAGCTTTAGTGTTTCAGTGTGAACACGTGTGTGGAGCTCAGAAGCTCCCATGGGCTGACTGTGTCCCTTCTCTCCCTACCGTGTCCGTACGTGAGACAGAGCTTCTGGGTGGGAAGGGCGCGGGGGCTCCTGGGGGTGCCCATCCCTGGGGACCGCCCGGCGGGGGTGGGGGGAGAGCGGATCTGTGTTTTCCGCCACCCTGTGCCCATGCGTCTGCCATCAGCACGGCGCTGCCCGGCAGCTGACCACTCGTGGCTCCTCCACCCTGGGGCGCGGCAGTGTCTGGGCTCCGAAACAGTGTCCACGTGCCCACCCTGAGCTGGCCGACAATGACTTCAGGTAGCTGAGGCAGGCACCTGCTTCTCCCTGTCGACGTCTCGTGGCCATCGCCATGTGGGCTGACAGCCTGCCTCGGGGCTTGGTCAGCAGTGTGTGTGGGAAACCCTGGCGGACGGAATGTGGGAGGGCTGGCCGGGCTGGTGGCCCGAGCAAGTCGCCGCGTCGTTGCAACTACTTTGGGTTGTTGAAGAAATGATCATTAATCCTAAACTAATCTCTGTACAAATTAGACCTGCCTGAGGGCGATCATCCCCAGAGTGGAACATTAGGAAGGCAAGAATTTCATATATTCAAACTAGAAAAAGTGCTCTTACTATAAACACCGTGATTCGAACGAGTTCGACAGACATAGTGGCCCAACAATTCAAGCAGCCAAGTGGGCTGAGCGTTTCCTGTTTAACCGTTTACTTAAGGTGGTGACCAGTGTCCATGTCCAGGAGGGTGACGGGGACTCGAAAGCCCCTGAGGGGAAACACACAGCAGCCTGTAAATATTTCTCCCTTTGGACCAAATTTAGAGACTTCCGGGCATTTAGCTCTTCGTAGGCTGCTTGTCTGATGGAGGTAAACAGTATGTTAAAGCCGAGGGAGGCCAATTCCTTCATCTGCTTTCTAATTCCTAATTTAAAGGACACAGTAGATTTCCCTGAAACATATGTATTGAGTCCATCCTAGTGTTTGGAGCCTTATTAGCCATTTACCTCGCTTTCCTTCAGCCAGAGCATACGGACAGTGTGGGATAAAGGATGCTTGTGGTTTCCAAGGGAAGTGATGAAAAATAAAACATGCCGTGTTTTGTACCCACACGAGGGGATAGGAGCCTGCCTCAACAAGGAAGGGCATTCGGACATGTGCCGCAGCATGGATGGACCTCACAGATGTGCCGGCGGAGGGAGGCCAGGTGTGAACAGACAAGCTCTGTGGGGTCCCACACACAGGGGTCCCGGGAGGAGGCACGTCCACCAAAACGCGAGTAGGTGGCATGCGCTGCGGCCTGGGGAGGGGGTGGGGTGAGTGGCTAATGCAGACAGAGCTTCAGTTGGGAAGACGGAAAGTTCTGGAAACAATGGTTGTGTTGGTTTCACAATAGCATGAATGTACTTAATGCCGCTGAACTCAGCCCTTGGGAATGGGTGCGATGGTAACTCTCATGGGGCATGCGGTTTACCACAATCTGAAAAATACCTCGGTGTTCAGTTCTTGTACACCTGTACAGCACTTCACAAACTAAAACACTGATTTGTTTTTAATGAGATATGTTGATATATCACATGATGTCAGTTTCAGGTGTACACGTGCTGATTGGACACACGGCTGTTACACTCTCACCTCCACACTGTCCGCTAACACCTCCGTCGCGTCATATCATCCTCATGTCTTTTTTGTGCTGGGAACAACAGAACCAGTCCCTTAGCCGTGTTGAAGTTCCTGAGATGGTGTTGTTGACCATGACCATGCTGTGCATTAGCGCCCGGGACTCACTTGCCTTGAGCTGCAAGGTCATACCTTGAACAACCTACCCCGACCCCCAGCCCCAGCCCCCGGCAGCTGTTTCACTGGCACGAGTTTGACCTTGGTAGATTCCGCATACGAGTGAGACTGTGAGGATTTGTCTTTCTCTGGCTTATCTCACTCAGCAGAAGGCCCTCAAGATGGCCCCATGCTGTCTCAGACAGCAGGGCTCCTTCTTTTTATAGCTGAGTAATAGCCCGTATATATATATAAAATCTTCTTTCTCCATTCCTCCCTTGATGGGCACTTAGGTGGTTTCCACGTCTGGACTACTGTGAATAAGGGTGCCGTGAACAGGGGGGTGCAGATCTCTTTTAAGAGATCTGTTTTCTTTCCTTTGAATATACACCCAGAAGTGGGATTGCTAGATCACGTGGGAGTTCTCGTTCTAATTTTCGTATAGCATTTACAGCATTTGAAAGATACTTTTCTCATTGCCTCTGAACACTGAACAATATAACACAAATTATACCTAAGCTCATACTTCGGACTCAGTAACCTTGTGAATCAATCTTTGCACTGGCTCCAGTGGAAGCCTGCCCATGTGTATGTGTTAGAGAAATGTGGATTGTGTAGACGTGCCGCCATCCTTAGAGGATGTCTCCTGGTAGCTGAGAATGTAGCCTCGTGCTAACTGTCTCACTCTTGCCCCCTGCAAACCTGATGAGGGCAACAGTGTTAAGTGGGTTCTAGGAACCGGTGACCCTGGCTGGTAAATGGATTTAGGATAAGCATCTGCTGGGGGTCTTTCCTGAATGTGGAGATGCTGGAAAGTGGACACGTCCTGCAGAGACCCAGGAAGCTGTTAACGTGCAGTAATGGTGTGAGAGCTGGCAGCCCCCACAGGTGCCAGAAGTGGGGTCTCTTTACACCTGAAACCCTGCCTGGACACCTGGGGTTGCCCAGCTGGCAGCCGGGGCTCCCGCCCGTGTCAGGATGTGTGGACTACTGAATCAGGATGTGTGTCTCCAGGAGCCACTGAAAGATAAACCCCCTGTTCATGGACTGTGAGGGACGAGGCCACGGGACTCCAGGAGCACAGACCCAAAGCAGCTGGACTCCGCCAGAGGTTCAGGGCCTGGGACAGAACGTTGACGTGGGCCAAGGGGCCAAACCAGACCCAGTGCCCGAAACCTGGAGAGAACAGACCGAGAAGCAAGACACAGTGCCTGTCCTGAGCAACAGAGCCGCGGATGCCTGGCTTCTGAGTGGAACGCGCGGTGTCGATGTCCTCATGCCAGCAGCTCCCAGCTGCCTGGACCGGGTCCCAGGAGGAAGCCCCTGGAGCCCCAGGATGGCAGGGGACCGGGGGCGGGGGGCGGTTGTGGGGGTGGAGGCCGACTTACCAACCAGAAGTGAAATTCACTGCAAATGCTTTGCAATTTACTGCAAGATGGTTTTATTTTTTATTTTTTATTACGTTATGTTAGTCACCGTACAGTGCGTCATTACTTTTTGATGTAGCACGAGATGGTTTTAAAACACATCTGGGAAACCCACACCAAAATAAAAGAAAGAAGAGTAATACCTATCCGTCCAAATGACAAGGGAAAAAAGATAGGATCAAGAACTGATGTTAATGAAAAATGAGGAAACCAAATACTTTGAATATATAGCCCTTAGAGCTCAAAAATAATGTACAAAGCAGAATAAACTCTAGACTGGAAATGCTCAACCTAAGAAGGGAATTCGGAGTTAGTGACCGGACAGGAGCCGAGAAACACGGAAATTGAAAACAAGGAACAGGGATTGAGATCTAGGTGGGGACATTGTGAGACTCCAACGTTTGTGGAGCAGGAATTCCAGAAGAAAAAATTCCCAGAAATGACAAGGAGGCCGTAGCCAGAGAGTGGTGGCCGGAAACCCACCGAAGAGGCCGTCCTTCAGTGGACAAACCACAGCTGCCGCCCGAACAGACTAACTAGTCACACTCAGGACCGTCTGTGGCCCCGAGAAGCTCCTGCGACCCTCTGGAAATTCGGTCTCCCGGGCACAAGGCTCAGACCCATGACTGGTTCCTGCAAGAAGACAGCCAAGTCAGAGCTCCCAAGTATTACAGAGAAGTAACTGTCCAAACTTTCACGTCTGGGTAAAAGAATTACTTAGAGTAAAATAATAATAGTGTCAGATAGCCAAAAACTCCACCTTTCATTCAACTTGAAATATTGCAAAAATTTATATGTAAGCAAGAAAAAAGAAATTGACAAGTGTTCATTCATAGTAGATTTTAATATATTTTCTAGAAACAGGGCACCTGGGTGGCTCAGTCAGTGAAGTGTCTGCCTTTGGCTCAGGTCATGATCCCGGAGTTCCAGGATCAAGTCCTGCATCGGGTGCCCTGCTCAGTGGGGAGTCTGCTTCTCCCTCTGACCCTCCCCCCTGCTTGTGCTCTCTCTCTAGCTTTCTCTCTCTCAAATACATAAATAAAATCTTTAAAATATAATATATAAGCTTTGCGCAGTGGCAGTATCGTAGCCAATGAGGTTTATCCGAGGCGCGATTATTGCTAATTGAAAATATATATAATTTTTTTCTAGAAACAGGTAACTCCAACTGACCCCCCGCAAGAAAAACAAAAACAAAAAGCACCGTAATGAAGATATAAATTATTTGAAACACAGTGACAAATATAATATAGCTAGGTATCAACAAATATGGAATAAACATCTTCAAGCACACATGAAACATTTACAAAACCTAACCACAAAATATTAAAGAATAAATATGATGAAAGTACTTGCTTTAAACATTATGTGATTAAATTAGAAACCACAACGTGAACAAACATATCTATATACATAGAAACAATCAGATGCCAAAAGGAAATATTCTCTGTAATTCGTGACTTAATGATGCCACAATGAACATCATACAATATTTGGAGTAAATAACATCAAATGAAGTAATATCAGTATTTGCAGAAATAGAACTAAACATGATACTTAGATTGTAATTTTAAAAACCCATAGATGCATTTCTTGAAAAATGATAAGACTAATGGAAAGTAAATGAGTTAAATAAAGGAGCAAAATGATCTAGAAAAAGGAACACAGTGCACTCAATGAAGAGGAAAAATGATCAATATAAAAGAAAAAATCAAAACGGGAAGCAGATATGGCTGATTCCTTGAAAGTAGAAAAACCTCTATCAAAATTGATCAAGAAAAATAAAAGCAGTGAGCAATTTCATGATAATAAATTTTAAAATATAAATAAAAAGGACAAATAAAAAAATAAAATTGGCTGAAGAATAAATTGAGAAGCCAAATCAGCCAATTACCAGTAAATAAATCCGTAATAAAGAGCAATTGAACCTTCAGTTTTCTTAGACTAAGAGAGGCAGAGAAAGAGGGGGACAGACCTAAAGAACATTGTAAATAGAAAATGAAGGAAAACTTAAAGCCAATGTTTCAGATGAGTACAAGAAAAGGAAAAGTTGGCCAATATTATGAATCGTATTTTTTTGGGTACTAAAACAGGACAAGGACAGTACAAGGAAAGAAAATTACAAGTTAGTTTTATTCATGATCACAGATGGAAAACAGCCCAACGTGAGAAAACTAGAGGAATATAATAAAAAGAAGTATGTATATTCCACACGTATGAATAGTCTTAATTTTAATATGGTGATTACTCTTGACCACGAAGGTTTATCTCAGGCACGAAAAGATGGTTGGCATCACCGAATTCTACCTCTGAAGCTAATAATACAGTATATGTTAATTAAATTGAATTTAAATAAACAATTTAAAAAAAAACCCCATCTAGTCCAGATACAGGGAATGCATCAGAGCAAAGGTTGTAAACAGCAGGAGGCACGTAGGTGCTCAGGCCGCATGCGTGCTCCCCTCCCCCAGGACCAGGCACAGACTCACTCCCCCGGGGCAGCCCCTTCCCCCAGCCTGACACCCCCCTTGTTTACTGCTGCTCACCCACTGTGCGCTCCGGGCTCCCTGACGGAGTTGCAGTCGCAGTGACCGCAGGGCTTGGGGAAGAACTGGAGAGCGGCTGGGCTCAGGGTCCCGAGAGAACGTCGGTAGAATGAGAGGCTGGACTGATTTATTGGCAACGTGCGAGGTGAAAGTCACGCGGCGATGCCGAATGCCGCCCTTCTGTGAGATGCTCTACAAGAACAACTTCCCGAAGCACAATTCCTAAAGGCAGCCCCAGAGCTGGGGGAGAAACATGCAGCAGAACCTAGTAGATCAGTGTTGATTAAAACCCGCCTGGCGGCTTGGATGGCCAGGCAGCCGGCTCATAGCAGATGCCAGGTTAGAGCGGAGCCCTCCTCCTGCTCCGGAGGCACTCCTCCCAACCCCTGAAGTACGGAAGCATCGCCCTCCATAGAGAGAAAGCACCAACGCCTGCCCCCAGGGGCCCTTCCTGTACGGTGGCAAAGCAGTGTTTTTATGTTCATTAAAAAAAAAAGGCCTCATGAGCTACTCATGCATTACTCTTGCACTACTCATGTAATACTCATGCACCACTCATGTAATACTCGTGTAACACTCAAGCACTGCTCACGCACTATTCATGTAATACTCATGCACTACTCATATAATACTCGTGCACTACTCATGTAATACTCATGCACTAATGTAGTACTCATGCACTACTCGTGCACTACTCATGTAATATTCATGCACTACTCATGTAGTACTCATGCAATACTCATGCATTACTCATGTACTAATACTCATGTACTACTCATGTACTACTCGTGTACTAATACTTGCGTACTACTCATGTAATACTCATGTAACACTCACATAAACTCACGTAACACTCATGTAATACTCATGTAATACTCATGCTTTAGTCCTCTATCTCAGCCTGGATAACCGGGCCATTATTTGTGGGATCAAAACTATATGCTCAGAGTACATTTTATTGATCTGTTTCTTTATTCTTACTGCAATGTGTTGGACATAGAATAATGTGCAAATTTAAGGGACCTGATGTTAACATGTTATGTTGATGTAGCGCAGTGATGGTCACTGTGGTGATAAGGAGCACCTCTGCCACATTATGTAATTACCTGCTCATTTTCATGGCGGGAATCATGAGGTTCTGGTCTGTCCGCAAGCATGATGGCCGTGAGGGGATATTGTTGCCTAGATCACGGTGCTCGCTGCATTGGAACATGTTTTCGGGGTATTCTCTGTGCCCTTCTGGACGGTTCTCAGCTGTGCACCAGACCACAGTGAATGAGAACAACTAGAAGGCGGAGCGACAATGTCTATGCGAAAATATGATCCCTATTTAACGAGCACGGTTACGTGGCAGTGTGGGAAAGTGAACGGCCCTGTAGCGTTCACCTCAGAGGGCTGTTTTGTGACTCCTGAATAGGTCTCGGGGCACACTTGGAAGAGGACGTTCTCTGCAAGGAGATCTTAATCCCTCCATGTCATCACTGATCTGTGATTCCTCTGGTTGGATTTTAATTTAGATTTCAAATAAGCATTAGAAATTGTTCTTACTAGAAAGTGTAAAATCACAATATGGTTTAAATATTGGGAGGCTCCATTACACTTCACAGAGGAACGCGGCGTGTTGCGAACACGGTGTGCTTTCTCGAACACAAGCAGGTCATGCGGGTGTTTCCTGCAAGGCCACTTTGAGTCGAACCGTGGAAGACCGAGGGCGCTGAACGTGCGGGAAGTCTTCCGGCGGGAGGAGCCTGGGGTTGCCGGTGGCCAGAACCCCCAGGCCTACGTGCTCGGTGGCCGGTGCCTCCCACGAACCCAGAACGCCTCCCGGCGCACGACCCTGGAGCCTAGCGTGAGCTTCGGGCCGCGGGTCTCGACACACGACCATCTGTGAGAGCCAGAGACGCCGAGGGCCTGCCTCCCACGCTTGGTTGAAGGAAAACTAAAGTTACCGTTGGAAGGATTTTTCTTACCACGGTTTGTTTGCACTCAGAAACAGCTTTAAACTGTGGCATCCAAAACTTCTTTTTAAAAAGCAGTAGTTATTAAAAGCTATTTACGGGTGTTTAACATAAAAGACAGCAGCCAGCCAAGAACGAAAAGCAACTTTAGATCGGGGCGTGCGGAGCGGCCAGCGCTGCTCTCTCGTTGTGTCTCCCGGGGCTGCCCCTCGGGGGCTCGGACACCCTGCTTCCTCCGCGCGAGAAGCCAGCGCAGCCCCCGCCACGGGCGCAGGGGAAATACTTGCATGTAAATCCAGAAGCGAACCCGCACACCCCAGGCCTGAGCCAAGGTAGCTGCTGCCGTAGCTCCCGGCCAGTCCTTGCCACTGTGTGTAAAGCACGGAAGGGAGGTGTCACTTGGAGCCGTCACAGGCCGCAGGCCATGAACAAAATGTCCATCTGGAGTCAGTCTGACACAGGATGAGAGTCGTCCTGTTTGAGCTCCATTCAGGGTTTTTGGGGGGGGGATTTTTTTAAAGGCTGAAAATCACCGCATTTCACTTCAGCAATTAGTAGAGGAAGAGTTTTACTTATTTATTCATCGATTACTTATTTATTTACACTACGTATTTGTTCTGCCAGCCCCATCTGCAGGCCGGCGTCCTGCCTCGGAGTGCAGAGGGCAGAGGGACAGTAGGACCAGGAGGGACAGCCACGCTATGGGACGGAGAGTCCGCCTCCCCCGACCCCCAGGCTCCCGCTCAGAGGCCAGAGCCGCCCACACCCCCACCTGAGAGGCACAGGGGTGAGGGGGCGCTGGGTGCCTGTGCTGCTCCCACAAGGGCCCTGGGGGCCGAGCGTGGCCTCCAGACTCGTGGCAGCGTGGACTCCAGTCCCTGCCCCCCTTGTGAGGAGATCAGGCACTCACTTGACCTTCCCTCCTTGGAGCTGGTGAAAATCCAGCTCATCATCTGTCCTGCAGCCTGGTTTGCTGCAACATTGAGCCCCGTGTCCACAGCTGGCATGGGACCCCGCGAGGGCCGGTCACCGTGACGGTCATCGTGGGGGCTGGGACACGGCAGCGGGTTCATCTGGGCTATTTCCACCACATCCTCATTATGCAAACAGGTGTTTCTCTTTCTGCTCTTTTCCCCCTCCATATTCCGCTGGAGTAGACAATTTGTGAAGGCCAGTTGCCAAGATCAAGATTATAGCATTTAAAAATTCCTCATTGATTTCCTTTTCTCCACAGAAGCAGCTGCCAAATTTAATCTGAGAAACTGCTTTTGCATTCAAGAAACGCTATGAGCCTTAAAAAAGAGGTAGAGAGGAGGAAACACCAACTTAATTTAAAGGAGTTAGATTCAGGAGATTAGTCCAATCAAGGAAACTGCAGTTTTGTCTAAGTGTTTATTTATAATTGTCCCATAAAGATTCATGGTGCACATTCTCTTCAAAGTACCACCAAAATTGTTGACCGGGGTAGGGGGCGGAGGGTACGAGGGGATATAGTGTAACACGTGCTGAGTACTGAATTTATGAAATTATCTCTTTATTTTCATTTCTGGGAAGTCAGGGGCTTTTTTTATTAAGAGTAAAAACACACTTGAAATTTTCACATCGAAAGCACTCATACAAAGCTGTTCATTTCTACATCTGTTGTATTTGGCATGCTGTGAATTTTTGGAAATAAATTCCTGGCCTGTGAGCCCAGAGAGCACATTTAATTCCCCTCAAAGTCTGTCCTGGTTAAGCTGGGTTCAGCGGGAGTTGACTGGTCCCGTTCCGTGTTGGGACCTGGGCCATCGGGTCCCCAAGCTGAGGCCAGGCATGTAGGGGAAGACGGGTGAAGGCAGAGGCGTTTCAGTGGGAACAGTGAGCACCCCTGCAAACGCTCGCGGAAGATCCCGAGGGCCATGGGCCAGTCCCAGCGTCTCCACCCACCTCTCAGGGCCCCACAGGAGGCGGCACCAAGCTGGGCCTCCATGACCCGGAGGCCCTTTCTCTCCTCCGGATTGAGTCACAGGTCTGTGGGAAGACGTCTGACTGCACACATCGGGACTTGCTTAGCTGACCCGGTGTTCCACTTGTGACACGTTGGAAGCCCGCAGATAAAGGGGAACTGCAGCAGCGAGCTCTCGAGTCCTCTGGAAGATTCTCTGGGCTTGCGTTCCTTGAGCTCTCATGGGACTTTGGACGTTGCTTGAAGACGGACCACGTAAGACACCTCCTGCGTGTTTGGGGACAGAGTGCACCTGGGAGTCCTGTCGGACGTCATGGCTCGTCCTGCGGCAGCCCAGCCACCACGGGGGACACACACGTAAGCCCTGGTGTGGCGCAAACAGTTGGTGACCTCCATGTGTGCGGACGGCTGAGCCCTGGAATGTGTTCTGGGCACAGGGACTTGTAGCCGAGCTTGTACGACCGCTCGCCATCGCCAGTGTGTTTGTTGGGACACATGCACTGCACCGCTGTCTGTGAGCCGGCCCGGGGGTCTCAGCCACATGACACGTTTGAAACTCAGTCACAGTCAATATGGCAGAATTGCTGAACACAGGGAACAGAGGCAGCTGACCACCAGGCCTGGGAGTCCTTCCTGTGTCTGCACCACACGCCGCCAGCAGCCCACTGACCCCTCGTGAGCGGCCAGACGCTGAAGGTAAAGGAATGGGCATCGAGCCTGGGAAGGCTGTGGTTCTCCACGGTGGAAGGTCAGGTGTGGGAGAATCCAGATTCTATGAAACTTCACAAACATCCGTTTATTTGTTGAAACCGTTCTCCACTCTGGTATGTCATCTGGTTTAACGAATATTCTCTCCACTCCCCAGTGGACGTGAGCTCTCAGGAACTGACAGGGCGATACCCCCTGAAAACCACAAGCAAGATCCTTGATGTAAATATTATTTGAGAGAAGAAAAGGAAATGGGGCCCATCCATTCCCCCCAAATAAACATGTTTTGCAGAGAGTTCGAGAGCAGCTCCTGTGGGGCGTCTGCCGTCCCGCAGGCCGAGCGCAGGGCGCACGCGTCTCCGCGACACCGTCCACGCGAGGGGCTTCGCACAGCGCAGCTGCTCACTCACACTCACTCTTCGGGCAGGTTTTCTCTTGGTAAACACGGGACGTTCTGGAGGGACCCCGACACCAGCGTGTTCAGCTTCCGCAGCACATTAGCAGAGACTCCACAGAGTTGCCGGGATGGTGTGGGACAAACTAGACCCGACGTGGGAGGGGCTTCCTAGCCACCAGGCCGCCCGCGGGTCGTGTGTGCGTCTGCCCACGGCAGTCCCAGGACTGCGCAAGGCACCACTCGGGCGCTCACAGGGACGGCAGGTGGAGCGGAGAGAACATCACGGAAACGTGGGGGCCATGGGTCATCGCCACTGCCATGCTCACCCTCCAGCGGCTCCAGCCGGTGCGTCTGCCCACACACACACACACGAATGTCCTCTCTCTTCCTTCCAAAACCTTGGTGCTGCTGACATTTTAAGAGCCGTGCCAACAGTCTTTCTGCCTGTTGTGAGACATCCTGGCGATTTCTGGTGGAGAGACCCGGCACTCTGTAAATCTATTCTTATTTAGTAAACAGGTGTAATTTGGGGTCAGGATGTTTGACCTCAAGCCCCAGATTTCCCACCTTGCTATGTGACCACGTCAAGTTACGTAAACTGGGGGCCTGTGCGTTGACCTCCATCCGTGGTAACGTGGGGGCGCTGCCCCCTCCCCGGCACATCTGTGTGTTGGAGAGAGCGTGAGCGTGCTGGCTGGGTCTGTGGGGAGTGATTATTCCACCTCTGGCCACTTTTCTGGTAAATACACACCTTGTTCCTACATAATGAAAAAGGGGCATTTTTGCTGGAAGTAGAGAAAGAGGGTTAAGTTAAAATACTTACTTTGTGCAAGGGATTTGCCAAACTATGAGCTAAGTGTTTCCACTCCGAAAATACTTGTTTTGTCCCTGGAGGCCGTGGCTGGTCTCCCAGCTGGCACCGTGCCCACCGTGCAGAGCCCACCGTGCAGGGACCGAGCCACCGCCCTGGGCAAGGCGGGGCAGGGGGAGGACAGGCCACCCAGCACCGTGTTGTGGGGGGGACACTCCGGCCGACGGGGGTCTCACGCCGGCTGTGACGTATGCTTCTCTCCGTCTCTCCCCCTCGCCTGGGCTCTGCTGCGCAGCCCTCCCCTGCGTCCAAGGAGGAGTACCGGTCTCTCCATCACTGAGCACTAAAACCGTCAGACCGACTACAGCGGGTGTTTGGCGTCATCGTACCAGAGCCCTTGCTTACGTCGGAGGCCATTTTCACAAAATGAAATTGTCATTCTACCCGAACCGTATCCAGACCCAGAGAGCTCTGGTTTGTTAGGCCCACAACGCACGCATGTGTGTGTGTGGTGACTCACCTCTCACTTCCGACTGAGAACTAATTATGTAGAAAATATTTTAGTGAAACTAGCAGCAAAGAGGAAACGAGAAGTGTTTTGTGTACCGATGAGCAGAAACAGGACGCTACTGTGCAGAATTCTTTCTGAGGATGATACCGGGTCTCTCACAACACGGGGTTCTTCAGAAAGTCACTTTAGCATGTGTACTCTGGGAAGACAATGAGGTTGGGAGAACAGGAAGGAGCCACATCCACTAAAATTATGTGGCTCGTTGCTATGGGAACCATGGTTCCCAAACATTTCCTGAGCTGAATCTAGCTGGGATTTGAATGGCGTCTGACACGGATACCCTAATACTACTTTTCTTTTTCAGAGACAACAGCATTTTCACAACGTTTTAAATATAAACATGGAAGTAGGGACAGTTTGTTCAAATACAGCTAGCCACTTAGACACAGTCACGGGTTCTCAAGGACGAGCAGGCTGGGTTCAGGTGCAGAGGGCCAAAGGGGGAACGTGGGCCACGGCCATCCGTGCTCGTCAGGAAGCTCGGCGGCCCCATCTTCGGTAATCAGTTATCGGGATTTGTAGATCAGCGTTAGGTACTAAAACAATTCTTTTCAATAAACGCAGCCTAAGCTGCAGAGACTGCTGAAGCTATTCTTGTTTCGGGGGTGGGGGGCCCGAGGGCTGTGACCACGGGCGATGCACGGTGGTCTGCAGAGCCAGGATGGACACGCCCGCTTGGCTCAGAGCCGTTCTCAGCTGCTGGCCGGAGGGTGTGCTCGCACGTCATTGTTCCAGGAAGCGGGGATGTTGGATTTTGCTCCCTTCATTTGAGGAAGAAGTCTGTGGAAGTTCTGGGGAAAGAAACCCTAGGGCAGCCCCCACCAAGCATCAGAGCATACGCGTGGACCCCAGTTGTGATGGAAAGTTGGGTACCGGTCTTGAGTTCAGTCTCGATGTAGCCGACTTTCAAACCCACTGCAGTAAGACCTGTCTAGGCTAACTTGGAGGGGTGCTCGCATGAGGAAGTATACTCCAAGCCAAATTTGCATTAACCTTTTCAAAAATATGGATAGAAACCAGCTAGATGCCACAGAGACACATTTGACTGTGTGTGGGACTTGCCACCTGCAAGAAGTACTAGAAGCTCCTCAGCAGGGGGGGAAGGGGACCAGTTGAAAGAAGCTTGCTTGCTATGCAGATGGGACATGGGGTGCATTTCCTAGAAGAATGATTTAAGACCAGAGAGGGGAAAACAGCAGAAATTAAGAGGCTCTTGGGTCATTCTGAATAGACATGTGGCTGAACCTGTTGACCCAGGCCGGATGAGGGGCTGCTTCCTCTGTGGTCCTGGGGGTGGGGGTGGGGGTGGGATTTGCATACTTCCTAGTCTGCACATCTGCTCACACGGCAAGTGTTCACGGGATAAAGACCACATCGCGACGAACCCGTGTCTGTGGGTTTGGTGTTACATAGTTCGCAATTTATGGTGATGGATGGTTCTTTCTCTGTGTTTATAACCAGAGGATTCATTGAAGTGCTTAGTACTGTCTTCTAACACAGGTTTTGCTAACTGTTCAGGTCATTACACGTTTGAAATGGTTACTGTTGTGCCCAGGTTGGAGGGTGCCTTCTGAAAGGTCTCTGATGGAAGGAACAGTGTGAAAGCCCTGAGTCTACACTGTCCCCTTCCCAGCACTGTGATTTTGTAGCCAGATGGCAGGGGCTTATGCAGAAAAAGAAATATTCTGTGGGTACGGTTTAAGCATATAGAAAGCCGCCCAAAGGAAAATTCTCTATTAGCATGTAATCTGAGAATATAAATCCAGTTCCAAGAAACACAGTTTTGAGGAAATAATGTTCAGATGAAGAGAGGTATTAAACGTAATTCATGTGTAGTATTTATTTAGTGCTAATCTCTTCATTAAAATGCATTCTGACTGTTCATAAATTCTAGAGATTTAATTATGGATATTCTATTTACCATTGTATGATAAAATGGCATACAGTTAGCACCTTTCTTAACATCTGTGCTGATTAAATAATACAAATATCTTCATGCCTCTAGTGTTGTCAGGTGTCTGCTCTTTTCAAGGTTGATTTGCTTTAAGACCCCATGGAAAGTGAAACTCCTGTTTGGGGTCACTGTTCCAACTGAAGTTTGTTTCCCAAGTTTATAGGATGCAGCAAAAGTGGGCTTTCGCTAAGTGGCCAGTTTCTGTGGGGAGGAGGAGCTGGCCATGAATGGGGACTCTGTAAGCCCCGGGGCTGTGGTGGGACATGTGGCTTCTTCTCACCTTCACCGAAGGGAAGACTTCTCAATACATAGATCTTGTACGCAATTGATATTGATGGGTTCAGTGATCATGATCCTACCTGTAACCCAGACTATCCTGCATCTGGTTATTTTGATCACGTAGATACACTCGACGCTTTTTCCATTAAAAAAGTAGAAGTTTTAAAAAGAAGGACTTGCGTTGGTGGAAATTTTCTAACTGTGCATTCAGTTAGCCTCATTGATCGTTTACTGAATACTTGGTTCATTTCACTCTGGTATGCAACCATTAACGATACTATCATTTTATATACGGGGGCTCTAACGTATACTTTAAAAACTAAAGTTCGTTTCACGTTACAACAGTAATGCAGAGTCGCTGCAGGAACATACTGAAACCTACTGAAACCTGCTCCCTCCGGCCAGAGATGAAGGCGGTGAACACTGGGCGTCCTTCCGGGCCCCAGTCCCTCCCCTCCATTATGTACTTAGAGCATCACACAGCATTCTTGATTCCTCTGTAACCCCTCGCTGGTTCACGAGTACCATCTCATATCACTGCCTCTCTTTCTGCGAGGGAGCATGACTGAAGTGTTCAGGTCAGATCAGTGACAAATGGCACTAATTAGAAATAAAAGCCCATCTTGATCTTCTTAAATCAAGCGGAGGCGTGCATTAGCTTCATAGCTGACATATTCTGACAGTTCCGTGACTTTTCCACACCTGTGATCGTTGTGCGCACACGGAGTGTCGGGGGAGGGGGAGCACGCGGCCCTTGACCCCCGGGTCGTCTGCAAGGCCCACATCCTCTCACATGGCCGCGCAGCCAAGCCCGTGCCCACAGACACTCCTGCTGGATTCCAGGGTTCAGCCACGAACCACAACACCATCGAATCCTTAGCGTGTTATTTAATTGGAGATTGTGGGGGAAGCTCGCCGTCCCTGTCTCCACCATCGCCCTTTCTGGGTTTTTCCTTCTCGTTGTTCAAGCTTCCAACCCCACAGTTCTACCGAAGGTCTCTTCTTTCCCGCGTGCTCACGCCCACCCTGCGGACTTCACCTCACCGTCACAGGGCAGACCATCAGCACTCACAAACTCAAACTCCACAGCTCAAAGGAAATACATTTAAATAATAAGCTTCTGAGCAGCTGTCTTGAAAACCTGGATATTTCTTTGCTGTCCTTTTAAATCTGTTTTTACAGATGTAACGTCCTCCATTCGTGGTAGTGCCCCGATGGCTAGCTTTCAAGTTCAGTACATGGTGTCGATAACCCTGATGACTAATGGAAATAGAGTGGGGGGACGTGGCAGGCTGGGGTCCCATCCCGTCTGCACCCGGACTCTTGTGACCACATAGTCTTCTGTGCCCCGTTCAAGTGTCTCTGGAGCGTCCACTAATGTCAGCCGTCATGGTAGGGCCAGGCACTGAAAGATGAGATCCGAGCGGGGTGTGGGCTCAGAAAGCCCCTGCTCTGGTTCAGATGCATACGTGGAAAATGGAGCAGTGATCTTGAGGGTCTCAGTGCAGACAGGGTCCCCACTTTCCAGGGGGGGGGTGGCTCTGCCTTGGTCCTGCTGTGGTCAGCGTTCCTGCTCTCTGCCCTCTCCAGATGGCCCCGGAGGGAAAGTGAGGCACCAGCCACCCTAGCCCTGCAGCAGTGCCCTCCGCCCAGGCTGAGCCTGAGGACCCCCTGGGAGATCTCCGCACGGATTCCGGCAGACGGGGCTGGGACCAGGCTGTGTTCAGAGCTCTCAGGGGGTGGTAATGTGCAGCCAGGGCTGCGAGCCAGTGTAATGAGCAAGGTAACCAGCAATGCAATGAGCAAAAGGTGTGACGGGGTGCGTAGGCAGGTGTGTTCGCTCCGCTTCGGCGACCAAAGAGGGCTTCGCAAAGCAGATGGAGAAGCTGGCCTCCCAGGGTGATTGCAGACAGACAAAGCCCGTGTGGAGTCCAGCATTTCAAGAAGCCTGGCCACGAAAGGCAGCGAAGGAAAGCATGTCTCATGCATGGATCTGGCGCGAGTCCTTTGTTTAGAGCAGAGCTTCTCCTCTTTCGTTCTTGTCAATGCAGAGTCTGGTCCCGGGCTCTCAGGGCCAACTAGGAGTCTCCATTTCTAACGAGCCCCCAGGCAATGCTAGGGCTGTGGTCTTGGAACCAGGCTTTGAAAGGCAAAGGTTTTCGCATAAGGTGGAAACGGAGCACCGGACCAGGCCCTGGGAAGCCAGGCTCCAGCCTGATTGTGAAGGGTCTGTGAGAAGCCTGAGCCCAGCTCTCAGGTGACAACGGCTCAGATAGAACACCTAACCTAAGACATCCTCACGAAGATAAGGGGGGCACCACGTAGGTGTGTGGAGCTGCAGAGACCCAGCAAAGTAGGGGTGCTTAGGGCTGTTGTACTGGCCTTTGGGGTTAATGGAGGCTGGCCAGGAGCACTTCCTCAGTGGGCTTTCAGGAGCTCTTCATCATGGTCATGTTCATGGGGGCTATTGGGAGCACTTCCTCATGCCCGTCTCAGAGAGTCTTCAGGGAGCACTTCGTCATGCCCATCCTCAGAGAGTCATCCAGGAGCACTTCCTCAGGCCCATCCTCAGAGAGTCAACCGGGAGCACTTCCTCAGGCCCGTCCTCAGAGAGTCATCCGGGAGCACGTCCTCAGGCCCGTCCTCAGAGAGTTAACCGGGAGCACGTCCTCATGCCTGTCCTCAGAGAGTCATCCAGGAGCACTTCCTCAGGCCCTTCCTATACAGTCTTCTGGGAGCACTTCCTCAGGCCCATCCTGTGCAGTCATCTGGGAGCACGTCCTCACACCTGTCCCCAGAGAGTCATCTGGGAGCACGTCCTCACGTCTGTCCTTGTCTTGGTGCTGATTTTCCCTTTCCAACTTCCTCCTTCCTACTGATAGTTCTCCCTGACTATAATTATTTGACATTGCAGTTCTAAATAATAGACGTGCCAAGTGTCTGGGCTGAGGAAAATGCTACAGAATGAAGTTGTATGAAGGAAGGCGCCAGCTGTCACTGCAGCTGAACAGCAAAGAAAAAGTTCTTTTCCTCTGATGTTTGTGTCTTTTTGCTCACATGTTCAAGAGCCTGAGAGACAGAAAAATGCTATTTAAGAAAATAGAAGAGTGAGTGTTAGAATGAGTAAAGCACAAAAAAATAGTTTTTATTTCAGAAGAAACACTGTAATAATCAGTCCTTTAAAAATTGCTTAGTAAAACATGTTCTCATGATTTCTAAGTTAAAGCACTGATTTATGGTTGTGAGATTTCCGTCTCTATTTGAGAGCTTATCAGACCTTCACACTATAAACTTGAAATCAGACTTTCAGTCTCTGTGAATCCCAGACTATTTATTTCTCATTGTTGCCATAGAATTTTTAAAAACTCAGTATAAAAAAAGGAAAAGGAAAAAGCTTGCACAGACTCCCATGTCCCAGAGATAACCACCATTAATATTTTGCTAAATCTCCATCCCAATCTTTGTATATTCATACTTGTAAATACTTGGTACTAGTCATCGTTTGCATCAGTAAATAGACATTGGTTACAAGATAACCTTTGTAAATTACTGCTTATCTCGGTGCCCAATGCTCACTGGCCATTTCATACAGTGTATTTTATGTGCATAATTTCATTTAATTTTCTTAATCACCCAGCAAAGTCAGTCTAGTGATGGCCAGTATTTTACGTGCAAAGCAAGTAGAGCCCAGAGAGGTACCTGGGCAAGGTTATGTGGCTGATGAATGGATGAGCTGTCCTTTCCAGTCCTTTCTGACTCCAAGCCCAGCCCTTCATCACTGCGCCGTCCACGCCTTCTCTACTGCACCCGCTGTTTTGTCCCGGGACACCGTGCTCAGCGGTGTTGCTGGGAGTGGCTGACAAAAAGCCTGCGTGGGTCTGGTTGTTGACACATCCAGGGAGCTGGTGTTCCAGGGCCACACTTTGTTGTACATAGAGCGAGCTTCGTGTTGCTTCTTTCCTTCTCCCACTTGCAAGGTTGTCCAGGTGCTAACAGCCGATGGACGCTGGCTCCCTTGTGTCGTGCATTGTCCCTGTGGCTGGTGGGCATTACGGTTACTGGCCTGCCGCATGTGCCAGCACAAAGGCCAAATAGCCACCACCTTCCAGCCCCTGTGCAGGATCACGACAGTGCCAACAGGTGTGTTGATAAAAAGCTATTTCTCCAGAAAAGGAAATGCCCTTCTGCTTTTCTCCCTTTGAGGTCCAGATGTAACTGGAGAGCGTGTAATGAGCATTAGGAATCCAGGAAGCTCAGCATTACTTCTGAAATCCAGAGTTTGTGCTAAGTTGCAGTTGGTCTCTGTGAGTCTGGCTTCGGGTCTTGCTTTCAAGGGGGTTGGCGTCTTAGCTTGGGCTGCTGTGACAACATACCAGACAGACTAGGTGGCTTATAAGCATCAGAAATTTGTTTCTAACATCTCTGGATGTGGGAAGTCTGGGATCCAGGTGCCGGCGCCGTGGGGTTCTGGGGAGAGCTCTCCTCTGGGCCAGAGATGGGCATATTCTTGCCATGTCCCCATGAGGTGGAGGGGGCTGGGGGCTCTTTGGGGTCTCCTTCCTGAGGCACTAATGCCATCATGAGAGTTCCCCCCTCACAAACACTTTCCTAAGCCTCCCAGTACCATCTCCTTGCGGGTTAAAGTACACCATGGATTTGGGGGGACACCAACAGTGCATAGCAGGTTGCCTCTCGCGCGCGGTTCTGCAAATACCATCTAGCTGTCCGCTGGCCAGACCAGCACAGGGTCCACTCAGCTGAGTTCCATGGGTCGGCTCCAGGGCGCACGGGTGTCCTGCAGGGTCAGGACGCACCCCGCCCAGGGAGCAGGCCAGTGTCCTGGTCCTCAGCTCTCATTCCATTTGAGGAAGTGTCACAGAACTGTTGCTAAGGATTAAATTTTAAAACAGGAAAGAAAGAGGATAGAAACTATGCATTGAGAGATTATAGGCTCCAGGGTCTTGGTTGCAAAGCTCAAGAGAAGAAATGCAAGAGGAAGGCAGGGACAAACGGCCTGCAGGCCACTCACCGAGTGCGGCTCTCCCTGCCCACGCGGCCGAGGGGCAGTCGGGTGCGGGCTCTCCCTGCCCTCGCGGCTGAGGGACAGTTAGAAGCACAAGGAGCGTACCGACTGCGCGTCTCCAGGTAGCCCCGAACGTTCCCCGCCCCTAGCCCCACTGTGCCCCGCATGTCCCGTGTCCATCGGAAGGGAGCACCTATGGTCTGAAGGCAGAATCCCTCCCGAGCTTGGAAGACACTTCCTTTACACAGAGGCATTAGGAGCTGGGGACTGACTGCGGTGCTCAGCATCCTGAGAGTGTGGTTTACTCACATTTAGATAAACAAAGCCGGTAAATATCCTGTTATTCTGAGAGTGTTATTAAACTCTTTCTTTAATCCTTCCTGTAAATAAGGAGGACTCGACTTCGGAATGGAAATTATTCACTTGAAGGGCTCAAGAACAAGCAGATCACCTCTTTTTTTTTAAAGCTGGTGACAGAAAGAAGTGAGCAGAGTTGGACTTGAGCAGGACTTAGCAGGCGGCTGTGCCTGTGTGCACCCCGACCCCGAGCCCCACCGCGAGGCCTCGCTCCCCCGTCGCCGGCGCACCTGAGCTTGTCTCCTCCTTACCCCCCGGCGGAGCTGGTCAACGTTGCATAATCTGTTCCACCCGCAGTCCTGCAAAAGCGGAGGAGCAGGAGCTAACTCCTGTGATGACTTTGAGGATTAAATGGGGTAAAGCGTGTGTGCTCAGCACAGGGTCTTCCAAATAATAACTATTCCGGATGAGCAGTAGTTCACTACCGTCTGAGGTGAAGATATGCAAACGTGATTCGAGATGAAAGTCAGAGCCTTCCCAAGATTACAGTTTTCTGGGTTAGGAATACTGAGACTTCCGACGCCCAGTCGTGGAGAATATCCAGACTTGGGCATTAGCTCCAAAACTGCCCCTTCCCACTCCAAGTCAATAGGACTGACCTCCAGGGACGCCTGGGGAGAGGGACTCGTGCCCCGTGTGTGGGCCCCTCTGGGGCAGCAGCCTGGGCCCCCCTGAGTTTATCACGCCCTGACCTTGTGCACCCCGTCCCGGGAGCTGGTGTCGGCAGGAGCTCGGCACACTCGCGGCTCGCAGGTCCCTGCTCTCTCTCGGTGGCGTACACAGAAACGACAGCCAGCCAGACCCCAGCGCAGTCCGCCGGACGATGACGAACGATCCGAGTCGCAGCTGTACAGGTTCTGTGTTTCGCACAGACCCTGGCCTCCGCACGTCGGCGGGAAGGAGCTGCAGCACCCCATGTGCCCGTGGCGGCGAGACCCGCCCTGGGTGTCTGAGTCTCGCCCAACGACTGCACCCACGCCCGCCTCCGCCGGGGCCGGGAGCACGCGGGCTTCGCGCGGCACGTCTGCTGGGCGCACCCCGCCCCTCTGTGCCCTCGTCGCCCCAGCTCTGCCACGAGGGCTGAGCTGCAAGAGGGGGCTGCACCAGCGCGGCATGCGACTCAGACGAGCGCGCTGCAGGGGGAGGCTTGATTTCGACCGCCTCCGTTACGACTCGCGCCAGCGGCACGGAGGCTGGAACTCAGTTTGCCTCTGTGGACCCTGCGTCGGGTGGGTCGCGACGCCCCAGAGGGCGGAGGGCGGGAGAGGAGGGACACGGCCAGCAGGGCGCCGTCTGCGATTCTGAGCCGGGACGAGGAGCTGCTCCCGTGACGGCTGCTCCGTGTCCTGGTTTAGGTCAGTGGCTCTCGAAGCGCGGCCCTGGTTCCGCCACTCTGGGTTCACCTGTGAAACCTTCCGGAAGCACAGATTCCTGGGCCCTGCCGCAGCCTTCTGAATCAGACTCCCTGAGGGGAGGTCCCGCCGGGTTCGAGAGCTGCCAATCCCGTACAAGGGCTGTGGCTGGATGCGTTCTCGGGGTGCCCGGGTGTGGGCGCGCACAGACTGTAGGGATAGAAGCCCACAGGCAGCTTCCCGGAGGGATGAGGCGCAGGAATCCACCGCTCAGAGAGGAGAGCCCATGGCAGCACATGGAGAGTGCTGGAAGCATGGGGTGCAGACACATGGAGCTTGAGAAGTCCCGTACGAAAGAAGCCGGAAGCGGAGCCGCGGAGCGCGGGTGGCCGTGCTCGGGTGTGTGCAGTGAGGACAGGCCCCGGGCGCGGATGGGCGATGCCCTGCTGACACGGGAACGGAGGCAGTCAGGATTCCGGGGGGTGGGGGGGTGGCCCCAGGTCAGTGAGACTGCAAAGACAAGCATGAATATGTGGGGTGGAGGGTTGCATGAATATCAGCCACGGGTGAGAAACACTGTTCCCTCCACCATGGTTCCCTTCCACCAGGAAGGACAGGCTTTCCTGTGTGCTCCCTACAGACAGCTCCGAGAGAGCACGGGCCATAATGAAATTCACTTTTCCAACTGGGTTATCGTCAGGATCAATCTCATTCCCTGTAACAGGTGTGACCAAATTGAGTGCATGCCAGCCCGTGTGTGTGACTGCTTTGAAAGTGGTTATGTATTCTCAGTGAAAGACCCAGAAATTAAGTGGATTATTCCAGAGTGCCATCATTTGCAACCTGAACTTGGTGCCATCTCACAAAATATCTCTTGGGGTCCCTGGGAAGCATGAGCCTAATCTAATCTGCGAGCCCAGCTCAACGCCATGTCCGGGCCAGAGAAGGAACGGAGGAGACTTCATCAGAGCACAGAAGTGTGAAGCCAGCACCTTACTGGGTCGTCAGAGCGTCTGGAAGGATCAGCAAGAGCGCAGCAATGGCAGTCGGCTGTCACCAACCATCCTCATTAGAATGTGCAATTCCAGACTAGCGGTGTGTGTTTGGAATCATAACCGGCTTGCACACGTTCCAGAGTGCTCCCAAACTGGAAAGCACCACACTCAAATTATTAAAACAAAAAACAAACAAAAAAAAGCCCTTCTCATTAGACAGTTCACTTTGAATTCAGTCTCCATAGAAACTGGATATTCGGATGCGTTAAGATATTTTTTTGTCTTTGGAGTATCTGTATGTCTCGGAATTTGGACTTGTGTGGAGACAAAAGCCAGAGGCCTCACCCAGTGCGTGAGCGGTGGCCTGGGGCGCGTCACATGGGGCACGGCACTGCGTCCGCAAAACAGGAGCCAAGTGGCCGCTGTCGAAGGGCAGATTCAAAAGTTGACTCTCAGGAGTGACAAAACCACAGAGACTTGATAAAAAGAGGCAGCTCAAGCCCCTGCTGGCCAGGGACAGGGTGCGGTTCTCTGTCAGCGAAGCGGTGGCACGTGTGTGCACGCGTGCATGAGAAGCACGTCACCGGAGAGGCTCCAGCAGAGAGCGCGTGCAGGGTCACCAGCAGCGTCTTCGCCACGAGGACCCGCCCCGCGTGGCCCGGCTTCCCGCCTCCTGAGCAGTGGGCTCACAGCCAGGTGCTCAGCAGAGAGATCTGCCGCCCGTGATTGCCTTTGAGACTACACAAAACCTGCTTTTCTCTTAAGAGCATCTGAAGACAGGGATTTTCTCCGCCTCCAGAAAGTCAGTCCCCGCATCTCCCGGAGGCCAGCGGCAGGCTCCCACACAGCGGGAGGGTCAGGCCTGCTGGTAGCGCAGGGCCGGCGGGCCAGTGAGCCCCAGGAGCCTCGGAGGCCGCGGGGTTGTGGGCCCTGCTTGGTAGCAGGCGTTGATTTCAAGGGAAGCAGATTTTTCTCAAATAAAGTGCCTGCACGTTCTCGAGCTCCGGGCTGAACAGGAGGCCTTGAGGCCTGGGCACGTTCTCCCTGGAGCTGGAGGGGGCGGTGTCCTCTTGTGGTTCAGTCACAGTTACAGTTCTCGAGTTACAGCTCAGAGCGGCCTCTGCAGGGAAAGCAGGGGCCAAACCCTGAGAAGGGCCAGCCAGGCTCAGGTGGAAGCCGGCCCCCAGGCAGGCCAGCGCGCCCGGGGGCTGTAGACCCCTCCTAGCCCTGACCCCGCAGTCCAGGGAACGCCCTGCAGTGCCCTCGTCACCCCAGAGCGGCACCAGGACAGCCAGGGCTGAGCTCTGCAGAGTCCCTCACGGCTCACCTACTCTCCAGTGCAGAAACACAGCCACGGATGAGTACTTGAGCTGAGTCTGAGTCCAGGGAAGGTGGGTTCTGAACTGGGCACGGAGCTGAGCACGTGTGCCTGTGCTCATGTCACCCACGGAGCCTCCGGATTTTGGGGGGAGGACAGATGCTGCCTGGGGAGCGCCCGCCGGGGTGAGCGCCCATCTCCGGCTCCGCACACTTCCTGGCATCTGGCCTGGTCGGGCTACTTGCAGTGATGGGAGGTGGAGCGAATAGTGGGGGCGGGTTGACCCCACGGGTGACAGAGGGGCTGCAGGCCAAGAGCCAAAGGTAACGTGACACCCTGACACCTCTCTTGGGGGTTGAGATCCCAGATCTGGGGAAAAGAGCTGAAAACAAGATGCGTGTATATTCGGCCAGTCCTATGTATGCCTGATTAGGAGAGAACAAAGGAGCCGGGTGCTGATGAGACCAGGCATGTCCTCCTGTTCCAAAGACGGCCATGCTCCCACAGCCTCTCCCCTCCCCTCCTTGGGCTCTCTTGAGGCGGAAGGAATGCGTCCCTGTGTCCTGCTCCTCCTGCCGCGGGAACTTCCAGGGCCACCCCACCCCCCACAGGCACAGAATCCCATTTCCCCTCTCCTCAAAGGTCTTGTCCTCAGGGAAGCCTTTCTGGACCCCCAGCCAGAGCTAAGTCACCTAGAGACCTGCTAGGTAGGGTGCCACAGTCATCCTAGCAACTCCCCTGGCTTGCTCTTTCTCGTTGGGGGTCAGTGTCCCGGGGGACCCCGTGCCAAGAAGGCAGGTGGTGGGTCTGTCTCACGCACCGTCCTCACCTCCGTGTGGCCTGAGTTCCCATCTGCCACAGGGCACCCACTTGAGAAAAGAAACAACGCGCTGTGTTGAATACTCAGTAAGGCTTTGGCTTTATTCTGAGGAGCCTGTTGTTGACTGACTGGTGGGGGTTTTCTAGCAATTCTTCATGGATGACATTCCTGCTACCATTTTGCATCTCATTTGGAAAAAAACCTAATGGCTTTTGGAACAAGCCCTTCCCAGGAAAGCTGTAGATTCTGCAGTATTGTGCAAATAGGGAGCTTTCTCATCTCTGTGGAAGCACCATGTGCTTTACTTACCCGGAAGGGTGTGTCTTTTAATCAGAGACAACGTTGCAGGTTCTAGAGAAACAGTTCCATATGCAAGCTTTCTCCAAGCTGCCAAGCTGCTGATGTTCACTTTGCCCTTTTAAATATGAGCTGATTCTGTCAGTCTTACTAAGTGAATAGTATCGTGTGGCTGTTACAACCCAAGTGTTTTCCAGGCAATCACATAGCTGTTCAAATTGACTTCAGTCTCTATTTTGTTGCTTACAAATAAGGGACTGTTGGGATTGTTACAATACAGTTTTGGAAATGGTCGATTTAATGGGAAAAACCGCTTTTAAAATGACTGTCAAAAGCATCCCTTTTTGCAACAAACTAAGCTTCTTAATTAAAAAAATAGTGCCACCAAAGAAACATAGACCATATTTTTAAAAAAATAAAAACGAGGCATCACTGAATGGTCTAGAAAGCTCCTGTGCCTAACAGTTGCCAAACAGGGGCTGTCTGGATACTTGAGCCTCAGGGGGCGGCGGGTCAGTGCTCCGAGGAGTCCGTGGTGACGGGTGTCTGTGCCCAGCTTCCACTCCCTTCTGCTGGGAGCCCGCAAATCTCCAGCTTCACATAAGCTGTGCTCTTTGTTTCCTCTGACCCTCGGGGGACCTGGGGAAAGGCTCCCATGTTAGCAGAGTTGCAAGATTCTTAAGGGTCTCCTGTGGATAAGCAGATTAAATATATTAGATCGGGCACTTCCGTGTATTCTTTCCCATCCCATTTTATTCATTTTGCTTATTTACGTGTTTTAAACAGATCTAAATCCACAAGGTTGTTCTCTTTATAACCCATAAAGATGGTCGTGGGTTGGCGGCCACAAGAATTGTCTCGGAGAGAAAACCAGGGCTTAGATCTCACTGTTCTTATCCCAAAGCGGCGCTCACATCTCCTGCAGGCTGTGTAAACCACGAGAAAAGAAAAAAATGTAATGAGAAATGTATTCCAGCCTATGATTCTGTGTACCCTGTCTCCTAGAAACATAGGTTTGGATCCTTAATTAGTAGCTTAAAGAACCATTTTGAATACTAATAGGGAAAGCTGATGGCACCGAATCAAAGCTTCCGCTCTGACAAGACAGATGGTTCCTTGCAAACAGAGCTTCAACCAGCCTCTCTTTGAAATAAACTGATATCTGATATTTACTAAAAATGGCATCTTTCTTCCAGGTGCTTTTCTTTTTAGCGTACTTGCCATTTCCGTCTTTTCTGTTAATGCAAAGTGTAGCTGCCTTAGTCAGCAGCCGCACACTCCAGCCCCCTCTGGTCCACACCCATCCCTTCATCCCGAGGACTGCTCTTCTTCTAAGTCTGTCTCCGTGACAGCAGACCATGGCCGATGCCTGCAAAGTCCGCGGGCTTCACTCTCTCTTACTTGCTCCATCAATCCTGATATCGAGGGCACACGTGTTTCTGCAGCTCATGCGATCCATTTAAACTAAGATGCCGAGAATGACAAAACTGGCCACTCCTAAATTTTATCTGTTCTCCAGTCTTAATATGACCTGAGCTTTCTTCCTACAGTGGGTTTGGAAATGTGCAGAATTTTGGAATTTTTAGTGACTTTGTCATTTACGTTAGGTTGCTGTTCTGAATAACTGAGCATTTTCCCGCAGTAAGGATAATACATTTTATGATTTCAGGTGAAAGTGACTCCAGGGTGTATGATCCCTTTCCTTTCACTGTGTCAAACCAGACGAGATGACTGCTCCGTGGCTGTTTCTAACCTCCCGCAGCAGCAGGGTCCCGGGGCTTCCCCTCACCTATCCTGGCGAGGGCTCTTCGTTGGTGCTGTGGATAGTGCTTGGCCTTCTGGGAGCTAATGAAACCCTAAGGGTTTCTGCAAAAATGGTGTGTGAATATGTCCTTGACTTTTTATCAGTCCGTGAGCAAGCTCTGACTCTCCAACAGAATGTACCTGAACAAGCCTCTAGGTCACCTGCCAGGCTCAAGGTCACAGGTGTATTTCATGGGAAGGCAGGGTTTTCACTGAGCTCCTCAGCCATGGTGATGGCATGCAGGCTTAGCAAGCGGACCCACATGGCATATTCAGCCCCCAGGCACGGAGGGGCGGGAGAGAGGAGCCGGGAAGGGAGCTCCCAGACCAAGGGGAGAAGGAGACCCTTCTTCAGCTACGAAGCGCCCTTGGGCTTGTGTCGCTCCCTGGCCCCCCCCCCACCTGCGTGCACACTGCGGAGGCCCCCACTGGGCCGGGCACATACACACGAGGGGCACTGTGCTCTTCTAAGGTTTGGTGTTATCAGTGCCGAGAGGGGATCGCTTGTCACATACACTGTGCTCCTCGCTTGAAGGCGTGATGGTCGTTACCCAAAATTAGTATTGTAGCCAAGGTACCCTAAGAAGATGCCCCGTTCTTAGTGCGCTTGTGTGTCACTGTCAGGAAAACTTGATATGACCTTGGTGTCATTTCTCCTTCCAATTCGCTGCAATACCAAGCATGTATTATTTGTTAAATTGATTAGTTTCCTGTACACATGAAATACGAACAGTCCTGTCAGCCTGACAGAATCTGCCAGTTTCATTCAGTGCCTCTCTGTTGGCATTTTAAATTCTTCGTGTTCTTAATGGGGAACAAAAAGTGCCGAGAAAGGTCTAGGACCACGGGACCTGTTCACGTCTCACGGAAAACGGTGGACAAGCGCTCTCCTTCCCTGGAGCTGACGGAGCGACTCTGGCGGGAACGTGGACAGACCACCAAGGACACCTCCAGCCCCTCCCTAGGGTCATTCCCAAATCCTCGGTCTCTCTCCCAATCCCTGCTCCTTAAAGCCTGGCGATCTGTGTGTTTAAGAACGGAGTCCCTCCCTTAAAAATGATGTCATATCCACGACCACTCACCCAGATACACCCTACCTATCACCCTGTGCCCCAGGGGCTCATTACTGAACTTAGAACTGATGGTTTACATTAGCCAGGAAGGAACCAACCTTTAGTTCTGCTGTTGTAAACAAATATTAACGGACTTCTTCATTTTTCAATCAAAAAATATTTAGACAAATATTGATCCAGACACTGGCTAGGACTTTGTCTTGCTTTCCGGTGTCCCCACAACAGCCCCTGGGGCCTCAGATGGTGTCATCCCACCGATGAAGCCAAGCGAGCTCTGTGACAGTGAAGCAGCCCCACCCGGGCTGTCACAGCACAGGGTGGATTCACGGGCAGGTTTCTGCCTCGCAGGGATGGCAGACCTTATTCCTGTTCGTAGACAGATTCTGGAGATAATTCCTATTCATTTTTTAACTACACTGGATTAGGGTGAGATTTTTCTCAACGTTGAAGAGGTGAAATCTCTGTTTTGTGGTACAGTCTCTTTGGAGAACTTGAGGCAGAATCAAGAGAAAAGCATTTGTTTTTTAAATCAGAGAATACACTCTATGGGTGAAGGCTCCATCGTCCCCGCGTAGAAAGTGGTCCCAGTCATCTGGATCACCGGCGTGTTTGCTCACTCAGTATACTTTGCACACAAAAGTCTTTGTGTTCATAGGGACACAGAAAGCACACTCTCTATGGAACATAAAAGGCAAGGCAAAATTGGGGAAGAATTGAAATTGGGAAATGCACTCGAGCTTCGTGTGTCCATGAACTCTAGCAGTGACCCAGCCGGTGAACTTGGCGGAGGAGGAGGGGGAAGTCTGGCTGAGCCCGTGCTGGAGAGAACACAGTTTTTACCCTCTGTTGTTGCACCAGGCAGACATAAATTAATTTAATTCCTCCTCTGCTTGGCTCCGCCTTTAGGACTGGGTTGAACAGCGTGGGTTGCTTGGCAACACGTGTCCAGGGAGCCGGCGGCAGGCGGGTCTGAGTGATGGCCGGCGGCGAGAGACGGGCCGCTCTCCGGAGAAGCCTTATCTCCATGACACACGCCAGACCCCCTGCGCCCCCGGCACGGTGACACATGACTTACAGGATCCATTTTATTGTCAAAGGGCTGATCCAGGAAGAAAATGGTACTTTCTAGCCAGTGACTCAAACAGTCGTTGCCCCTCGTCCTGTCCCATGGGGACTTGGAGCCACAATGAAACCAAGCAGAGCACCGAGGACAGGAGAGGCCCGACTGGCGGGTTTGTTTATGAACAGTAATACACAGTAGCAGCTGCTACGTAGCGTGTTCCGTGGGACACACACAGGCAAGCAAGTGAGCGAGCCCACGAGAGGAGGCGTGCCAGCGTCGCTGGACATGCGGGTGGACAGCCGCGGTCCCAGCACCCCTCGGGAGCCCCTGGCTGATTCTCCAGGCCCCGGCCAACCCTGGTGACGCTTCCGCCCCTGGCAACCATCTGGGTGGTCTCGTCGCCTTGACGGGAGCGGCACCCTCAGCCCCAGTCCAGGAGCCGGGCCCTGAGGCGCCGTGCACACCCCGCCCCCCGGGAAGCAAGATCGGCTTGTGTTCCCCAGTAAGTGTCCCCAGCCCCGGCGAGGCCCAGCCTGCTGGGAGCACCCCCGGGAGCATTAGATCAAGAGAGGCCTCCCTCGGGCTGGTCCGGGACACTCGGACAAGATGGGAAAGTAGGCAGAAACAAGAGTGAGTGACATCCTCGGCGACGGGTCTGCTGCCACAACAGGACCTGTTTCACGAAGTTCTTCTGATCTTTTTTGTTTCTGTTTTGTGACCTGGCGATTCTAGGGGGGTGATGACCAGTCCTGGGGGCACGTGGGTACTTCTCGTAGCTGTCAGGAAATCGTAAAACAAAGCATCAGGGAGGCTGCATAATGGCTGGAGAGAGTCCAAACGAACAGAAGAGGACCTGCAAGGGTCACACAGGGAAGAAGTGAGTCCGTGTAGACTCCCCTGCGCGTCTCTGCGGGCTGCCGCGTCCCAGCAGTGACCAGCGGCTACTGAGCCGTGCGGTCATCTGTGCTCACCCTGTCTGCAGAGACCGGGAGGGCTGGAGCGCGGCCAGCAAGGGCCTGGGTTTCCAGAAGGAAAACTCGCAGCACCTCCCTTCCCTCACTCCCAGCATGTTCACACCATGACTTAATACCATGAGCAGAGCTCAGCACCACGAGCCAGACTTTCTGGGCCTTCAGGGGAGACGTCCAAGCCTAGTGGCGGAGATAGCAAAGAGCAGGAAGATGACGATCGGTTTGTGTAAAATGTTTATCTCTTTTAAACAAGAACTTCAGGGGAGGATATTGGACCATTCTTTTCTGAAAAGATAAAAGAGGTATCATGTCCTTATGCTGTCTGGCTTATTGCTTTTCTGGTAATTATCCGCCTGTATTTTATCATGTTTGGATTTAAGCTTTTTGAGTTCTAAAAAACTCAACTTCCAGTTGGTGGAGTCAAACGGATAGTTACATATACACATATCTTTACACATATGTCTTTATTCACTTGAACAATGGCCAGGAAAAGCTTGATCACTTTGGCTAGAAAAGGTTGGACAGAAGTAGTGAAGACTGGTGCTTGACCTTCCTCTAGCACACTCTGATGTCCTGACTCCTAGGGACATAATTGTTTTTCTTCCTTGTTCTCCTTTGGAGTGGAAATCTTCCCTTTGGAAATATATGTGCATTTTGGAGGTATAGTGGTTTAAGAAGGATTTTTTTTTCCTGGCACAATTTATCATAAACTAAGGAATAACTTTGTCAGACATCTGAATAATTGGGGTTTTTCTGTGTACCTCGTATGTGATAAAAATGTAATTCCAACACTTTGGGCGTATGGTACTTTAGAGTGATCACATTTCAAAGTAATAAGCTGCTATTATTTCTACTCAGTTGTGTTTCTTTGTTAAACATGGAAGTTACACGGCATAGACTCCCCGGTGAAAGGGAAGGGATCTTTAGCCCCTCACATGTGTATAATTTAATTAAGTTGGGCATTTGTGGTAATAACTATTTTCTATGAAGCGGCCGGAATTGGTAACACAGAGCTCGTACGTGCTAACATGGGGGATGGAGAAATCTTTAAGAAAAACATACGGTCTGACCATACTTCTTAGAAGTTAGTTTAAGACAGAGCTCATGGTAGAACTGAGTTTTAGATTTTTTCCCCAGCTTTGCTAAGATACAGTTGACAAAAATCTTGTGTACTTAAAGTGGACGATGTGATGGTTTGATCCACGTGGACACGGGAGATGGTTCCGAAGGGCGTCCTTCCGCAGTCTCGAGGGAGGAGCCCCAGACTGGGGGTTGGCGGGGTCTCACCCCTCGAAAGCCTCTGAGGAAGAGTCCCGCTCTCATGGCTGCCCGCGGTCCTGGGCGCCATGCCCACTCCCGCGCTTTGTGCCTGATCTTTTGTGGTCAGGATTCACCTTCTGCGGAAGGCCTCTGCCTCCCCCCACTGGACGCTGTCCCGTGAGGTGGCGCCACTAAGGGATCACAGGCTTCCAGCCTCTGCCCTCCCCGAGGCCGTGCCCGGGACAGGAGCACCTCCTCCACGTCTCCCCAGGGATTCTGGGTGGTCCCGAGCTTCGGAGTTGCTGCCCTAAATACAGGTGACCCACAGCAGGCCACAGTGAAGCGTGTCCGTTGTGCAGAGGGACCAGTAGGAACACGCATCGGCGACCCTCCTGCGTGACGGACGGCCCGCAGAGTGGAGCCCAAGAAGCCCCGTGGAGGCTCGCCCTGGCGAGGCAGTGTTCCCGGCTGTGTGCCCGCAGCTCAGCGCCACTGCAGGATGGTCTCTGTGCTGCGAGGGGTCGGCCCGCGTCCGCGCCACCCCGGCCCCAGGGAAACGGCTGCAGCCTCACTGGCTCCCGTGCACGGCGTCCAGCCCAGCGGCGGCTGCTCATTCTAAGTGGCTGAATCTGTGACATGACACTTGATAAATATTTTTAATATCATCTGTGCTGGAATAGACTCTTTGGTCCCGCGTCCCCTGCATCCGGCCTCTGAAGGCGAACCCAGCCGTGAGCCGTGGGGAGGGTCGGCAGCAAGCAGAAGAACGTCTGTGTGGGCATCTGGTTCTGCCTCCTCTCAGACGGCCGATGCTCGACTAAACCCTCCCGCGATCGAGGACAGAGTCTCGCAGAATCAGAGCAGAAGGGACTCACCTTCCAGCACCGTCTGCCATTTCACGCGCTTGAGCTGCAGCCCAGCGTTCAGTGACAACCGTCTCCTCCCTCGCGGGGACAACTCAGACCACTTCTGACCCACGTCCCCGGCACCCACGTCCCCAGGGGGCTGGCCTTCTGCTCAGGTGCAGCCTCAGGGCCCGAGGACCTAGCCGGAGGCTGTGTCCCCTCCTTCAGCAACACGGATGCTCTGCCGACCCCTGCCCCCGGCCCCGTGGGAGTGAGGGGACCTGAGGCCCCTGCCCGCCTCCCAGCCCCGTCCCTTCCAGGAGGACCTGCTGCCCAGTGGGACGAGGGTCTCTCGTTCCAGAGAGGAAGGGGCTCACATGGAGCAGCATGGCATGGCAAGGGACACGCTCCAAGGGAAATCCAGCCACTTCGGGGACCTCCATGGGCCTCTCCTCTCTGGGTCCAAATCCCACCGTTACGGTTGAAAGCTTAGTGGATGTGCGCCAATCAGATGCTCCAGCCCCAGCTCCCTCCTCTGCGTCCTCAGCTGTGACATTGGAATGAGACTCTGGTGGGGACCTGCCGTCCCAACCATGTCTGTGTCCAGCTGAGCCCTCGTCCGTGCACGCCCTGAAACTTCATGTAACGAGCGTGTGGTTAGCCACCTTCTCTAGCCCCGAAGCTATCTGAGTGGTGAAGCAGCGAACACAAGATTGTGAAGACTCCCTGCTTTCCCAGCAAGCTACGGTGCGGGATGGGAGTCTTACGAGGGACAGGATGAGGAGATGCACACCCTGTCTGTGCAGACGGCAGGAGCACAAGGCTTCGAGCTGAGTGCGCTGTGGGCGGGCGAGTGGGCCCACGGGCAGGAGGCGGAGGGAAGACCCAACAAGCAGGTGCATGGGGAGCTGGGGGGAGCGGAGCGGGAGGAGGCCAGCCTAGGGGGCGGGGCCAGGGGAGCTGGCCGTGGGTGCCGATGGCGCAGGTCGGCCCTGGCGGCCCTGGACGTCATTCGGGATTTCTGGTGTCTGTTTCCAGCCAGGAGCATAGTCGCCTGACTCTCCCTCCAGCATTATTCTCTAGAGCAAACACAGCAAGGATCACAGGAGGCAAAAAGGATGGCGTCTGGGGTGGGGCTCCTGGAGGAGGGCTGAGAAGGGACCCCATTAAGCAAAATGACAGGACGTACGAGTCAAACACTTCCTCCGTTTTACGTGGGTTCGGAACCGTGAGGCTCGACAGGTATTTTCTCCCAAGGAGGCAGAGAGATGCAGGCTCTGCAGAGGGTCCCACACGGCCTGGGACCTTTCCCAGGACGGGGGCAGGCTGCTGCCGCTGGTTCCAACAGCAAGCAGAACCAGAGGCGGAGCGGGCCGGTCCACATGTGGCTGGAGGCCACGGCGAGGGAGCTAGCCACATGCTCCCGCCCTGGCCTCCAGCCACACAGCGGTTATCGGCAGCCCCAAGCTGTGTCCGTTTGCTTTACTTTCTGTTTTGAGGTGCAGAGCAGCACCTGCCACATGCGCCTGACACAGCCTGACACGGACAGCTGACATATGTCTGACACACATGACATATACACTTGACACACACATGCCACACACACCTGGCATGCACACATGACACACTCACCTGACATCACACCTGACATGCGCACCTGACATCGCACCTCACACACACCTGACATGTGGCTGATACACCTGACACACATACCTGACACACATATGACATGTTTACCTGACACACAGGTGTCGTGCACACCTGGCATGCACATCTGACCCGAGCGGCTGTTGACAGGTGCACCTGACACACACCTGACATACTCGCCTGACAAAGTGCACCTGACAGGTGCACCTGACACATCTGGCACGCTCACCTGACAGGTGCACCTGACACACACCTGACATGCACATCTGACCTGAGCAGCTGCTGACAGGTGCACCTGACATACCTGGCACGCTCGCCTGACAAAGTGCACCTGACACACACCTGGCACGCTCACCTGACAGAGCAGATCTGACAAGAGAAGGAGACCAAGTGCTTCCCTGCAGCCCAGAGCAGCTCCCCTCAGCCCGCTGTCAGTGCCGGGCAGTCCCACAGTGTGAGTCAGGCCAGTGCACGTGTTGTCACCTTCCTGCATGAATGTCCCGTTCTGTGTCTATAAGGAAGTTCCAGATAAGCCAAGGGTTCTCATGGCGTCAGAGATGGGACATTAGTGACCACGTCTTGAGAGCCATCTGAATGGTGTCCAACACGTTTAGATTTTTCTTTAAAATGAGATGATTGCCCCAACCTGTTAGGACAGCTGCAGTGTGGACACGATGCCCTCAAGGGCTTACGAGGGTGGGACAGGGCGACGAGGACAGACCCAGCGTGCGACAGCTGCGTCTGTCATGGGTTTGATGAAAGCGAACCGTACACATTCCCATGACTCAGGATCTCTGTTCCTGGGCGCCTCCGTAACAGAAAGGAAGAGTAGGTCCACATAAAACCCTTTACACAAATGTTCAGAACAGCTTTATTTCTCATGCCCGGAACTAGGAACACCTCCGAGCCCCTCCCCAGGGAAGTTAGATGGGATGGCGTCCGTCCAGCCGGCCGGTCTCGCGTAGGGAGGGGAGAGCGCAGGATGCAGGTCAGCCTCACGCGCACGCGCACGCAGACGTGGTCAGCCTCACACACACGGGCGCGCGGTCAGCCTCACGTGCACGCTCACGGGCACGCGGTCAGCACTCACGGCAGGCTGCTGGGCGCAGAGGTGGCCTGTGAATGGTGCCATGTATGTGGCAGCTTCCCAAACACCAGGCTGTGCTTGCGGGGGCGCAGGTCGGGGCAGGGGCCCCAGGGGCTTCACGGGGTGACGGAGAGCAGCCTGTCCTGTGTGCGTTTGGTCGCATCACGCACATGCCTGGAACAGTACTGCTCTGTGTGCAGATGATGTCTTGACAGTCGGATGCACAGGGAGTCACGTCATTCGTCCTGGTAATTTCTCTGAAGATCAGGGAAGGAGCACACTTTACTCTTGGCCAGGGGAGCCGGGGAGGGATGTGCGTCACGGTCAGGGCACAGAGAAGCCATCAGAGGAGCTGGGAGCCGGCCAGGGTTTGGGCTTCAGTGCAGGGGAGAGGACACGCTTCAGGGTCAGGTTGTCCCCGAGCCCCCCGTTTGTAACTGAGTCGCCACTCTTTCTGGACGGCAAGTGGGTCACAGCCACAGTGCAGTTTTATATGAGGTCCTGAGTAGAATGGACTTGATTCATACATGTCTTTGAAATAGTAACTGCTTCTACTCCAGGACCTGCGTGTAGCGTCCCCTTCCTGCCGCCTGGACACCTAAGCCGCGCCCTCCGAGCTGCCCCAGCAGTCTGAGCTGTGTCGCTAGGCAGACAGCAGCCCACTCGGAAGGGATGAACCTCCCCCGGGATCCAGGGTGCAGGCTGGTACGCACGAGTGCCCATCTGTGGACCTAAGTCCCGGAGGAGGTCCACCAAGACCAGCTCCCTTCGCTGTGTGGGCTGCCTTCTGTTCTTGTCTAGCCTGTCCGCTAGGCTGTTCTTACAAGTCATTCCGGCCGCCAGACACAGAACCATGCCCAGTAGGTCACGGGCTGCAGGCTTGAAATGGCCCCGTTCGAGAGTGGTCAGGACTAAACCGGCCTGGGAGCCCCGGGCACAGCAGCTTGAGCCCGGGTCCACACGGGGTCCGAGGAATCTTGTTTGAGTCGCTCAGCAATTCCCTCAGTGGCCCGAAGCCCATCAGACGATTTCCTTATTTACTGGGAGCCCTGCCCCGCTGCCGCGCTGTGACTATTCCCTTTGTGACACCGCCGCTCTGGGCCCCCGTCCTGGCTCGGCCGCGGCACTGAAGTGCACGCTCACGGAGTACGTGATTGCTGTCGATCTGCTAAACCCACCTTCCTTCTGTTCCTTCAGTGCTCAGTCCTGAACCACGGCTTCCCGTGGGCGAGCACATTCAACTAAGGAGGTGGGTGTCGCCTGGAACTCAGTGGCCTCTATCGAGAAATCGTAGGGGCAGCCGAATGCCTCATTCCATGGCGTTAGCGTGTGGTCTACGCAAAGTGCCGCGTCTTGTGGGCGGGTCACAATGACAGGAATACTCCCTGCCCAGGCATTTTGTTCTAAAGTAGCCCCACTGATTCACTGCAGGGTGTTCCAGGCAGATCAGCCAAGGGCAGGGATTCATTACCGTCCACTCAGCGAGAGGAGCCCACGCCTGAGCCCTGAGCGGTCTCTGCCTGTCACGAGTCTACAGGGGCTCCGGGCTGTCTCCAGACCACAGGTGGAAGCCGGGGCTGGGGTGCCCCCGAGTAGCCCCTTGTCTGACGACAGGGCACGGCCAGCATTCCGCGGGTGTTGGGAAGTCAAGGAAACGTGTGCCCAAATGAATTGCTTTCACCCACTCTTCGATGGTATTTCTAGAGTGTGATTTATAGGACTTTTACTCTTGCTAACCAAGTGGAAAGATTCAATTTTCAGGTTCCTTTTGTTTTTCTCTAGAAAATCTCAGCAGGACCTTTTCTTCATTAAAAAGAAAAATATTTTCTGTAGTTACTCTTCCAAAGATTGATCTTGCAGCCGACAGAGCTGGTCAGTCTTCTTTGAGAATCACGGAAATACGAGGGGCCCACAGCATTCTTCACAGAGGGTGTCACCGCTCGGCTGGACTTGTGACGGCCGGGGTAGCAAGAGCAGAAGCCGGAGAACACAGAGCCTGACATCATCTGTTACATGGCTAACGACTCTCACATCTCTCGTGACAGAAGACCTGCCTGGGAACGCGTGGTGGGGGAGGGGGTGCCTTGGTGTCTCCGCATAACGGGCTTGTGCTTCGTTTTCATGAGTTTCTGAGGAAGGCTTCCGATGCCTTGTAGCTGTCCTCCTGCACTTCCTTACGCACACGTGTGTGTGAGAGAAACAGTGAGATCCTGCACACCTACACCAGTCTTCCTTACGCACACGTCTGTGTGAGAGAAACTGAGATCCTGCACACCTACACCCACCATGACGAACAAATCTCCCCTTAGGACACGAATCATTGTCCGTCTTTCCTCTGTGTTCCTGGGGATGTCACTTGATCGACTCTCCTTGGCCTTCTTAATTTTGGATAGTTTGGCTGAGCCAGCGTATGTGTATTTGTGGCTGAGTCAGGCTAATTTCTGCTGGGACCAGCGCAGATATTTGGATCACATGCTTCCTCTCAGCTCCTCTGCCCCGTGCAGACCTGAGTATCGTTACCTTCCTGAGACGTCGGTCTGTCTCCCATGGACTTGCCTTTGAGGAGGACCCGTTCAAAATGCCCATTTTTGCTAAGTAACACTGGGCATTGTCATCTGCTTGCTTCGGGTGATGCTTGGGAATCCAAGTAGACATAAAGACTGGCTGATTCTCAGGTAATTCATGCAGAATGAAACACCTCCTGTATGCAGAATTTACCTTTTTACTCCTGTAGGTGTTGGACAGAGAGCCTGTGGCTGTCAGAGGATTTGGTTCATTGCGCTGAGTGTACGCCATGGCTTAGGTAGGGGTGGGACGGGACGTACCAGACGGATGCTTGTCTGCCTTCAGGACCCATAACCAGAGACCTACCCTATTTGCTTAGATGAGATCTTTGGTAAAGAGACGACATGTATATACCACAACAGAAAATGCCAAGACGAGTGTAGCGGAAACGCTGTTCTCCTGACCTGTCTGTGGCGAATGCGCCCTTGGCAGATTCTGAGGTAGAAGCTGGCAGCCCCCCACATTTCTGCTCCATGGGCACCCACACACTGTTCTCCCCTCTCCGTGTCTGTGAATCTCCACTTATCTTACCATCCCCTAGAGCCCAGTGCAAGTGAGCTCCCCCGCCTTCCCCCTTAAGCTGTAAGGAATCGTGCTCTTGTCTGAATCTGGCTAGGACACGAGGCTTGAAAGCCTGAGCGCCTGGGCCACGTCAGTCTGTCTGGAGCGCCTGTCTGACCTGGTGTCAGATTTCTCACACTTCACCTGTCCACGGTGTTGGTCAGAGGCATCCTTCTACCAGTCCGTGCAGGGGAATCTGGACCCCAAACAGCTAGCTTATTTATGACCCTGACACTTACTTCCTCGTGTTTAAACATGTGCATTACTGTAGGTTTGACGATTCAGGGCCCGTAAGAGCCTAGTTGCCATCAGAGCACCTGGTGACACCCCATGAGCAGTTTCCAGGCCTCCTTATGTTGGGAACTTGCACCCAGGAGGACACAAGTGGGTGTTATCAAGCTATGAGGGCCTCAGCTCACATTCAAAGTGTTGACTGTGGACATAGCTCATTTTCTCAGGGACTCCGTCTGTGGTTTCTCTAACATTTTCGGGTTCTTCAAAATACTGAGACTATGACTTTGGATCTGAGCTTTCCTGGGTGAGCCCTCAGATGTCCACCATTCCTGACCACTCTTCTGCCTCAAGACCTTGCTCAGTTTGTTTATCTCTCCACGTACGTGTGTCTTCTGCTAAGTTACGTGGCTCTCCAGCGTCAGAGCAGGGGGTCCCTGTGCTTGGTGATCCAGGAAGGGCTTGCTATCCGATCTTAACAAGAATGAGTCACTAGCCAGGTGCAAAGGAAGGAGGGCAGCTTGAGGAGTGTGAGATGGAGGGGGGATCCAGGGCCAGTCATACTGTAGCCAAATGAGACTCATGGAGAAGAACCTCCAGAAAACACTTACTAGCCTTGCAGAAGTGATGCTGAAACAAATGAATTTAGTGACTTCAGGACCCATAATACCAAGTGGTAGCCCCAAGAGGCCGAGGGATGGCCAGACTTGTGATGCTTCCAGTGAGATGGGTAAGCCAGAGAATGATTCCCTCTGACCTGGGAAGCTGCAGGTTTCAGAGTCAATGAGTCTAAAACGAGTTTCCATTCCATAAACTAAAGGGACTTCCTTAGCTTTGTTCAGTCACCAGAAAACACAAACAGGAATTGTAAGGGGCACATGTGATAAGAAGCTTAACCAACTGATAATTCACCCCGACTCAGAGCGCTTGTGCCTGGGCTGTTTTCAGGATGAGAATATATTGTTGCAGGAGGAGGCTTTGCCCTGAATATTTGATAGAATTTGCAGCCCACATTTGAGGACTCTGCTGCATATAGAACCATTAATGTGCTGTAAATGGGTATCTGAAGACCAGACCCACCATGAAAGGGGTGGGACAGAGTTGACTCCGTGAAGGACATGATTCATGAAGCAAAAGTAAAGGCTATATGTCCGACTTCCCCTTGCATATTGATTCTCGAAAGCAACGAACGGTATCATTCTCTATTTTGTTTTGCTAACTCATTGATTTCTGTCCCCCTTATTGTTCCTGTTATGCAAAAGGTTGGCCAACCCTGAGATGGGCAAAATAATTGATTCTGCAGGAGTCTCTTCCTTGCACTTCATCTACAGCCCCTAAGGGCCACTCTGCTTGGGGTCTGTGCCCCGTGGTACTTGACAATCAAGTGGGGCAAACATCAAACAACCTTTGCTTGGAGGGGAAGACTTGAGAGCTGGAATTATTTACCTGGTGGAATTTATTATGCAAGTATCTTCGTGGGATATCTTAGCTGGTTGGTACAGGTGTGGGGATGTAATTTCCCAAGGACTCCCTGCAGTAGGCAGACATCTGACCCATACATTTAGTAAAACCTCACTGAACCCATGTCTTTTCCTGCCTGCCACTCGATCATGGAGGACCCCTGTATGGCTGGGGGAGGGCTTCAGCATTCCCAACAGCAGGGCTGTGTTTTCTGGCTCTCAGGGCTGGCTAGGGACTTAAATGAGTTTTCCTCTGCACTTTCTTGAAAAAGAACAGGAGAGGGGCTATCTGGAGCAGATTCAAATTCTTTCTTTTGTTGTGTTCAGCGCCGCCTTTTTACAAAGCAGTACATATGTACAAGGAAGGATGGGCACACGCATTCAGACCTCTTGCTTTAAACAACTTAGACCAAGAGAGAGAATGTTTGTTTAAGCAAAGACACAGGATATCTAGTCCTTTGAATGGCCCACTGCATCATTTATAAGTGGTTTGCCAAGTAAGAGAGTTCATGTTAACAAAATAAAATTAAAGCAGAGCAGTGTGTTTAAAACCTGCACCGATCTAGTGCCGTGCATTTCCCATACAGCCTGTGCACGAGGACACAAGGACACAAGGACATGAGGTGATGGGCACAAAGCCGTGAGGCCCTTTCTGTGTGGGCTTCATGGGAATTACAGTTTTCCTTACACTGACAAAGATGAGGATGCTGTTGGTGTCTTTGTGACGGGGTTCGAAGGAAACACGTCTTCTGAACACAGACATGGCCCCATGGTTGTATGGTGTCATCCTTACCTACAGTTTGGGAGAAACTAGTTCATTCACATGTCATATGTGAGAATATGTGGGTTTATCAGACACTTCGATTCAGAGCACTTGGTTTTCCAGGTCAGAGTTTTCCTCTTAAAAGAAACGTGAAAACTCATGTGGTTTACTTAGGCCAAAACCGATCAATCATTCATACCTGTAACGAGTCTACAACCGGTTCTTTCTGCAAGACATTCACCCTCTGGTTTTTTGTGCTTACCTTTAGAAGCTTTATCTCTGAAACATAGTTTGGCATGTGTTGAAACTCACTGCATAACTTTTTAAAGAATTTACAGGTATAATAATAGAATCTATTGAATGTCCTCTCTGTTAAGTAATTATATCTTTTTTTATGATTCTTGCAAGAGCTCACAGTAGCTCTCTAAAATATCTTGCAGTTAATGAGGAAGGCCCCCCGAGATTAACACTTAGGTGCGTGCTCTGATGGACAAGGCACCTGACGTCTCCTGCCTTGCCCGGACTTCCTCCCGGCCCCACTGCTCCCCTGCCTGAGTGACACAGCTGGGGACAGTCACCTGGCGGAGGGGCAAGGCACTGGGGGGAGCTCTGTCCCCCAGCAGAGCGAGGCCACCATACACCCGTCTCCCTCCCGGCGCCATCTCCAGAGGGTCCCCTGCACCTCAGGCCAGCACTTGGCGGGCACCGCGGCCGGAGTCTGGAGCACAGGGACCCAGAGGGAGGCCTGGGGCATTCCTGAGGCCATCCTAGAAGGCGGAAGGCATGCTTCCTGTCTGATGGGAGGGTCCCTGGACCATGCAGGGGTTTCCACCTTGGGGGGAGTCTCAGAGGGTTTTCATGAGGAAATGCCCCCACTGGAGCTTCACAGAGTATCACGTGAGGGAGGGACCACTGGGCGCAGAACCCCAGCTACATACGCTTGATGCGGCTTGCACAGTTGCAAGGTTTCGCACTGCTGCAGGGAGACCGTGTGCACCTGGCATCCCACGCTGTCCCTGGAGGCTCAGGGGCTACCAGAGAGGCTGGGAGGGTGGGCTGGACGTGCAGGGGCTTCTCCAGAGGAGGGGGAGGCGGGCTGTCAGGATACGCCGTGGTCTACCCTCCACAGAGAGGCTAGACCGAGTCCTCCGGAGCTGTCCAGGAACAGGATGTGTCTGTGAGGCTCAAAAACATCATTAGCTCAAGATTGGTCATTAGGGCCTCTTAGATTCAAAACTAGCAATTGTTTTAATAGCGATCAGAATTAAAATCCTTCTTTTAAAGAGAAGGCAGGTGTCCATGTGCTTGCACGCAGGTTTGCACGCCGTGGGGAGCAACGAGAGGCTGTGCCTGGAATGAGGAGCAGGGAGGTGCGTGGTCCTGGAGCCGCTGCAGGGAGGACCACTGCGGCCACACAGAGACCAGACACGGGGACTCTGAGGAGCCCCGTGGGCCTCTGAACAAGGCTAACTGGTTTGTACTGGGCTCTTCCGGTTCTCGGCACACTGCTGTGTTTGAGCACGCAGATGGGGAGAGTCGCCCGGGGCAGACGAGGCCACGCTCACGAGCCCCAGACTTCAGCACCACAGGTTTGCAGAGGAAAGCTCCGTCATGATTGTCCCAGAGCTCTACAGATCCTCACTGCCCAGAGACACATGAAAGAGAAATCCGAAGGCTGGTGGCTTGGCCCTACCCACGGCAGGTCCTGTCCCTGCGGAAAGCCAGGTCACCTCAAGCGAACTTCGTGGGGCAGTAATTGTTTAGCGTGAGGGCTGAATCATTGGGCGAGAGTGCAGAGCCCTGATCTGGAAACTCAGAGGACCTTCTAACTGATGTGGGGTCACCGGGCTCCTCCGGCTGGCATGACAGACGCGGACCCGCTATGAGCTGACGGCGACCTCTGTGTGACCGTGCGTTTGCTACGAAAACACTCCTGCTGTTAGTCCAGAAACTCTCAGGGGTGACGCAGGACACCTCAGCCCGGCCCTCCGTGGCCGTCCTCATAGTGGAGGAGTGGGGGCGACACGGACGGTGTCTGGGACACTGGCCCGCGCCCACAAGCTGATCGTCGGTACCCAGGCACTCCCTGCTCCAGAGAGCGGCCCTGTCCCTTACCCGTCGACCTCTCGGCCGTTTTCCTCCCCGTGTCTGCCCTGTTGGAACTTTATTTTGCCGTCACGGCTGCCACGTCAGTAAGGAAATGCCATCTTACATGCCAGCGAGGACGAGTGAGTCGAGGGTGGGGGTCACGCGTTCACACCCGGCATCCCCACGGTCTCTCTTCCGGAGCGCGAGCTCCGCGGACACTGAGGGCTGCCCCGCAGCAGGCTCCAGAGAGGGGCTTGGGAGTCGGGGTGATTTTAGTGCAGCCGCCCCATTGTTTTTCTGTAAAGATTTGTTTTTGTGCTCCTTTTCTCTCCTCTCGGTAGTTAATTGCAAGCTTTTTTAAGGACAGTTTAGACTAGGTTGATCAGCCAGACCCGCTGTACACTATAAACACAGCTAGCGAGTTGCAGGTTTTCCCTGAAGTTTTTCCACCTGAAAGCACAGGCAGGACTTACCTAGTCCCAAATGCAGAAAGGATTTCTTTTCTTTTTTTAAAGATTTAGTTATTTATTTATTAGAGAGACACAGAGAGAGAGGAGGGGCAGAGGCAGAGGGAGAATCCCTAGCAGGCTCCTCACTGAACATGGAGCCCTGTGCAGGGCTTGATCTCACAACCCTGAGATCTTGACCTGAGCTGAAATCAGGAGTCAGGCAGACGCTCAACCGACTGAGCCACCTTGGTGCCCCAAAGGCAGACAATGATTTTAGGAGCAGTGCTGCATCTTCGAGGTTCATGAGACCCCGTGGAGAGAGATTAGGGCCATGACGTGTCACGTGAGACAGAGAAGGAGGAGAAGCACAGATGCGAGTGGCAGATCCCGGGGGTAAACACCTTCTCTGGGCGAGACAGCAGGTGAGCTAAGCTGGCCCAGTGCGGCGGGTACGCCCCGTACTTCTCCAAAGCCCCAAGTTCAGCTGCTGACCGTCGCGTACAGTCTGAAGCGTGGGCAGACAAAGGGCAGAGCCAGAAGATCAGCAGGCCTCATCGTCGGGGTGCCCGCTCCATGTCTGTGTTCCTCCGGACTCCGTCCGTGTCCACGTCCTCGCTGCCTGGGCTCCGAGCTCCGGCCGAGACCCTCGGCGGCTCCGCTGTGCTCTCGCGGGGAGGGAAGGGGCACCGGCCTCGCCGCCCCCGAGAGCTGTCTGGCTTTTCACGCAGAAGTCAGGACGGGGAGGAAGGCAGCGAGCGCTGAGGGCCTGTTAGTGCCACGTACTCTGCTTGGGGACGTCCTGTCGGTTCTTCTCACATCATTCGGTCCCCATGTTGCAGGTGGGGGGGCGAGGCTCACGTCCCCCGCCAGTCACAGAAGCGAGGGCGTGCTTTCCCCGGGTGTGGGGCAGTCGGCCCTCGCTGCCGAGCGGCCGGGAAGCTGGGCCGTCTACTCGGGGGTTCCCCAAGGCAGCGGGACTCGGACAGGCGGAGCGTGTAGGGTTCCAGAGAGTTCTAGAAGAGCTCCACCCCAGGGAGCAGAGGGTCCCTCAGGGAGGCTGTCCGCCTGGCCCTGGAAGCTGGTGCTGTGCGTCCTTCCAGACGCGGCTCCTGAGCCAGGGAGGGGGCCGCCATGTGGGTCCCGTCACTCTGCTCTTCTGGCTCCCGAGTGACCCCCGAGAGCCCCATGTCAGATGGGATTTTCATTACAGAGCGTAAATTGCTGGAGGCGCACAGCCTGCCCGTGACACGGCAGTGGGAGCTCCGCGCATTTGTGTCAACGGTGTCAAAACGTGCCTCCGTGGCCGCCGATCATGGGATGCGCTACTGGGAGGGCAGCTGCTGTCCGTGCTGGTCCACGTCCCTTGTGTCACTAGGACCCCACAGGACCAGCCGTCTGGGTGGACTGAGACGACACTGAGCAGCCCAGCTGCCGCAGCATGCGCCGTCCGTCTGTGGTGCGTCTCGGGTGGGACTCCATAATTTGTTAAACCAGAATTGATCTGGAAACCGAGGCCTTTAGGAATGATCGCCATCGAGGTGTTGCCGTGAAACCTTGTACCTCTTCGGGTTCCTGCTCGTCGACATGACGGGTGATGTATTTAAACAAGAAGAATGACACCTTCGGCACAATTTGTCAATGAATAATAGGTTCCCAGTTTCATCTGTCATTTTTTAACAAATGTTATTCGCTTTTATTAATATCCAAAGAAATAGTGAACAATGGCTAGGCCTGGGGCTATAGATCAAAATTCAGTTTTATAGCTAAATAGTCCTGAAAGTGGCTATTTACAAAGATTCAGGGTCTGAAACAACCACCCACAAATCAAATTTTCGAAGTTGCTTTCTTTCAGAAAGTAAGAATAAGCATAACATTTTGGCTATGAAATATTTTAATAGATTTATATAATAAATTTTATATGTAATTATGAGTTTATTCACGTCTGTACATCAGCTGAACATAGTAAATCATAAGCAGAGCTCCTGGGGTTAAAAATGCCTTTTTTAAAAAATAACTCGCCCTGTGAAGTCCTGACCTAATCTGCATGACCAAGTGAAGGACTCCCATGGTGCCTCTGCCTCAACTCACATTGCTGGACAGAAATCATTTGTTTCTTTGTGAGTTTCCTCCACGTTGTGAGCCCCAAGCATGGGTCACCATGCCTCAAATTCAGGGTCAGTCAACAGGTGTCTGCTGAGTGGGGATTTCTGGGATGAAGGTCCACAGGTGTTCAGTGTTCAAACGTGACAAGGAGGCATCCATGCCGAAAGCCAGGAGATCATCCCTCTCAAATTCTGTTCCCAGGAAATGCTCAGTTTAGTGCAATAGTGTATGTGAAAAATCATCTTCTCAATGGATGGTTTAAGGAGGAATATTAGTAAGGCAGGACTAGACCAAGGTTGTGCTCAGTATTTGGACCCTGGGCAAGGTCAGGACTTCCCAATAGGCCCAGGTCTCTCATGGCTGCTGTGTGGTGTGGCCCGGGGTGGAAGACTCAAGGCTTCTTCTGAGACCTTCCCCTAAAAAGCAGTCTACTCTCAATGCTTCATGGCTGAGTGGGGACAACATTCCTGGTACTGGCCACCATCAGGTAGAACAGGATGCAGTGTGGGCACTTGGGGAAGGCTTACTGGGATCCATTTACATTTTAGTATGAACGAGTAGGTCATAGCTCTTATCTGAGCCCAGATTTTGATTCCAGAAAAGGAGTGGTTTAGAGAAGAGACTGAGGACAGTGGGCACGTAGACACCTAAGAAAGACCCAGAAAGCCAAGGAGAAGTGGTACCAGGCACATGTTTATCTCCTCATCATCTTCCCCAGCATATGTGCAGGGGTTCTGGCTGGTGGGTGAGCAGCGGATCCTGGCATGAAGCCTGGGAGCCAGAGAGAAGAGCGGGGCGACCCCAGGTCTGGCCTCTGCCCCTCTGTGGCGTGGCCGTGGGAGTGTTATCATTGAGGTATTTCTGTAATGTGCGCAGTGGCGGCCGGCAACCAGACATACGGTGCTGATGGTTTTCAGAGCGTGCAAATACTGAGTCAGTCTGTTGTGCGTCTGAAACTAATACAGTGTTAAATGTCAGCCGTGCCTCCTAGGATTTCAGGTTAATTACCTGAAATCCCTGAAGCTCCCTCTCCTCATTTACAAAATGTGTATAATAGCATTTTATCTTCAGCGTTCCGACACCTAGCGGCCACCTCCCAGGCAAGATCCGCACTCAGCAGCTGAGTGGGGGCAACAGGCGGCGTGTCTGAGACAGAAGAGAGGGGCGTCAAGGAGCAGAGGGCCTGGATCTCTGGGTTGGGGCAGGAGGGTCACCTGCCCTCCGTGTATTCAGCACCCCACACCATCCTTCTGAAGGAGTTCCGGGGGCTGGAGGGGCCGGTGGGGCCTGGTGACACCCAGAGTGGTGCGGCTTTGCCTTTGCCCCCGCACGGTGGTCAGGGTCTGCGAGGAGCTCAGGGACCACCGTTCTCAGGACTGTGTATGCTCCATGCTGCACTTTACTATGACGGAGAAGCCCCGTGGGTGCCACAGACAGACGGCCAAGGAGACGCACAGATCTGCCCCTTCTTCGTGTTTCCTACACGCAGTGAACGTCTGGAGAGCTGTTTTCGGTGCTGCCCGGGGGCTGCCTGCGTGCACCGGACAGGGGCCTCACTGCGCGCCGAGGGGGCAGGAACCACACCAGCTCCCAGCTCAGCGGCGCCGCCTTCCTCCTTCCAGAGGGTCTCATCCGATAAAGGAGATTCACAGGGAGGCTGTCCCATGGTTCTGTCATACTTCTAAAACACAACCTGCTAGTCAAGAAAGATCTGCAGAACCCTGGGAGCTTCGAGGACAATGGAAGGTCACTGTTGTCCTCTCATAAGAGACCTTGCCCGTGGCCATCCTGCTCAGTGCCTCCTGTCCTTCCTCCGTGCACAGCAAGGGCCACAAAGTGCATGGAGTTTGCACACCGCTTCTCTCATGAGCATCACACCAGGAACTTCCACAGTAGCAGAAAGGTCTCCAATGCCCTATGCTCTGTACCCTAGTTTGCCGAACCATTCTGCTGCAAGCAGATACTTTTAAAGGGAAAGAAACAGAGTGTCACTGCGTATCTGCTGTGATTTATGTGACGTCCCGGGCAAGGTACAGTGATAACGGGAACGCTTGTCCGTCCTGCATATTGGAGCAAATGACACGCAGCATGGAGGTCTACCCGTGGAGGGTGAACAGGCAAAGCCAGACACCAGATACTCATCCAGAAAATTAAGGCAACGTGTCAAATACAGAATTTAAGTGTATTTAAAAGTTAATGTCATGGCTTCTTTGAGCGTTGCAATGCCTGAAGATCTCCCCTCCGGACAGCAGGTGGCATAACAGAGATTGAGAGGGAGGGGAGCAGGTGCAGAGTCCCATTCCCTGTCTTCACCGGAAGCCAGTAATTCCAAGCACATATGCACACTGTGGGGCCGTGCTGGGGGCCCCTGCCACCCACGCCCGCCGGCTGCCCCTGCAGCCCATGCACCCTGGCTATGGCTGGCCCATCGGGGTTGGATGTCAGGTGTGATGTTTGGAGTTGGAGGAGGAGAAGGTAGGATTTGGGCTTCAATAAATTACTTTGGTTCATTCCACTAAGTGAGCAGTGGAGACACCCTGGCTGCACACTAGACTGGGCTCTGGGGCCATGAAATGAACCCGCCCGGGGCCCCACCAACCCCAACTTAGCCAGGGTCTCCGAGAGATGTGCCAGCCTGAGCATCTTCTTGGGGATGTCAAGCCAACATTTAGCCAATAAAAGCACAAAGTGCGTTTGTAAAATTGACTTTTACACAAACAGGTATTGCATAGCTATAATAAACAGAATCATTTTTTGAATATCTGAACGTTGCATCTAACTGGGCGTCCTGTGTGGCCTGCGGCACCCTTACCCAGGGACTTCTCGTGAGCGAGCATTAGAACGACCCGTCTGTCAGACACAGAACTGGGCGTGTGGATCTCGGAGGCCCCTATCAGGTGGTGCCCTCAGCAGTAACCCAGGGGCGAAGGCCAGGCTCTCCTCAGCTTCTTAAAATCCCTCTTTGTCTTTAAAGTACTATTCCCAGTTTAAACATGGTGGGCACATCTTCAAGCAAACTGTGGCATAAAACCTCATTAAATACAGAAAGTAATGCAAAGGATTTAACACCGCATTCATTTGGAATTTAGATTTAAAACATATAAAATACAACTAATGTCACTTTAGAAGTGAGTAATGTTTAACTTTAACAGCTTTCATCTGGAAGCCTTCCGATATTTACGTAACAAACAGCCTCCTTTTTAATTCAGTGTCGTTATTTTATTTTATTATGTCATGTTGGTCACCATACAGTATGTCATTAGTTTTTGATGTAGTGATCCAAGAGTCATTGTTTATGCACCACACCCCGTGCTCCATGCAATCCGTGCCTCCTTAATACCCACCCCCAGGCTCACCCCTCCCCCCCATAACCCTCAGTTTGTTTCTCAGAGTCCACAGTCTCTCATGGTTCGTCTCCCCCTCCAATTTCCCCCAAATCACTTTTTCTTTCCTTCTCCTAGAGTCCCCATTTTCTTCCTTATGTTCCACAAGTAAGTGAAACCATATGATTATTGGCTTTCTCTGCTTAACTTATTCACTCAGCATAATCTCCTCCAGACCCGTCCATGTTGATGCAAATGGTGGGCATTTTGAAATTTTTTGCCCAGGTCCGGAGAAATGCAAGAGTGGGTGCTGCTCTTAGTTGTAACTGAACTCCTTGGAAGATGCGTTTGTAACTGGCGTGAAGGCAGGGGCTGGTGAGCTGAGCTCTCGAGCCTCCAGGCCCGGAGACAGGGCTGTGCCGGCCGTCACACACCCCTCCCGGGCAGTGGGAGCACTCAGGCCGCCCCCTGTTCGCAGAGCCCTTTGTTGTCATCCTGAGTTGGGTTGGGGTTGATGCATTAGTGACTGCGTTGTTCTCTTAGCTGGACTTAAGTGACATTTAAGTACGAGTGAGAATTCTGCAGACTTTAGGGGCCACTTCTGCCGAGACTTGATCCTAGGTCCAAAATTAAAATCGTGAGCATTTCTGTGGCTTTCAGAGAAAAGCCGTTAGTAATCATCGTGGCTGCGGGCTGAATGGCACAGCTGTGAATGGAATAGAAGGGAAGCGAGCATTAAGGCTAATCAGTGTCTTTGTCCTAACGGAGCAGAAATGAAGTCTTAATTTAAGCAGCCTTCAGATCCCATCATTAGGGAAACGGCTAAAATGTAGGCTTGAGTTTGCTTTTTTTAAAAGTAAACTTTTAAAGAATGAGAAGATTCTAGAAACTGGGCAGACTGTTGGAGTGCCAGACTCCGTGGGCAACTTAACTTTCTCAGCCAAGTTCATAGAGTGTGGGGAGCAGCTGTCATGGGCCGTGCCTGATGTCTGCGACCACCTCGCACTCTGAGGGAGTCCCTGCGCCTGCGCCGGTAACACCAGTGACCCCGTGAGGCCCTTTTCTATCCATCAGGAGTTTCCTGACCTCAGCCACATGGTCAGGAACCTCATGTACACAGGTAGAAACACTCACCTGACCGCCAGCCTCCCCGTGGCTCCCCCTCCCATCAAGAGCTCCTAAGGGGTGGTCCTGGGGGAGGCTGACATGGGCAGGTCCCAGCGAGGGGCAGAAGGCTCTGGGTGGAGCGTGATGTGCAAGAGAGTGCACAAGTGTGCAGGTGCCAGACAGAGGCAGCAAGACTCGCAGGCAAGGAGGCTTGTGATCTGGCCACGCCCTCTGTGAGCCTCGATGGGTCCCTGGACTGGAAAAGCAGCACAACAGACCTGGAGTGGGGCCAGCTGCGAGGGAAGACTCGGGATCAGCTGGGCACCAGATGGGGGCCAGGAATGGTCCTTGGGCACATCAGCAGGATATTGGAACCTACATTTATTTTTTTATTTTTTTTAAAAGATTTTATTTATTTATTTGACAGACAGAGAGAGATCAGATCACAAGTAGGCAGAGAAGCAGGGAGAGAGAGGAGGAAGCAGGCTCCCTGCCGAGCAGAGAGCCCGATGCGGGGCTCGATCCCAGGACCCTGAGATCATGACCTGAGCTGAAGGCAGAGGCTTTAACCCACTGAGCCACCCAGGTGCCCTGGAACCTACATTTAATAGCAGATCTTCCCATTCTGCTCCCATCAGAGCTCAGCCTGCTCTCCCCACAGTCAAAGGAAATGAATGTCCTCTTCAGACAGCTGGGGCTGGCTTCCCTCGTCCATCTTCTCCTGGCCACCGTGTGTGCCCTTCAGCCCGGACCACGCAGGGGATGGCCGAGGGTGCCGAGGCCCACAGACCTCTTCACGCAACCCCCATCTCCATGCTGCGTTCTAGTTCGGGGTTCTGTGTCGCATTTGAGAATGAGACTGTCCCTCCAAAGGCTTGTGCACCGACATGCATAGTGGACATCGGGGTTCTGGAGGGGTCGGAGGCCGGCCGCTTCACCGCTAGTGGGAAAGGACATGCGTCCGCCCTCCCCCTGCCACAGACAGCCACAGAGCCGATAGATCACTTACAAACATCCGTGTCCACACTGTCAGGAACAGGAGACGGGGCAGTGCTGGCTCACCGAGTTATGGCTGCCACTTTATTTTCTTGGTGTTCGTGAGGTGATCATGATACTGTATTCCTTTACACCAAGAAATCCAGTATTTTCTTATGAGCAATTTCCCCGCTCAGATACAAAGAGTGTTTTTCCTTCCACCTACTGTTTTGAAGCCTTTCCTGTTTCTTATTATCAATTCCAGGCTAGTATGATTAGAGACAACTCTTCTCCACCCAGAAGGTGTGACGTGTACCCGTACTTAAGAGGGTTTAAACACCCAGAGGTGGAACAGGGCTTCGTGGGTCAGATGCTTACGAAACGCGGGTCACTCATTGCTGATGCTTCCAAACCGAGCCACCATGCCCCGGCCGCTGGGCTGCTTAGCACTGTCGCAGGGTCCGAGGGGTGGCTTCACGGGAACCTGTCCCTCGTGCAACCTCAGACACGCGACGTACCCTCTCCAGGCCTCCCTATCCGCACCCACCGTAATAGAGATGATGGTTCCTGCCCCCCCCACGGTGGTCGGGTCAATACAGTGAGCCCGGGGAGCCAGGACTCCCTGCAGGTGTGCACGTAAATTTTTGCACGCAGCACCTCTCCTTGCCGCCTCTCCAAAATAACGTGTCGTGGAGACCCACAGGGGCTGGAGTGCTCACAGCCACGGGTGGTCTTGGTGCCAATCCCTACTTTCCAAGATGGATCGGCCGTCGAGTCCTGCGAAGTGTGTGCAGCAGGAGAGGGAAGAGCTCCAGACAGGGCGACACCGGTGGCGATCTGTCGCTGCCCAGAGCAGTCAGGTGCTCAGCGCTCCGGCCCACTCTCAGAGGGCCCGCTCTCGGAGGGAGCAAACGGCCCGAGGAGATGACGTACTCTCCGGTGGGAGACCCAGCTCGGCCGCTGCCTCTGGATCTGTTCCCCTCGGTCGTGGGACCGGTCGTGGCTGGCAGCAAGGGGACCGTCCCCGGAAAGCTGAGCACCCGGGGAGGAGGTGGTGGGTTGCCCTGTGCACTCAGCAGAGCCCAGCCCTGTCCAGTGGCCGTGCTGACGTCCCGTATTTGGCTCTGACCTCGTGGGGCCGCGTCTCCGTGGGGGAACCTGGCTCTGCTCAGCAGGCACCGGGGTGGGTGTCTCGGCTTCTCCGCAGACCACATCACGCCTCCTCCATCTTCAGAGACTGGCAGTTTGCCTGTGAACCCATTGTGCGCATTTCTGCCCCAGGAGGGCCACCTCCGGGCACGTGGAGGGTCTCCAGTGACCACCAGCAGGTGTAGTGATTCACCATCCAAGTCTGACTCAGTTACTCGAGCGTCTCAGATGTTACCTGGCCCCACTGCATGCTGGGAGGGCACGTGCCCCCTGTGGGACCCTGTGCTTCCTCCAAGAGCCAAGGGTGGGCCTGCTGTGCTGACGGAGGAGGAAGAGCACGGGGTCACCAGCACAGGCTGTCTGCAGAAGGTCCCTCAGCCTCAGCGCTGTCCTCCCCGGACGGATCCTGAGATGTGAGCCTGCCTTACAGGGAGCCCTCAAGGGGCACCTGGGCGGCACAGTCGGCTGAGCGTCCAGCTCTTCATTCTGGCTCCGGTCGTGATCTCAGGGTCGTGGGATCGAGCCCCGCGTCGGGCTCCCTGCTCAGCGGGGAGCATGCTTCTCCCTCTGCCCTTCACCATGGCTCGAGATCTCTCTTTCTCTTACTCTCTCTCTCAAATAAATAAAATCTTAGAAACATAGATAGATGGATAGATAGATGGATTGATAGGTAGATGATCTATCTAGGTGGGTAGATAGATGATAGACAGAAGTCAAATGTCCGCCGACTGCCAGGAACCCTGGATTTTTTCTGGAAGTTAATCTGCCTGGGGGTCCTCTGGCCCATCTGTCCCTCCCCCGCCCAGAATCATTTGTCGTCTCTTGCGCCCCTTCCTTCAGGGGGTTTTACCACATTCCAAGCGAGTCCAAGACATGGACTTGCTCTTGGGGAAGGTCAGAGCAGAGTCCGCCCTGACCAGAACACGAGTCACGGCCGAGCGTGGCGCACACGCAGGAGGGGACCGAGCAAGCGGCCAGCCCAGCTGCTGTGACTGCGCATCCTCAGCTCAGGACGGGGAGGTAGGAGGGCTGCACTGCCGGGCGCCCCCGCGGGTTATCCCGGGCCCTCCCTAGATGCCTGGGGTGCAGGCGGGAGTCCGCCGGGGCCGGCAGAGGCCAGAGAGGGCGTGCCCGTGTCCCACCGTGGCCGTGGCTGATCGGGACTGTGGGGGCCGCGTGCACGTGTCCGATGCTCAGCTCTGACGCGCCCGGCACATGTGCAAGCAGGCGCTGGCCCTGAAGGAGCGCGATGACGGGGAGCCACTGCAGGCGGACTCGTGCTCTGCCCCGGGCCGCCGGCAGCCACGCTGGGTCACCGTCAGATGGTGCTGATGTCATCAGGCTTCAGTACCAAAGACAAACAGCTCGTGCGTGAGGTGGGCTCAGTCGGAGGGGTTGTGAGTGTCCAGCCCGCAGCCGGGGTCCCCTCAGGGGTCATGAGAGTGAAGCCCGAGCTCATCAGAGGCGTTTCCCTGCGCTGTGGAGGGTTTGCAAGGTGCTCACGTCTATGGCACATTTCTGGTTTTGCTCGGAAAACATGAGGGAAGTTTGAACATGCAATCAGCCTCGTTTCCCAGCTTGACTCGTCTGGCACCTCCTCTGCCCTGGTTCGGCCCCTCCTAGCTGTGGGGGGCAGGGGGTGGCATGGGTGGTGGGACTTCGAGATGCTGGGTCAAGGCGGCTCAGCGCTGCAGGTTCCCAAGGTCAGGTGCAGGGCCCGCGGAGCTGCCGTCCCCACACCCCTGCACACTTGCTGCCCGGGGTACACTTGTCTGTGTGACGTCGGTGGGCCAGAGCTCGGCTTGTCAGCATGGACCCACCGGAAGAGAGGCGGCAGAGGGCATGAGTGTGCACCCAGGCAGGTTTGGGGGGGTGCCACATCCGTGGGACAGTGAGAGGGGGGCGGTCTGATGGCCCCCCGGGCGGATTCTGGGAAGGGCGGGTGGCCCGTGGCTCAGCGGCAGGGTGGTCTGGGTGAGCTGCTGGCTGGGGGGAGGGGTCCACACAGCGCGACCACAGTGACACGGACTCACAGGGCCTGGTGGGGAGGGCGGGACTGGGATGCTAATGACACCCTCATGCACTTGCCACGTGCAGCTGTGTCCGCTGGGAGGCAGAGCCCAACGCTGGCTGGGTGCATTGACCCTCCGTCCATTGTCTATTATGTTTTCTCTTTGAACTGTGAAGGTTTTGCTTAGTTGGGCTGCTTCTGGGCCTCACTTTACCTCGGTCTGTCTGACAAACACAGGAGCCGAGGCAAAGAAGTCAGTCATTCCCTTAAGCTCAGGACTGACCTTCTCACCGACACCCCAGTCACCAGGGAGGACTGTTCTGGAAATAATGAGATGGCCCTGTGTCCAGCTGCAGTCTGTTTACACGGAGCTCGCCCTGTCTGTGAACGTGCGGCTTTGTGGGCTCGTGCAAGCGTCCTGTCCGCAGCATCCATGTGCCCAGCGTGTGTGTGTGTGTCGTCTGACCTGTGGTACCTGTCGTTTCAACAGCCAGCGCCGTGTGCACGTGTCCTCCGCTTGCCCCGTCTGGGCTGTGCATGTGTGCGTGTCAGGAGCGCACGGTCTGAAAGGGCAGGTGGGTTGTTGGGGTTTATTCTGCTAATTCCACGCTTCCCCAACTACACAGGCGGCTTTCAAGCCGGTCACACAGACCACGTGACCACCGTCCCCGTGGCAACCGTATTTAATTAGAACTTGCATTATATTGCATTATATTTCCAGCAGATGAAAACATAGCCGTCTCCGCCTCACATTCTACCTAACGTGGCCATCGGACTGGCCAGCGCTGGGCGAGACCACTCGTTCGCAGGGAGACACCGCGCCAAAGTGTGCGAAGCTGCCGTTAGCCCCGCGGAAATGGGGCGTGGCCAGATCACACCAAGTAATTTGAATAGGCTGTCTTGTAAAATACTTAACCTGCTTCAGACCTTTATTATTCATATATAAAAGTTTAATATATATAACTTTTAAAAGCAACGGCTGGTGGTCCCCTACAGTGAAATTCTGCTGCAGATCTGTGTGAGAGGTTGGCGAGCCTCTCCCATTGCCGGCCTTTCCTAACATTGTGTAAGGGCACAGGAAATGCCGTTGGCTGCTTGAAGATGGTGCTAGCCTGTGCGGCTTTGATCACAAACCCTGGGATGACTCCTTTTGCAGACTCGAGCGTGGCTGACTATATTCACTGTTACTAGCACGATGCAGTTGAGGAATATTGGCCTCAGAGCTCGTTCATGAATATTGAAAGCCTGCATAAATGCACGTGGAAAAATTACATTTATGGAGTATGTACCCAAATGATGACGTATGTATTACATACATACTGTATTTCCAAAAGAGCCCTTGCCCGAGCTGCCTGCGTCCATGGGGACACCAGCCATCTCCGCCTCCTGCTTCTGATTCGCTGTGGGGTTGGGGACTCTGGGGCTGCACAGGTGGGAGCCAGGGCAGGCGGCAGAGGCGGGCACGGACCACCAGGCTTCTCTACCCCAGCTCCGTGGGGACAGCTGGTAAAGAACACAGCTCTCTGCAGCTCTCTGGCCTCTCCACTCCCTGCCCCGGGAAGGGCAGGGCCTTGCCAGATGACCCCCAGGACCGTTCACCCTCACGCAATGACGTCTGTGTAAGAACGTCAGGTCCGCGTGTGCGACACATGCAAATGAGTGAGTGAAAGTCAGTGCTAGTGTCCCGAACCCGAAGTGTTCTCCCAACGGAAGGAAACAAAATTCATCTTTGGGAGGAACCTGACCTAAGACTCACTGATATTATGCATTAACACGGCAACTGCAGGCTTTGAATATTGGTGAAGGCGGCCTCAGTCTAGAACTTTCTGGACAAGAGAGGAAGTGTTTTCCTGGGCGGTACAGTGCTCTTGGGGGATTCTGGGGGCGGGACTCAGCCACGGAACGCAGAGCATGGCGACTCTGCAAAGTCTCATACATCTGTGTGGACCTCAGATTGATTATCGATTATTGATTAGATCCGAGGGGGAGCTAAGAATCACGGACACGCTGCCTGAGTTGGCGCCTGCACACAGCTCAGAGCCGTGACCTTTGAGCAACTGAGAAGAGTGTCTGGTGTTTGGGCGTGTGGGTGAGGAGTGTTGGAGACGCACGGAGCGCATGGCCGTCTGCCCCTGAACGCACTAAAGACTGGCTCTGTTTCTCTCTTGCAGAGGAAGAGGGCGGGGACCTGGTCCAGCCCGGCATCAGCTTCCCGGGGCCGGCAGAGGACGATCTAGGTAGAGTACACACCTCAGCCCCGGGGACGCAGGGACTAGACACAGCCCGGCACTCCTGGGGCCCCACGCCTCTCTGCACCACAGAGACGGGATCCCTTCCCCAGAATGGTTGGAGCATGTGTGTGGTTTCGGCATGCCCTGATTTAAAAACTGAATGACATGTGTGAATGTTGTAAATAATTTGTAAAGGGTTGAGAGCTATAGGTGAGAACACGTTTGCTCCAGATCACTGCAGACTAATTACTAAGACAGCTAATCACTGTGAACCATGATTAAAGCGGTCAGTGCCACGATTGACACGCATGGGAAATGGCAGCTGTCTCCCGGGCTCCTTCATGACCGAGGAAGAGAAGAAGTCTTCGTTCCCGGTGCTTCTCGTGGCTCTTCCCGGACGCAGCCTGCTGATGGCTGTAGGCAAGCCCGGCGCACACTGGGCTGTGGGTCCGCGGGGCGAGCTCTGGGCCATGGTCACTGCGCGCTTCCCCGGGCGGTTAGAGTCTGTGCCAAGTTTACTTTTATACCGTCACACACATGACCAAACTAGTGCTGCCTTGATCCCTTGGCCTGATCACACTTAGGTGAAAAGGGGCCAGTGTTTCTGTAAGGCCCGTGAGCTGTCGAATAAATTCGACGTCCAACAGTAACTGAGAAATCACCGCCACCTGTGGCTCGGGCTATTGGCCCCCTGCCCCCCACAGCTGTCGCCGGCCCGAAAGCTTGCCGGCTCCTCTCCGTGTCACCGACGACCCTGAGCTGTCACGGCGCTCGAGACTGACTTACAGATCAGAAGGCTGATTCCTGCTTAAATCTGATTTTTTTCTTCTTTGATTTCAGATCTGTAGCCACTGAATCTGTTGCCCATTGGATTGGCTTAAAGAATCACATTGTGGGGAGTGCATATGTATAAGGCTGTGATTTCTTTTAAAGCAAAGTAGAGGCAAAAACGTTTTCTTTCCAGTTGAGCTGGGAGCGGAGTGTAGTTCTAAGAGAACGTGTGGGGGGGCTCCTCATGCGTTTCCGCCCTGCCCTCCTGACGAGCCGCACTTTACTCCGAAGGAGGCAAACTCAGTCACCCTCCCTTCTTACCGGGAGCCGTCCGGCCTTCTCCCTGGAATCCTGTTCCACTCTGGTGACAGCCACTCGCCAGCGGGTGTCGAGCGGCGTCCAGCGAGGGCGCGATGGGACTGTTGTTTCCCGGGTCTGGGGGCAGCTCGCCTCCTCTCGCACGTGCACGGTTCTGATGTCCACTGTGTCTGTGGTGCCCGTTCCTGCAGCTGTGTCGGAACGGGGGGACGTGCTGAAACACGGGGGTGCGCATCTCCGAGCCACGTTCCTGGGGCCGGCGGGGGCTCGAGGCTCACACGTCCCCGGTGCGGGGGACGGCAGAGAGAGCCAGGCCCCCCGGGGGAGACACCCCTTCTCGGCGGGCTCGCGGCATGCGGGGCACAGTTTCACGGGGGCGGCACCGCGGGATGGGCACAGATGGCTGAGCGGTGCCACCAAACTGAACACGAGGTCGTGGGAAGCACACCGGAAACACAGGTGCCCCCATGTTCCTGTGCCGAGTCCCGGACTCAGAGTTTCAGTGTGTGCCGCAGTCACGTGAGCGGAGCATGGATGGGCGGGTGCAGGGCGGAAGGGGTCTGCGTACCCCGCTGGCGGGGTCGCAGACCCGTGGCCAGAGTCGGTGCCTGCGTGGGGTCACTTGCCGGGACTGTGTTCCCAGAGAGGGTGCCCGTGTGGGGCCACAGGGTGGAGTGCGCGGAAAGCATGCTTTGTATTTGGTAAAGTAGGCACAACCTGAAACTGACCGTTTGGGCCAGTTTTCAGCGTACATTCAGGGGCGTGGAGTGCATGCACGTCGCTGGGTGACTGTCAGCACCCCTGCCCCGGACTCTCCGTCTTCCCCAACACACCCGCTGCACCCACGAGCCAGCAGCTCCCCTGCCCCAGCACGGTGACCCGTACCCGACTCTCTGCTCCCCTGAGTCTGGCTCCTGCAGAATCATACGGAAATGGGACTTCCAATTCCATGTTGAGAAACCTCGTACTGTTTAGGGGCAGAAGTAGTGAGCTGTTTCCACAGTCTGGCCGTGAGGGGACGGGGTTTCCGGGAATGTCACGGGACAGCCAGACTCTGGAGGCTTTGGTCAGAAAGAAGGAAGAGGACCGGGGACTGGTGGCCACAGGGAGCTCTCAGACACACGTCCAGCCTCCGCGAGGAGGGAGTGGGCAGGTGTAGCGTGGGCCGAGGGGGAAGGTGCGTTCCGACCCCAGCAGAGGTCGCCCGGGTTAGGGAAGTGCACGTGCGTCCGGCAATCATTCCAGGACACCGGGTCTCAGACGTGGTTGTCCCCAGCCGACGCCCCAGGGGGAGTGTCGGAAATACTGAGACCTCGTTCCCGTGCCTGCACGTTAGATGCGAGTCTGCCTGTAGTGTTCCCTGCGTACACCCCGTGTGCACCCCCGGGAGACAGGACGGGGGGCGGGGGACGCGAGGGCTGCGATAATGACGGTCCGGAGCAAACACCGCGTTCTAGACTTGGTTCTGTTTCGTGGGTGGCATCTGCCCGTGTCGTCCTGTGAATTGAGGGGCTGAGCTGGATGGCGGTTTACGGCCCTTCTGTTGTGAGGGCACGGCGCTCCGATTCCCCTGCACCGACTCCAGGGGCAGAGGCCTGCGGGGCCTCGGTGCTGTGCTCGTGGAAGGGCTGTCCTCTCCGAGCGCAGGGGCCCGTTCGGCGGCGGGGCGGGCTGCATCCGTCTGCGTGGCCGCCGGGCCACGTTTGCTGTGCTCCCTGCACGTGTCCTGTCTTTTTCTGCCCCGCTGGGCCTCCGTCTCTCAGAACTCTGAGGAGAGGCGACTGGCGCTGGCAGAGGACCAGACGCTGTCCTTTAGTGACAGAGAATTTAGGAACGAATCCCGTGCTCAGGCTGTGGCCTGTTAGGCGCGTGGTTAGGGGTGCGAGCGCTGAAGCTCCTGTATTACCAGCTGTGGGAATAATCGTGGGGGGGGGACAGAGCCATGGGAAACAGGAAGACAAAGAAGGGTTCTTGACTATTAATCTCAAGTCAGTGATGAAAGTGAATTTAGCGCAGTCACAAAGGCTACAATAGAAGAGAAAAGCCCAGGTTTTCCAGGGGACCACGGGAGGGAGGACCCTTGGACACACGGAAGTGAAACTGCTCTGCTGGTCATTTTGTGGCGGGGGCCCAGACAGGAGCCGCTCCGCCTGCGGAAGCCTCTTCGTGCCCTCGAGGGTGATACTTGATCAGTCGCCAAGAGTTGGCGGTTTATCAGCATTTCTGAGGACTGGAATGTGGACCCCGAATTTGCACTGGTAGGTCAGCTGCAAGGTGGAGCGTTTTCAAGGGGCAGGTTAATGGATCAAAAACTAGTAGGTGCATACTGTAGGAGACACAGCATGCAGAAGGTGGGTGATTGTGCATGTTGTGGAAGGCTCTCGGACACTAGAGTAATGATGCCAGCACAGGGCTTGCGTGGGCACGCGTGTGGCCGTGTCCTTGTTCCGCGGACACCCCCGGGCCCCGATCGGGTCTGCGCAGCATAGCACCCAACACACAAAACTTGCTTCACCAGCACTCCCTCTTCAGAGGTTGATTACTTTCCACCCTTTTATAACACTCTGACCATCTTGTAGACGTGTAGTGTTGTAACCCGATGGGTGTCCGCGCTTATTTCCCTAAGGTCAATTCCTGGAAGTTTTTAGAAACCATGGAAACGGGGCCCCGTTTCTGTCTAGACGGCAGCAGCGTGTTCACTGCTGCACCCGGAGCATCTGGATCCCTCGCTCCATCCTTCCACGGCCTCGCCGGGTCCTCCCCACGCGCCCAGGACGTCCGGGCTTCCTCCCGGCTGCCTGTGGGAATCTGGAGGTCCCAGGGGCCGCACTGCCCCCCGGTACTTACGCCACAGGTGCAGAAGAGGCGGAAAGGTTACACGTCAGTGAAGGGAGCATCCCGCAAGAGGAATCTGGTGCGACCATTTCATGTTGAAACTTCATTGCTCTACAAAGAAACCAAAATTAGTTTTAAAGTTACTAATACGATTAGGATATTAGGAATTTGATTCTAAATTTCTGGAATGCATTTCCTAGCTCTCCCCCTAAATATCCATTTCTAATTTGCACAATTGCTGAGTTTGGTTGCTGTCACATGAATTACAGTCCCTTTTCCCTGCGTCGGTTCCTTCCCCAAACAGGGACTCTTTATTCATCCCCGCCTGCCTCCTCCAAGCCCACATGCACGCTGTTGTCCTGGCCGGTTTGGCTGCCGGGACAAGTGACCGCAGATGGGGTGGCTTATGAACAGTGCCGTTCACTCCTCACAGCTCTGGAGGCTGAGGTCTGAGATCAAGGTGTCTGCGATTCGGTGTCTGGTGAGGCTCCTTCCCCGGGCTCCCGGGTCCCTGCGCGGTGGGAAGCGGGGGCCCTCTGTCCCCTCCCCGAGGCCCCCCTCCTGAGGCCATCACCGTGGACATAGGGCTCCACCTATGACTTGAGGGGACACAGACTTTCAGACCATAGCAGCCTTCATCCAAGCGACACTAATTCAGCATCTTCTGCTGTGTGAGACACCCCCGCCCGAGCCACCAGCGGGCTCCCCGACTTAGCTCCACAAGGTGTGGGAGAGATAGAGGAGCGCAGCAGCCAACCTGCTGTGTCGACAAGAGAAAACCAGTGCAGCTGGAGAGGCAGGGACGGTGTTCTCTGGGAATGCAGACAGAAATCAGATCCGTGTAGACCAAGGAACCAGAGGTCATGGTGACGAACGCGGACAGGCTCGGGGACAGAGGACACGCCAGCCCGCAGGACGGCCCACCTGGTGTGGGGTGCGGCGTCAGCCTCCCGCGCTCCTGACCCTGACTTGGAGTCCCGACAGCAGCCCTCAGCACATAAATCCTCTGATGTGTGCCTGGGGACATTGAAGAGCTCACATTCGGAAGAAATGTGCCCTGATTATGGAACCGCACGCTGTCCTGTGCAGGCGGCTCCTTCTGGAAGGTGAGAGGCGGTGAGACGCAGCTGTACGGTGTGCGTCCCTCTTGCCCTGCAGAGGCTGTGGGACGCGGCACACGGGGGCACGTGGCTCTGCAGGGAGGCCCCTGGCGCAGGGCATCTCAGCCTCTGCACCGGAGACACCACACACGTCCCCCAGGCCCCCCACTGTGGCCACCGAGAGGCTTTCTGCTCCTGTCACCAGGTGTCCCCTTGGGGCAGAACCGCCCTCACCCGGAACCACCATTGCAGACCCTACCCCTGCACTGAAATTAGGGGTTTCTGTAGAAAAAAAAATATACGCAGGAAGCAAGAAGATACGTAATTCACGAGATTCTACTTTAGCTTTGAGATCATCAAAAACAAAGCAAAATAAAAGCAAACCACCCTCACAGTACTCATCAGAAAGTAGTGAGACGAGCTCCCGAATAAAAGGGTCCGAACACGAGGCCAGCACCGGAAGCTACACCCTGCCGGGCTCTGGCCTGAGACAGCAGGACGCGTGGTGGCCACGAGGGGCCAGGGGTGCGAGGGAGGAGACGAGGCTCCTGGTGCAGAGGATCGTGGAGTGAGGGGGCCAGCCGCAGGGCGGAGACAGCCCAGTGAGCGGAGCAGCGCCTCTCGGGGGCCAGCGGACCCCCGCGCCCCCACAGACCCTCATGGCCTGAGACGCAGCCAGGCCCGTGGGGTGTCCCCCCACTCCTCACGACGGCGCAGCTCCCCACCTGCCACCCAGAGGCGCTCGGGCTGTTCAGGGGAAAATCCGCATGGGAAGCAGGCCAGTTCCGGACGTGTATTTGCACGCACACACGTGTGCACACGCACAGACTTGCAAATTCGAGCAAATACACGTAAAAGCTGTCAGTTCGCCTTTCAGAACTGTGCCTTTTGAAGTAACACTTTCCCGGGCTGGCAGCTTCCGAAGTAAAGGCATGACGGCTTCACTGTAAGTGACGCGGTCTTGGGGACGCGTCAGGAGGGAGGCAGACAAGGAGGCAGACGTGTTGCTTAGTGCAGGAGACATGGCTCGCCACACCGACCTTTCCCTCATTCCACAGAGATCTTATTTCATGTTTCTGCTCATCCGCACTGACATGACACTGATTTTTAAACTGGGTTGTGCGGATGGGCCATGAACTCAAGTCTACCAGCAATTTTTAAGTGAAAAAGAATAAAAGGAACAGAAATGCATCGAATGTGTAGAAGCGGAAACACAAAGTGCGTCACACGTAACGAGGGCAGGTAGCGTGTGAGGAAATGGAACGCGTCTGTGTGTGTATTACGTTCCAGCTCTAAATACATTTCATTTCCTGGAACGTCATCAAAAAAAGTTCTGAAGCCACTGAGAGACTGTCTCACAGAAACCGCGGTGGTAGAAAGAGAGAAAGTTTCTTTTGTGCTGCGTGCAGTGTTTGGGAGTGGGAGGGAGTGTGGTCGGGGCCCCTGTGTGGGGTCCCCGCCGCCCATCACCCCAGGTGTGCTCCGGGTGACCCTGCTGCCTGATCAGGGACCAGGGCAACCCCCCTAATTTCTTGTGACTTTGATTCCTTAAGTACTTGTTTGCTTATTTTAAAGAAAAGACTTGGCTAATGAAACTACTTCCTCACACATGGGGTCACAAAGAAGAGGCAATCAGACGATCTAAGACCTTAGTGAGGCTTATCACAGTGAGTGGTGGACAGATGTTGGCTTCTACCACGGTGACGGCTCCTGGAAGCCCCTTGCTAGTAAGCCAACCCAGGCGTCAGACTCTGAGTTTCGGAGATCTTGTGAACGTGAGTGAAGAGAGCACGGGACAGGGAGGCCCGGCGGGCGGCCCAGCTTTCCTCCCTGTCGTTCCGGACCAGGGATCCCATCACCACTAAAGTCATTTGCAAATTTCAGTCCCTGGAAACACGGACTTGCAGGATTGTTTTTAGATTCTGAACGTTTTGTGTGTGAGGGTTTCCCTCTTCAAGTGACGTGACTGGTAAGCACGCGCGTGTGCAAATGTGCCCCGAAACTGAGTAGAAGGAACCCACAGGGGGCATCTGCCATTCAGTTGGAGAATTAAGAGGAACCAGGCGGGCTGGTCTAGAGGATGCTGGAGTCTTGCTGATTTGTGGGATGCTGGCGGGTGTTGTGCAGCGTGGCTTGCGGGACGGAGGAAAGGAAAGGCCAGGTGTCAGGGGAGGAAGCGGGATCATCGGACCCAACGTGAGGCAGCCGGGAGCTTTGCAGTTTGTGGACAATGAAAAGTAGCAGATGCAGTGAGGTTAGGGGGACTTTGACTGGTCCCTGATGTGGTGCTGCTCCAGCTCCGTGGGCGGCGGCGGGGGCGAGCAGGTGCCGGCCAGGCGGGACGCCGGATGGCGGGATGCCACACGGCAAATGCAGGAGGAGGAGAGGAAGGGGCCGTCTCTGAGGACCCGCAGCACACGCTCCGTCCCTTCTTCCCAGCACCTCGGGACAGGGCCAGTCCCAGGCCAACCTGCCTGGTTGTCCATCTCCGTGCAGGGGGCCGAGCTGGAGCTCAGACATCGCTCCGTACTCGTGGCCGCTCTGTCTTCACCGAGCCCCACCTTCCGGGATCCTCCCACAGCACCTGCCCCCTGCCCGTGGAGGACACCCTGTGTCACAGACCACGCGTCTGGTCGACTCACGCACAGGAGGCTTCCCATGCATTTGACACCCGAGAAGGAATTACGTGTCCTGTAAATAATAAGGGATTGCAAGTGGAGTAAACATTTAGCTAATGTGCACGTGAGCACCACACGTGTTCATTTGCTTCATTGGCCTGCATACCTTTCTTGTACTGTTTTTTTATTTCAGTTCCACTCTAGGTAACGTATGCTGTGATGCTAGACTCAGGTGTAGGATGTGGTGATTCGGCACGTCCACACACCACGCGGTGCTCATCAGCCCGGTGCCTTCCTTCGCCCCCGTCGCCTGTTCCCCCAGCCCTGCCCGCCTCCCCTCTGGGCCCAGCAGTGTGTTCTCTATGGTTAAGAGTCTGTTTCTTAATTTGCCTCTCCGGTTTTTTTCCCCTTTGCTTGTTTGTTTTGTTTCTTAAATTCCACATGTGAGTGAAATCACATAATTTCTCTTTGACTTATTTCACTCAGCATAATCTCCTCCAGTCCCGTCCATGTTGATGCAAAAGTTGGGTCTTCATCCTTTCTGATGGCTGAGTAATATTCCATTATGTATAAGGACCACATCTTCTTTATCCATTCGTCTGTTGAAGGGCATCTGGGCTCTTTCCACTGTTTGGTGATTGTGGACATTGCTGCTATGAACGTTGGGGTACATACGGTCCTTCTTTTCACTCCATCTGTATCTTTGGGGTAAATACCCAGTAGTGCAATTGCAGGGTCATAGGGTAGCTCTGTTTTCAACTTCTTGAGGAACCTCCATACTGTTCTCCAGAGTGGCTGCACCAGCTTGCATTCCCACCAACAGTGTAGGAGGTTCCCTTTCTCTGCCTCCTCGCCGACCCTTGTTGTTTCCTGACTGGTTTATTTTAGCCATTCTGACAGGTGTGAGGTGGTTTCTCATTGTGGTTTTGATTTGAGTTTCCCTGATGCCAAGTGATGTGGAGCATCTTTTCATGTCTGTTGGCCATCTGTACATCTTCTTTGGAGACCTGCACACTTTTCTGCTCTCAGCAGCAGGACTTCTCCCGTTTATGTGCGGAATGCTCCTGGATTCGCTCCCTCCCCTCCGTCAGTAGCTGTCCGCCCAGGCCCCTGGTTAATTCAGGTACAAGCAGCCCCATCATCAGCGCAGTCTAGAGCTGAAACATACGTTCCGTAGCGGGTGGAGACCTTCCGTGGGCATGGTGGGACATGGGCACAACAGTCAGTGTGTCCCGTGAGCAGAGCAGAACCTCAGAATCTGTTGAGTAGTTCAGAAGCAATATGCTCCCAGTCTGACTGGAGTAAAGAGCATGCATATTTCCAATAATAAATTCAGTATAAAACAAATGCTAGCTCTAATTAGCATTAAACATGTAACAATATTGTCAGTGGCTCCATGGCATCAGGGCCTCTCACACCTCTTGGGCGTCAGCCCACGCAAGCAGGGCGGTGGCCTCAGACCCACACCCCTGTGGTCCCCAGGCTCCTGTAAGAAAAGCACTGAGTGCAGACACTGCAGGAAAACTTGCCACACCCAGAGTGCACAGCCTGTTGCTCTCAGACACCCAAACACGGGGTTATGTTAGAGGAGAAGAATGTGAGCTTATGCACACACCCCTAAAAAATGTTTTAAGATTTTACTTAGAGAGTGTGTGAGCAGGGGAGGGGCAGAGGGGTGGAGACAATCTCCAACAGATTCCCCACTGAGCATGGAGCCCAGTCCTGTGACCCTGAGATCATGACCTGAGCCGAAACCAAGAGCCAGATGCTCAACCGACTGAGCCACCCTGGTGTCCCTTTACACAAAAATTTTAAATAAAATAACACCCTACTAACTTAAAACTAATCCTGGAATTGTATTATACTCACCCTGAAATTATAATCTAAGTTATTTATTTTACATAATTTCCTAAGCAGAACATCACCGGTTAAATTAAATGTCACTGTTCCCACCAATCGTGATGAATAATGAGACGAATTAGGGCTGGAGGTGAAAGTGTGAGTGTAGGGTGATTCCCTCTTAAACCTTAGCGCCTTGATACGTCCAAGTCTGGTATGTGCAAATGAGAGCCCCGAACCCCTTGGGTTCCACACATGGCCTGGTGCATACTTGTCAGCAAAGCCAACAACTCCTGGCATCAAACGTGATGACAGAGCGTGGCCACTGTGGGTCAGTAATGATGAACAGCTCACGTGCCTGGCGGTCTAGTCCAGCAAGTCTCCTGGCTGAGGGTTCTGGAAACCCAGCTATTGACACACACTAACCTGCCACATCCCCAGCTCTCACACCGTTTGCTCTCTGATCCGAAATCTACTTAGATTGTGTTAACATCACCGCCTTTTGCTAAGACCTGTGACAATCCAAGTTTCTCCATGGCTCCTGATGATGGGGATGCTGGCCTGGGACATGGCATGTGGCCATGCATCCTCGCAAAGAATGTGGGACATCTCAGGGTCCCCGTAGGCCAGGCCCAGCCTGTAGGGAGTCCTGATTGACATGCAACCCACGAGCCATGGCAGGATGGAGAGTGGTGTAAACACACTGCCTTGGCCCCAGGGGCTATTTGCCGGCCCCCTTGCCACAATCTGTGTGCACACCAGCCCCTCGTAACTCGGCACACGCCAGACTCCAAGGACCTGTGGGATCCCCCGTGGGTACCACAGCCTTCCTCACTCAGAGAGCCCAAACCGCACCCCAGTCCTCCAGATCAGGAGGAACACTTTGTATCAAATACTCATAGATCCAGAAAAAGTCGCAGAAACGATCCTGCTCCCAACATCACACGGAAATAAATCTGGCACGAGGTCTCACGCTACACACCATGAGGCTCAGGTCACCATGGGGCTCAAGGATCTATTACTCGTTTGTTTGTCTGTCCACCCATCCACCCACCTGTCCACCTGTCCATCTGTCCATCCACCCTTCTGTCCACCCATCTGTCCACCCATCCGTCCACCCGTCCTTCCACTCATCCGCCCGTCCACCCACCCATCCAACCAACTCCCATCCACCCAACCCCCATCCCCCCATCCCCCCGTCCATCCATGCGTTTGCTCATTCACGTACTTATTGAAGCCCTGCTATGCACAAAGCACTATTTAGATATTGAACCAAAGGATGCAAATAACTCTATATATCCTATCAAAATCCCTTCAAAGTGGGTCTTTTAGGCCACGCAGAGCATTTAGATTCGCTTTCACTAACACACCTCTGAGCATCTCTGTGCAGAGCGGGGCCAGACCGGCAGCTGCCGCGTGCACACCGCCATGCGGACAGCAGCAGGGAAGCAGGAGCCGGCACCTAATTAGACAGCAAGGCCGAAGGAGGGAGGCGTGGCCAGTGACAGAGTGTCCGCAGAGCGTCTGAAACGACACACTCTCTCCAGCACAGAATGTCCTCTCCTTCCTGATTGTCCATTTAGCCCCCGTGTGTTTGTTTCTCACGCCGGTCTCTTCCCAGAAGGCCACCTGCGGCCTATGAAGTGAGGTTAATTCTGAGCAGCCCAGATATTTTTAAATGTCATTTAAGAGCTTTCTGCTTTCTGTTACCCCTAGTACAGAATCTGCAAGTGCAGTTTAAACCCCATTTTTAAAACTCAATGAAATAGCGTCAAACGTAGCTGGGTTGCAGCTTTATCAAGAGAGCTGTGTGCAGTAACTCACGCTCTGCAGGCGAGAATAACAGGACAGCGAACTCAAGCCTTCGTGTTTAAGTAAATGCTAGGAACGGGCGTGGGCGGGGCCGTGCCCGGAATGTGCGCCCGGCTCCTCACGGGCATGTCTGGTGTCCCAATCCCGACTGGTTTTATTTGTCCCCTGTTGTCCTGCTGGTGCTTCAGAGGCAGGGGAAGGGGGGCACGGCGTGAATCCAGTGGAGAGGTCGGGGCAGGGGTAGACACTGGAGACCTCAGAGAGGGCGGAGGGTCGTGCGTGTGTGTGGGGACCGTGACTCCCCGGGTGCAGTGACCTCTGTGGTCCCCGGTGCCTTCCCTCCAGTTACCGTGACCGACACCCTGTGATAAGAGCACCCAGCGCGGGTGACTCCCCGGGTGGAGTGGGAAGAGCCCACGCCTCTCTCCTGGTGGACGGGGCACGGCGGTTGGCACACGGCGATGCACACCCCAACCTCCAGGGCTCTGGAGGGGCGGCCACGGACGCGCGTGAGCAGCCAGGCCCCAGCGGTGAGCGGCCCAGGGCGGGGGTGGGCAGAGCAGCCCAGCGCCAGCCGACTGCAGCCAAGGATGTGGCCTGCAAGGAGCCCCTTCATGGGTCTCGGGAGTTGGGACAAGTCCAGAGCTCGTCGGAAGGTTGCTGCCAGATGAGGGGACCCTAGCGGAGCACGTTCCCGACCCAGAACACCAAGGACGAGTGTCTCCGAAGTGAGTCCTCCAGGGGTCCTCTGTCTTGTTTCAAGGAGAAGGGAAGGCCCCCGGGGTCCCCACACAGTCATGCCCAGAGCAGAAGCAGGGATGTGCTCTACTTTCCAGCAACGGGAGCCAGCGGCACAGTGGGCGCCAACAGCCCCGGACAGGCCACTGGGCTTGTCCGTGGAGTCCCCTGAAATGCCTCTGGGAGACCGGCGCCTCTCCAGCCACGAGCTGATGGTGGGTCTGTCGTGTGCTCTTCGCTGGAAGACGAGGTCACACGTGCTCACACATGAGGAAGAGCCGACGTAGCTCCCGGTCCCCGCAGCTGAGCCCCGAGCTTCCCGGCGCGGCAAAGCAGTTCCTCGGGGCTGCCACGTTTTAAGAAGAACAACTTTCAAAGCTCATTGGGTCTGGTCCTCGTTTGCAGACCAAAGAAGGTCTGCCGCCAGGGAGCAGGAGCGCCACCTCCTGTTTGGAGCGGGGGAGCACACTGGCCGGTGGTGCCCTCCCTCGGGTTCGGCTGCCAGGACGAGCGGTCTCCCAGCTGCCAGGCGCACGGTGGCATCCAGGGCGGTGCCACTGGCCACCTGCGGCCCTGCTGTGTCCGACCAAGGACTTGAGCTCGAACTGCCGCACATGGTGTGAGGCTGGAGAGGGCCCCACAGGGGGGACAGGAGCCATGGTGAGGATGCAGAGGGAGCTCACAGGGCAGCGGCCACACCACGGAGGCTGAAGGGGGTTCCCGAGGTGACGAGACCCCGGGAGCACCCACACCTGGATGAACACAGCTGAGCTGAGAGCGCGGCGCTGTAGGATGTCCTGATGCTGACACGCAGGAGCAGGGCTCGGGCGGGGCGGGCGGAAGGGCCACGGGGACCCCCACCGCAGAGGGCCCCCCGCTGGAGCTGGGCCACTGTCAGCGGCCGGGGAGGGCTCCGGGAGCAGGGGGCCCAAGCGCGGGAGAGGCGCAGGGTGCCACAGGACGGCTCCCTGTACCCTCACACTGTCCCCGGGGCGCCGCAGTCAGGAGGGCAGCCCCGTACCCCCGAGTCTGTCCTGTGGACAGAGCAGGGCCTCTGTCTGTGTCCAAGGGCGTGTCTTGACATCGGGGCAGCAGGCCTGCCCGGACACGGACTCCCAGCCAGCAGCGCGTGCAGCCCTGGTTCACGTGGAGCATAAGCCCGGCCGCGGGATGCCCTGTCAGGCCTCTGGCGTGTCCCGCGTGCTGTTCTTCCAACCAGAGGAGCAGACACAAGGGGGTAGATTTTCCTTTGGGGCCAGGTTTCTGGCTTCACTAGAAGGAAGAGCAGGCTGACATTGCTGAGACGCATTTCCACAGGAGAAGCGACACCCGGCTCTTGGGGTCACACCCCCCCTTGCACAGACTGCCATCCCCGGCTGCCCACAGGGACGGCCTGCCATGGGGCTGCCATGAGCTTGTGCGTGTCTTCCACCCACAGACAGTGCCAGAGCTATTGTGTTTGATGGTGCCTTCTGGAAGAGGCACGGCGTCCGGGAATTCTGGAAGAGGCACGGCGTCCGGGAATTCTGGAAGAGGCACGGCGTCCGGGAATTCTGGAAGAGGCACGGCCTCCCGGAATTCTGGAAGAGGCACGGCGTCCGGGAATTCTGGAAGAGGCACGGTGTCCCGGAATTCCGGGAGAGGCACGGCGTCCCGGAATTCCGGGAGAGGCACGGCGTCCGGGAATTCCGGGAGAGGCACGTGTTGGGGATGCTCAGAGAGGCAGAGGGGGTGGGGACTGCAGGTGTCCATTGGGTGGCTGTGACAGACCCACACAGATGGGGGCTGCCAGGCAGCAGACACTTACTTCTCCCAGTTCTGGAAGCTATACATCTAATGAGGCCTCTGTCTGGTTCCTGAAAGGCGTCTTCTTGCTGTCTCCTGGCCTGGAGGAGGGCCTGGGGGCTCACTGGGGGCTCTTGATGAGGGCACTGATCCCATCCCAAGGGCTCCACCCTCGTGAGCTCCTGAAGGCCCAGCTCCTGATCCCATCGCATTGGGGGCAAGATTACATGTGACTCTGGGGACACACACATGGTTTGTAGCAATAGGCAAGGGACAAGCCTCTGTGGGTTAGGAAAGAGAACAGGAAGGGGGTGCTGGGACACCCTGACCTTGGCCGTCAGGGCTGAAAGCCAGTGAGGACACCCACAGTGGACCTGAGGCCACGGCGATGGGGCAGGGAGCAGAGGACGCCGCACCTTCCCTCCCCAGCATGGACAGGCCTCCCCGCCTGGTGTTGGGGAGCCTCTGCGCACCCTGCTGCCCAGCCACTGTCCCCGCCACACGCAGTGTGCACACCACAGCCTCTCCCGCCAGGCCTGTGCCATCTTGCAGGGAAAGCGAAAGCTCCCACTGCTGTCTGCAGAGGTGCCGCGGGGATCTTAGTGGCCCCTCCTGGTCGTCGTGCAAATACACGCCTGCCGAAGCCAAGAGCCTGGTGCAGGTGCGCATGCAGCTCGGGGCGGGCCGTCCTGACACGTGGCCTGGCCACCCTCACACTTAGATGGTCAGGATTGTGAAAGCTGTGAGCACTCAGTGCACGTCTGCTTGTTGCCCTCGGAGCCATACGTGCAAATAACACGTGTTTGTGTTTCACACGCAAGCCCTGGGCTTCTCACGTGTCCTTGGGCAGTGCTGGAATAGGGATGTGGAATTCGGGAGTGCTGCACGGAGTGACTATTCCATGGCGTGGTGTTTGCACCTGGGAAATTGCCAGAACAAACGACCGTTGCTGGTAAAAACACACTAACTGAATTCCACTCCAGGCGGATTTGTAGACTGTTTTGTCGAAATGACATCTGTAGAAAAATTCAGAAGTGATTAGAGCGGATGGCCTCCGCTGGATTGCAGAGTCTGGCGTATCTCAGACGGCGCTGATCTGCAGCGGCCCCGTGGTTATGTCAAGAGTATTGAGTGTTACGTTCCTGAGTGACGTGACTTGTCTCTACCACTTATGCTTCCAATTGGGCACAAAATCAAGTTTGCTGATGCTCAGCCTGAGCTGGAGTGGTTACGGGCCCCAAGTTGCATTCTGCTCGTAATGAGATCCGTCTGCCTCATCCTTATTTACTGGGGTGGAGTGTATTAGCTCTTGTGGGTTTTTGGTTTGCTGTTGTCTTCAGATCGTCTATTCTTTGGCTGTGGCAGACCAGTGTATATCAAAAATGAACTTTCAAATGCACGTTAGAAAAGGAAAACGCGAATGACAATACACGGTTTGGTGGTAGACACGTAAGGTGATGGAACAGACCTGACAGACACTTACAGAGCCCTGGAGACTCGTGACACAGTGGCACTGTCTTCCAGTACAGAGGTGGAGTCTGAAAGGGTCAAGTGGCTCGTCAACCCACTGATCAGCAGTGAGGGACCCAGCTGTGACTCGGACTCTGGTCTTTCAGAAGCTTTAGGGTTTCCAGTGGTTCTGGGGGACAGATCGTAGACAGTTGGTTTCTCCCTGCCGTTTACTGCGGGTTTAAGTAAGTTGCTCAATCTTGAAGGCTTCCTTTTCTTAATTTCCAAATGCTGTCACAATCGCGTGTAAACTCTGTAGCTGTTCTGAGGATCAAAGTAGGTCAAAGTGAGCTGTGTTTATTCTAAGTCACCTTTTTACTGCAGAAAAGTAATCATTATTTACTTTATGTGTTCCTCACATATGTGTACGTGTGTATGTGTGTGCATATGTGCACACATGTATATGCATGCGTGTGTGTGTGTGTCCTTACCAGGGCTAGATGGCCCCCACGTGCTCCGCGTCCCTTACACGAGACCAGCCGTGGCTGGGAGGTCACCTGCATCTGGAAGCCCCCACTGCTGTCCCGAGGACCAGGCCCTGGAGGTGCACGCAGCTCAGACACACAGCACAGGCCCTGCTGGGCGGGGTCTCACTGTCCTGGGAAGGCCGGCGAACACCCAAGGGGCTCGATCTGCCCCCAGCTGGCAGAGGTCAGGAACGCAGAAATCACGGCATGGGGAAAACAGGGTTTCTGATAAAGACAGAAATTAACTTCACTTTATGCTGTGCCCATTCCATCCTACTCTTGAAAACCAAGATTTTATAAATAGCATCCCTGTCCATACAGAAATCTTTGTTTGAAGTCTCGGGGCATCAGCTTCCCAAGGCAAACAATGGCTCCAGGTGGACCTGCTGTCTCCAGTCTGCTATTTTGCATGACAGGGTTGATTAACCCAATTTCCAGAGTGGGCGAGGCAGGCTGGGGATTTAGGGAGGCTGAGTTTTGAATTCAAGTTTGAAAAATCATTGAAGGCTCTCTTTCTGGCTCGATATGTTTTTTCATCGTGGCTCAGAGCTCCCGTCCCCCCAGTCCTCCGTGCCAGGGAGCCCTGAGGCCCCTTGCTCTGCCTTTGTTGTGTCCTTGCCTTCCTTGCCTCCCCTTCCTAGTCCACCTTCGCCTGGAGAAGAATCACGTTTCAGACCCCAAAGTCAAGGTTCTGTGTGGGCTTGGGTAGCTGAATGCTTTGTGGGCCTCTCCGGCCGGAGGCACAGGGCCCAGGTGCTGTCAGGATTACCAGCTGCAGGCTGTCTGAAGGAATGGGCTTCTGCTTGGTGAGCACTGTCCTGTCGCTGGAGCTACGCACTGGGCAAACCCTCACAGTCTGCTTTCTACCTGCGTTCTTGCAGCTACTCACCTGAGCATCAGGCAAATACACAAGGGAAATGATCCGGTGTTTTCTGCTCCAGATTTTCTCACATGTGCAACAAGACTGGCTATAATGTCTTAGGATCATGTATAATATGTATGCAAGGAAACCCTTCAGCTGAGTCTAAATGCATCAATAATTCATCATGTGCTGATTAGTCATATACTGCGGCCAAGTGAAATGAGCAAGAGTCAGACCCTGACCTTGAGGCTTCGGGTAGAAGGAGGGCCGTAACACGTAAATGAAGAATTGACGCCCAAGGAGGACATGCAGGGACAAGGGATGCAGAAAGTTCTTGCAAGTAAGAAGCAGAGATGATAGTGTGACAAGGTGTGGCCGGCAGCATGGCTGCCGCAGAGGTGTCCCTGATCCCCAGAACCTGCAGGCACGTCAGGTTTCATGTATAACCTGGAAAGGGGGTTTAAGGGTGCTAATTGGTGGACCTTAATGGTAGGCGATTGTCCTGAACGGTGAGGTGGGCCCAGTGTGGTCACGGGTCCCTCGGGACAGAAGAGTCCAAGGAGAGACATGGGATGTGGGGAACCTAACCTGCCACCGCTGGCCTTGAAGATGGCTGGTGCCATGAGCTGACAAAGCAGGTGGCCTTCAGCATGAGAACAAGCAGGAGGACCACCTCCCTGAGTCTCTGGGAAGGGAACCAACCCCACTGACATCTTGTTTCACCTGGCGAAATTGATTTCAGACTTCCAAGCACCGCAGCACTAAGATGAACATGTGTGTTGGGTTTGGGGGGGGAGGTGATTTTGTTTTCAATTAATAGGCTTTATTATTTTGAGCCATTTTAGGTGTACTTAAAAGTTGGACAGAAAATCTGGAGCCCCCACCCCAGGTTCCTCCTTAATTCAATCTTGCATGAGCACGGTACGAGTGTGGCCCACCATCCCTGCCTGAAGTCCGTGGTTTGCGCCCACACTCTCTTGGTGCCTTGTGTCCTGTGTGTCTCTGCGGACATCTGGGGTAATCTGTCACCATCACAGGGTCACACGGAGCAGGCTCACACTCCTGGAAGTCCTCCGAGCTCCACCCTTCATCCCTTCCTCCCCCACAAACCCTGGCAACCCCCGATCCCATTGCTGACTCGATAACTTTGCCTTTGGCTGAATGTCATACAATTGGAATCATGTAGTCGGGGGCCTTTTTCTACTGGCTTCTCCAGCGCAGCAATACACATCTGATGTTCCTCCCCGTCGTTCTGTGGCTCCATAGCTCGTGTCTTTTTGTCACTCAGTGATCACATTCTGCTGTCTGGACAGACCACAGCCTGTCTATGCGTTCGCATACTGAAGGACACCTTGGTTGCCTTCAAGTGTGGGGAGTAATAAGTACTTTTAAAATTCTAGTTAAATATACCCGATCAGTTTTTTCTTTCATGGATCGTGGTTTTGGCATCGTGTCTAAACACTCATCTACATTATTTTGTGTTCCCCTCTAATACCTGTACAGTTTGATTTAGATCTGTGACACAGTTTTAGCTAATTTCAGTGAAAGATGTAAGGTCTGCTTCCAGATTCACCTACCTTCCTCCCTCCCTCCCTCCATCTCTCTCTCTGCCTCTCTCTCTATCTCCCTTTCTTCCTTTCTTTTTTATTATTATTATTATTTGCCCCAGGGGTACACATCTGTGAATCATCAGGCTTACACTTTTCACAGCACTCATGATAGCGCAAACCCTCCCCAATGTCCATAACCCACCCACCCCATCCCTACCCTCCCACCCCCATTAACCCTCAGTATGTTTTATGACATTAGGAGTCTCTTATGGTTTGTCTCTTTCCCCATCCCATCTTGTTTCATTACTTTTACCTCCCTACCCCCCACGATCCCCCACCCTGCCCCGCAAGTTCCTCTTATCAGAGAGTACATGTGATAATTCTCTTTCTCTGATTGACTTATTTTGCTCAGCATAATACCCTCTAGTTGCATCCACGTCATTGCAAATGGCAAGATTTTGTTTATTTTGATAGCTGCATAGTATTCCATTGTATATATATTCCACATCTTCTTTATCCATTCATCTGTTGACAGACATCTATGTTCTTTCCATAGTTGGGCTATTGTGGACATTGCTGCTATAAATATTCGGGTGCATGTGCCCCTGAGGATCACTACCTTTGTGTCTTTAGGATAAATACCCAGTAGTGCGATTGCTGGGTC
>LNAC01000662.1:219128-245609 GCA_002007465.1 Ailurus styani | reverse complement strand
CCTAGTTTCGTTGATTTGTTCCACTGTTGTTTTGGTTTCTATTTCATTGATTTCTGCTCTGGTCTTTATTATTTCTCTTCCCCTGCTGGGTGTAGCCTTTCTTTGCTGTTCTTTCTCTAGCTTTTGTAGGTGTAGAGTTAGGTTGTGTACTTGAGACCTTTCTTGTTTCTTGAGAAAGGCTTGTATTGCTATATACTTTCCTCTTAGGACTGCTTTTGCTGTATCCCAAAGATTTTGAACAGTTGTGTTTTCATTTTCATTTGTTTCCATGAATTTTTTTAATTCTTCTTTAATTTCCTGGTTGACCCATTCATTCTTGAGTAGGGTGTTCTTCAGCCTCCATGTATTTGAGGTCTTTCCAACTTTCCTTTTGTGGTTGAGTTCTAGTTTCAGAGCATTATGGTCTGAAAATATGCAGGGAATGATCCCAATCTTTTGGTACCTGTTGAGACCTGATTTGTGACCCAGAATATGGTCTATTCTGGAGAATGTTCCATGTGCACTGGAGAAGAATGTGTATTCTGTTGTTTTGGGATGGAATGTTCTGAATATATCTGTGATGTCCAACTGGTCCAGGGTGTCATTTAAAGCCTTTATTTCCTTGTTGATCTTTTGCTTTGATGATCTGTCCATTTCAGTAAGGGGGGTGTTCAAGTCCCCTACTAATATTGTATTCTTGTCAATGTGTTTCTTTGATTTTGTTATTAATTGGTTTATATAATTGGCTGCTCCCATGTTAGGGGCATAGATATTTATGATTGTTAGATCTTCTTGTTGGACAGATCCTTTTAGTATGATATAGTGTCCTTCCTCATCTCTTATGATATTCTTTGCCTTAAAATCTAGTTTATCTGATATAAGGATTGCCACTCCAGCTTTCTTTTGCTGTCCATTGGCATGGTAAATTGATTTCCACCCCCTCACTTTAAATTTGGAGGTGTCTTTGCGTGTAAGATGAGTTTCTTCTGGAAAGCATATCGATGGGTTTTGTTTTTTTAACCATTCTGATACCCTGTGTCTTTTAGTTGGGGCATTTAGTCCATTTACATTCAGAGTAACTATTGAGAGATATACATTTAGAGCCATTGTATTGCCTGTAAGGTGACTATTACTGTATATTGTGTCTCTTCCTTTCTGCTCTATGTTTCTTTTAGGCTCTCCTTACTAATAGGACCCCTTTCAATATTTCCTATAGGGCTGGCTTGGTGTTTGCACATTCCTTGAGTTTTTGTTTGTCCTGGAAGATTTTTATCTCTCCTTCTATTTTCAGTGAGAGCCTAGCTGGATATAGTATTCTTGGCTGCAGATTTTTCTCATTTAGTGCTCTGAATACATCATGCCAGCTCTTTCTGGCCTGCCAGGTCTCTGTGGATAGGTCTGCTGTCAGTCTAATATTTCTACTATTGTATGTTATAGACCTCTTGTCCCGAGCTGCTTTCAGGATTTTCTCTTTGTCACTAAGACTTTTAAGTTTTACTGTTAGATAATGGGGTGTGGACCTATTTTTATTGATTTTGAGGGGGGTTCTCTGTGTCTCCTGGATTTTGATGCCTATTCCCTTAGCCAAATTAGGGAAAGTCTGTACTATAATTTTGTCCAATATACCTCCTGCCCCCCCTTCCTCTTCTGGGATCCCAATTATTCTAATATTGTTTCTTCTTATGGTATCATTTATCTCTCCAATTCTCCCCCTCATGGTCCAGCAGTGATTTGTCTCTCTTTTCCTCCCNGTCTTCTAAATCACTAATGCTGTCTTCTGCCTCATTTATCCTAGCAGTAAGAGCCTCCATTTTTCATTGCACCTCATTAATAGCTTTTTTGATTTCAGCTTAGTTAGATTTTAGTTCTCTTATATCTCCAGAACGGGTTTTTTCTTCCTCTAGAGAGGGATTCTCTATTGTCTCCCATGGTTTTTTCGAACCCAGCCAGCACCTTCAGAATCGTCATTCTGAACTCTTGTTCTGTCGTATTACTAATATCCGCGTTGATTAGGTCCCTAGCCGTCATTACTGCCTCTTGTTTTTTTTGCGTGTGTTGATTTTTTTCCGCCCTGTCATTTTATGCAGATAAGAATAGATGGATGAGAGAACAAAATACTAAAGGGTAACAATGACCCCAGAGAAATATACACTAACTTACTCAGAAGAGACCTGGCACTGGGGAGAAAGAAAGGGGGGAAAAAATAAAGTACCAAAAAACAAAATCAAACAAACAAAAACAAAACAAATAAAATAAGACAAAAATCCTATATTTATATCTATATTACGTATTTCTGTTTCTATATGTATCTCTGTCTCTATCTCTATGTCTACCTCTATCTTTATCTATATCTATATCGATATCTATTAGACTGGTGAATTGAACAGACCCTATATGTATACAAAAAATAAGGTTAAATACAATGAAGGGATAAAATATGACCATAACAATGAAAATTTAAAAAGAATAAAAAGTGTCGATAAGATGTAATAGGTAAAATGGTTAAAATAGGAAAAAATTTAAAAGAAAAGAGTAAGAAAAAAATAAAATTCAAAGAATTTAACTTTGAACGACTAAAGAATCATGGGGGAAAAGTCATTAATTCTCTGCTTTGCTTTCCTGTAGCTCCGGAGTTCCTCAGTTCTCAGCAGTCTTGAACTTGGCTTTGGTGGATGTTTTTTCTGGTCTTCTGGGGAGGGGTCTGTTGCCGTGATTCTCAAGTGTCTTTGCTGGAGGCAGAATCGCACCGCCCTCCCCAGGGGCCAGGTTACACCATCAATTCGGTTTCTCTCTTGGAGCATTTGTTCCCTGAGCGCTTTCCGTACCGCGTTGGAGGCCGGGACTGAAGATGGCGGCTCCCAGTCTCCGACCTGGAGGAGCCGAGAGCTGTNGCGTTGGAGGCCGGGACTGAAGATGGCGGCTCCCAGTCTCCGACCTGGAGGAGCCGAGAGCTCGGGGCCTCAGTCCCCCTCAGAGAAGAGCAGTCCGTCCCTCCCGTGTCCCTGGTGTCCGGCCGCGCTCCGAGCTCCCCCGGCCTGTGACCGAGCGTCTCTCTCTCCGGCGCGGCCCTGTTTAGAATCTCCACACCGGGCAGGTTCCTGCAGCCGCTCCCGCGCCGCTCCCGGAGGAGGAAGGTGAGTCTCTCGGGTCTGCCGCCCGCAGGGTCCCCTCTCACAGAGCAGTGGCCCGACTGTGCCTCGGATCCCGGCCCAAGGTAACCCCAAGCTGACAGACCCCTTCTCAGCTCGGCTCCGTCTCTCCCGCCAGCTTCTCTCTGAGACCCGGGAGCTCGGTCGCGCTCAGACACCCCTGGTCTCTGTGTCCCCGCGGGTCCTGAGACCACACTGTCCCCACGAGGGCTTCACCCCCCGCTTGGCCTCTGGGGCGACGTCCCTCCGTGGAGCCGACTTTTCACAGCCCCGAGTCTGTGCCCGCTGCTCGCTCCCCTGCCGGGAGCCGCCCTCCCCCCGGGTCTGTCTTCCCTTCGCCGCAGAGTCACTTCTCCGCACGGCCTACCTGNTGTGCCCGCTGCTCGCTCCCCTGCCGGGAGCCGCCCTCCCCCTGGGTCTGTCTTCCCGTCGCCGCAGAGTCACTTCTCCACACAACCTACCTTCCGGAAAGCCATCGACTTTCTGTTCCTAGAATCGCTGCTCTTCTTCTCTTCGATCTCCTGTAGAATTTGTAGGTGTTCAGGATGGTTTGATAGCTGTCTGGGTGAACTCCTGGGACCTGATGATAATCGGTCTCCTCCTCCGCCATCTTGTCTCTTCCTCTTTCTTCCTTTNGTTCAGGATGGTTTGATAGCTGTCTGGGTGAACTCCTGGGACCTGATGATAATCGGTCTCCTACTCCTCCGCCATCTTGTCTCTTCCTCTTTCTTCCTTTCAGCCTGTGGGCATCCAGTTATTCTGACACCATTTAAGAAACAAAAAGCAAACTACCCTTTCTCCATTGAATTGGCTTGTTCTCCTTTGTCAAGATTAATTGACTGTATTTATCTGGGTCTCTTTCTGGGCTCTGTATTACATTCCATTGGTCTATTTGTCTCTTCTTTTCCCAGTACCATCAGGGAACCCACGTTCCACTGCCCCTCACTCAAAAAACCATGACTCAAGAGGCATGTTTTGAATTGGGAAGGAATTTGAGCTTTATTCGGGAAGCCGGCCCCCCGGGGAGAGGGGGAACTTTTGTCCCTAAGCAGCTTGGAGGTTGCTCCTGGCCCAGGGGTTTTTAAAGTGGTTCAGGGCGGTTCATCAGCAAAGGGAGCGCAGGGCCCACAACACAGTTCGATTGCGTGCAGACTCCATGACGCTGGCTACAGACCTTATCTCAGAGCAAGAGGCTGTGGGAATGGGTCCGTTCCTGTTTGGTGATGTGCAGGAATACTCTGTTCTTCCTGCAAATGAGGGCAAGGCCTCTAGCTGCACAAAGGAGGGAGGTGAGTACCATCATTCGTGTGACCTAAAAAAGAAACATTTTGCTAAAAAATTGCTGGGCTAATCAGAAAGCTGAGGCATCTTCAGGCAGCCTCGCTGGCCTGGGAACATTCTGGTCCTCCTGTCTCGGGTCTGGTGTTCTGCAGATCTCAAAGACACTGAATCAGTTGTGTTACTGATCACGGGCCTTGGGTCATCAAGTGAAGAGGGTGTCAGCTTGAAGCAACTGAACCCTTCAGACCAGCTGGAGTGCTGGTATACCTCAGTGTCCTGATGCCTGTGCCTTGAGGTAGGGTGTGATGTCAGGCAGTGTCTCTCCTGTGCTCTTCCTCGGTATTGTATTGGCCGTCCCTGTCTTTCATCTCTGCACACAAACTTCAGAATCAGTTTGTTGATAACCATGAATTAGGGTTGCATTGAATCTGTGGATCAATTTGGGAGGGATGGGTATCTTGACAATATGAAGTGTTCCCATCCGTATTCACAGATTATCTCTTCATTTTCCAGACCTTCTTTGATTTCTTCCATCAGAATTTCATACTTCCCCTCGTACTGAACTTGCACATGTTCCATTAGATGTAAACCTATTGCAGGTTTTGGCACGAATGTAAATGGTTTTGTGTTTTTAATTTCAAAATCCAATTGCTCGTTACCAGTTAATAAGAAAACAGTAACATTTGTATGTTGACCTTGCACCCTGCAATGTTGCTATAATCAATTATTAGTTCTAGGAATCTTTTATTGATTCTTCTGGGTTTCCTACATAAAAAATCATGTCAGCTGTGAATAACAAGAGTTTCGTTTCTTTCTTCCCAGACTGCATACATTTTACTTCCTTTTCTTGTCTTATTGCATGAGCCAGGACGTCCAGTGCAGTGCTGAGCAGGAGTGCTGAGAGGGGACACCCGTGTCCTGTTTCTGATCTTAGCTGGAAAACATCTAGCTCCTTGCCTCTAAGTACGATGCCAGCTATAGGTTTTCCCTCGGTGTTTTCTATCAAGATGCGGAAGTTCCTTTTTCCATAAATGGGTGTTGGATTCTGTCATTTGCTTTTTCTACATCTCTTAATATGATCATATGACTTTTCTTCCTTAGCCTTTTGATGCGAGGGAGTACAGTAATTGGTTTTCAAAGTTTGAATCAATTTTACATACTTGGAATTAATGCTTCTTGGTCATGGTGTATAAATCTTCTTATACATCATTGGGTTCAAATTGGAGTATTTTGTTGATCTAGGTTCATGAGAGATAATGATCTATAGTTTTCATGTTTTATAGTATCTTTGGTTTGGTATTAGGGTAGTGCCAACCTCATAGGAAGTGTAAGGGAGTATGCTCACTGATTGTATATTTTTGGGTGAGACTCTTAAAGAATTGGTATAATTTTGTCCTTAAATGTTTTGTAGAATTCTCCAGTGAGACCATCTGAGCCTGGTGCTTTCTGTTTTAAAAGGTTACTAATTGTTGATTCAATTTCTTTAATAGATACAGATCTGTTTAGATTATCTATTTTTCTTTGTGTGAGTTTTGGTAGATTATGTCTTTTAAGGAATTAGTCCATTTTATTCAGGTTATCAAACTGTGGGTTTAAAATTGTCCATAATATTCTTTTTCTATCGTTTTAATCTCCATGGGATCAGTTGTGGTGGCCCCGTTTTCATTTCTGATGGCATCAAGTTGGGTATTTTTTTTTTTAGTGAACTTTAAATAGCAGTTTATTGATTTTATTGATCTTCTAAAGATCAAAGAGTCACCTTTTGCTTTAATTGATTTTATCTTCTCATTTCCCATTTTCACATTCATTTATCTCTGTTCTAATTTTTATTATTTTTCTTTATTTTACATTATATTTAACTTGCCCTTCTTTGTCCAGTTTCCATAAGTGGAAGCCTAGATTATGAGCTTTAGATCTTATTTCTTCTTTAATATATGCAAAGCTATGAACATTCCTCTAAGCCCTCCTTTTGCTGCAATCCACAAATTTGATGCTGTTTTCATTTATTTCAAAATATTTATAAAATTCTTATGAGACTTCTTTTTTTTGATCTGTGTTATTTAGAAGTGTGTTGTATAATCCCCACGTATTTTCCATCTGTCTGTCTCTTATTAACTTCTAATTTAATTCCATTGTTGTCTGAGATCATACTTTGTATGATTTCTAGTCTTTTAAATTTATTTCATGGCTCAGAATATGGTTTATCTTGGTGAATGTTCTCTCTGCACTAGAGAAGAATTTGTACTCTGCTGTTGCTAAATGAATTAGTCTACAATGTCCGTTAAATCCAGCAAATTGAGAGTGCTGTTCCATTCAACCATGTCCTTATGATTTTTTGCCATTCGGATCCATCCATTTCTGACAGAGAAGTGATGAAGTCTCCAACTGTAACAGTAGATTTATCTATTTCTCCTTCAATTCTCAGTCTTTGCCTTGTGTATTTTATTTTATTTTTATTTTTTTTAAGATTCCATTTATTTATTTGACAGAGACAGACAATGAGAGAGAGAACACAGCAGGGGAAGCAGGAGAGGGAGAAGCAGACTCCCCACCAAGCAAGGAGCCTGATGCGGCGCTCGATCCCAGGACCCTGGGACCACACCCCGAACCAAAGGCAGCTGCCCAACAAACTGAGCCACCCAGGCTCCCCTGCCTTGTGTATTTTAAATGTTCTCTTGCTAGGCACATACATGTTCAGGACTGTTATGTCTTCTTGGAGAATTGACCCTTTATCATTATGTAATGGCCTTTATTATCTCTGACAGTTTACTTTCTCTGAAATTAATACAGTTAACACAGCTTTCTCTCCATTAGTGTTAGCGTGGTGTGTCTTCCTCCATCCCTTCACTTCCAATCTATTTGTCTTTATGTTTAATATGAAGTGGGTTTCTTGTAGACAATATACCAGTTGAGTTTTGTTTTCTATCCATTCTGACAATCTTTTTTAATTTTTAATTTAAATTCTAGTTAACACATAGTGTAATACTGGTTTCAGAGTAGAATTTAGTGATTCACCACTTACATACAACACCCAGTGCTCATCATATATCAAGTGCCCTTCTTAGTACCCATCCCCCATCTAGCCCATCCCCCCCACTTACCTCCCTCCATCAACCCTCTGTTCTCCATCATTAAGAGTCTCGTATGGTTTGCTCCCCTCTCTCTTTTTTTCTCTTCAAATATGTTCATCTGTTTTGTTCCTTAAATTCCACATACGAGTGAGATCATAAGGTATTTACCTTTCTCTGGCTCATTTCACTTTAGCGTAATACTCTGTAGCTGCATCCATGACATTGCAAATGGCAAGATTTCATTCTTTTTCATGGCTGAGTAATATTCCATTGTATTTACGCCACATCTTCTTTATCCATTCATAAGTACATGGACATTTGGGCTCTCTCCATAGTTTGCCTATTGTTGATAATGCTGCAGTAAACATTGGGGTGCATGTGCACCTTTGAATCACTATGTTTTTAACCTCCAGATAAATACCCAGTAGTGCAATTGCTGGGTCATAGGGTAGCTCTATTTTTAACGTCTTGAGGAAACTCCATACTGTTTTCCACAGTGGCTGCACCAGCTTGCATTCCCACCAAGAGTGTAAGAGGGCTCCCCTTTCTCCGCATCCTCACCAACATCTGTTGTTTCCTGACTTGTTGATTTTAGCCATTCCGACTGGTGTGAGATGGTTGTTAATTAGTGTATTTATACCGCTGATACTTAAAGTGATTACAGGAAGTGCCTGGGTGGCTCAATTGGTTAAGTGTTTGCCTTTAGCTCAGGTCATGATCCCAGGGTCCTGTGATCAAGTCTCACATTAGGATCTCTGCTCAGCAAGGAGTCTGCTTAACCATCTCCCCCTGCCTGCCTCTCCCCTGCTTATACTCTCTCTCACACACACTCTCTCTTTGTCAAATAAATAATAAAATCTTTTTTAAAAATTTAAAAAATAAAGTGATTACTGGTATAGTTAAATCAATATCTACCATATTTATTACTGTTATCTATTCTTTTCCCTTGTTCTTTGTTTCTCTTTATGTCTTTCAGTGTTTCTGAAACTTCTCTGGTTTCAGTTCAGCATTTTGTGATTCTGTTTTCTCTCCCTCCTTTGCATATCAATTATGCTTCCTTCCTTATTCTTTAAAGAGTTTGCAGTATTCATTCACAACGAACCCGAGTCTTCTCACAGGTCACACCCTGTGCTTTACACGCCAGACATGTGTTCCCGATTCCTGTCTCTCTCCTCATGCTCCTGTTTCCACTTACCCATGAGCTTGTCTGTTAGATCAATTAAGAATTCAAAAATTATTTTATTTTACTTTTACTTACTCATTTTTTAATGATTTTTCCTTGTTAGCTGGAATGAGTTTCTGACCTATGTCATTTGCCTTCTTTCTGAAAGATTGCTTTTAAAATTTCATGCAAGGCAGGTCCACTGGCCACAGATCCCCTCAATTTTTGTTTGTCTGAGAAAGCCCTTATTTTATATCTTCTTTTACTGATTATAGAATTGTACCTTTGTGTGGTTCTTTGTTTTTCTTTGAGACTTTACGCATCTCACTGCAGTGTCTCCTTACTGCTGTGAGTCCTGAAGAGTCCAGGCCAGTCTTACCCTTGCTCCACCATGGGTAGAGTGCTTGTTCCTTTGGCTTCTTTAAAATACTGTCTCTGTCTTTGAGTCTCGGTGCTTGGATGTGATGTGTATACATGTAGATTTGGGGTATTTATCCTCCTCATCATTCTCTGAGCTTCCTGGATTTGAGGTGGGTGTACATCATTAATTTGGGGAAATTCTCAGTCATTATTGCTTCCAACGTTTCTTCAGTCATTTCCCTCTTTCTCCTGCTCCACTGTCCCCACCGTGAGTATTTTACACAGTTTGGAATTGTCCTACAGTTCTTGGGGATTCTGTTCTGCCTTTCAAATTATACATTTTCTTTTTGCATTTCAGTTTTGGAAGTTTCTCCCGGCATTTCTTTAAGAAATAAAGACAGAGTCTGTCTTCAGCTGTGTCTTGTTTACGGAGGAGCCAATCAAAGACATTCCTAATTTCTGTGACAGCATTTTTTATTTCTGGCATTTCTTTTAGATTCTGAGAGTTTCCATCCCCTGCCGACATCGCCCATCTGCTCTCACATGTTGTCCACTTCATCCATTAGAGCTCTTAGCATATTAATCTAGTTGTTTAAATTCCCGATGTGATCGTTCCAACATTCCTGCTGTCTGACCCTGGCTCCGGGGCTCTAAGTCTCTTCCAACTGTGCTGCTTGTCTCTCAGGATGCCTTGAACCTTCTCGGAGAAGCTGGACATGCCGTCCTTGGCACACGTCTTTGGTGTGAGTTTTCATGGCTTTTTCTTGGCCAGCAGCTGGGGCGTGTTTACCGTTTGCTGTAGCGGCTGGCGTCAGGCTCAAAGGTCCTCTGGTGACTGGTTTTGCCCCCGAACATGTAGGAGCCTGTTGGTGTGGGGAGGGGAGGCCTTCTGTACCCCCGTGATGGCTTCAGGCTTCCAGCGAGCCCCAGGCTGTGACCCCACACGGCTTCTGTCTCACCATCTTGAACTGTTCATAATTTCCCCCCAGCTTAGGTGGGACAGGGACGCCAGGGGAGCCGGAGTTGGTGTTTCCCATCCCGTCGGTCAGTTCGGCTCTGAGAGAACTCCAGGAAGTTAGCCCTGGTTACCAGAGTCCCCTGAGCGAGGACTGGTTAGGACAAACAGAGTGCTCTGGGGTCATTGTGAGCGGCCACCGGTGCACGGGCTCTTTCTCCACGGTGAAGCTGGCGGGGCTTCTGGGGTGAGAGTCAGCAGTCTGGGGGCCCCCGGAAGTGAGACTCAGCAGACTGGGGGCCCCCGGAGGTGAGAGTCAGCAGACTGGGGGCCCCCGGAGGTGAGACTCAGGAGACTGGGGGCCCCCGGAGGTGAGAGTCAGCAGACTGGGGGCCCCCGGAGGTGAGACTCAGCAGACTGGGGGCCCCCGGAGGTGAGACTCAGCAGACTGGGGGCCCCCGGAGGTGAGAGTCAGCAGACTGGGGGCTCCCCTGAAACTCTGAGTTCTCAGACCGTTCCCAGAGAGCTTCCAGTGTAGGAGTTTGCTGTGGACATCTGTTCTGCTGGGACAGGTTGTGATTTTCTGCGTCTCCAGCTCTGGGAGCATGGGCTGCCCTGGGACCTTGTTCTCCGCTGAACCTAACCACTTGTCCGCTTTCCATTTGCTCAGCTTGTCAGATGTTGTGAGGGTGCAGTGGGGCCCTGCAGGCTTCTCCCGGCTGGGCCAGAGACCAGAAGGTTACTGAGTGTTGTTTCAAGTGCCTGTGTCCACTGTGATTTGCTACAGCACCCACAGGAAGCCGACAAGGACTCGGACATTCAGAAATGGGGGGAGGCGGGGACAGGGAACAGAGAAGACTGTGCCCAGAAGGGAGAGTGTACTTGCTGCCTCCCGGATGCCAGGCCCTGCCAGGGAAGAGTGGGAAGGGAGGCCAAGCTGAAGGGAGCCTGAGAAATAAGGAGGCAAGTCCTCAAGGACAGTCTCCGAGGGGCCTCGCCTGCCTGGAGAGTTTGGGGTTTATGCTGAAGCAATTCAGAGACCTTGGGGCTGGTTGGCTTTTCTTTAAAGGAGTGGCGATCTTGGAGTTGTGCTCTGGGGCGAGAAAGCTGGTCGTGAAGCCCCCGTGGCCGGGGCTGCCGGCAGCGGGGACCCCAGAAGGGGCTGCCGGGGGTCCCTGCGGAGGAGCGAGGATCGGCACTGGGGCGGAGGCAGGCTGGAGAGGAAGTGACACCCTCCGGGGACATCACAGGACTGCTGGAGCATCCACATGCTTTACCCTTCACAGCAGTAGCTCAGGGAGAGCTTACCGAGCACAGTGAACACAGAGCATTGGCTGGGCCCGTGCGTCACCACCGAGCGCGGACTCTGGCTTGTGGGGACCGCAGGTGACCGTGTTTGCCGGTCACTGTGGCTCCCGCCGTCACAGAGACTTGTGTGGGCACGGGTCTGCAGGGATGGGTAGGTCTCCTCCTCCACGAGGCTGTGTTCTAGAATCACGGCCCTTCTGTGCGCCCAGGCCCCCGGAGTGGCGTGGATCAGCGGAGCCCGAGAAGGCAGACCACGTTCTGTCGGTGGGCTTGGGAGCAGGTGGGGAGCCAGTGGGCTATCCCGGCGGTCACGGCCTGGGGACCTGCTGTTTGTTCAGTGCTAGACATTTGTGGGGCTCATGCCGGCTGCCAAGAACTCACAGCCAGCAGATCTTCAGGTAAGATTTGTGCCTGTGACTTTCTGGCCGTGGGGCCACGAGCAAATCTCTGATCTATCCCCTTTGTGCCTTAGCTTTGTCCTCAGTGCAGTGGGGACACACGTGCCTTCCTAGCATGGCTCTCGTAAGGGTTATGGGTCGAGTTTATAGTGTGGCCAGTGAAAGCCAGGGGCTCAATGCAGAAGCTTCTATTTTGGCAGAAAAAAAAAAAAAAGTTGAGCAAGCAGAATTAGGAGTTGGAAATTACTTTTTTTTTTGGACAGTAATTCAAAACACTTTCAAATTATGTGGCACCAAGGATTTCCTGAGCAGATAAATCAGGCTGGCTAGCAAACAATGCCCATTTATTCTTCTTAGTTGTCTTGTGTGAGAAAATACGATGTTACAAATCTTAGGACAAAAATTAGGGGTTAGCTGTGCATACTAAATAGGGTACAGCTTTACATTCTTCCATCTGGCCTTCACTACAACCACCAGCCTACAGACGGAGGGGGCTCAGAAATCACTGACCGAGGAGTGACTAGCGCTGGTGTCCAGTCTGGCCAGTCCAGAGTCCAGCAGGTTGACCTCGAAGATGACCTTCCCAGATCTTAAGGCTTCCTCACGTCAAATAAACTGGGGGAAGAGCAGTGTGTCCGAGCTCACCTGTCCCTCCCTCTTGGTGCTCACAGTCTGTGGTCCTGCCAGGGAACCCGACACTGATAACCCTACAGCGAAACACAGGAAGTAGCTCTGGCTTCTCCTGTTGTCCCCGCAGGGGGCGGTCAGGGGCCGGTGCAGGGACAGGCTGTAGGTGTCCCAGTCGTAGCCGTCATTGGCCAGCAGCTAGTTTCCGCCCTCCACCTGCTTCAGAGTCTTTCTCTTGCCTCCGCACACGGATGGGCCCGTACGCCCCCCCCAAGCCACCCCACGCAGTCCCCGGTGGTCCCCAGGTGCAGTTGGGTGTACAGCCTTGCAGGGGGCTTAGGCCACAGTGTGCAGATTAGGGGACATGGAGGCAGGCGGCCTCATGGTGTGTGGGATCCCAGCCATAGCCTGATGCTCCCTTAGTCCAACTCAGGGAAGCCCCACTGTCTGGCTCCCTCTTAAAGGGCTCAAGGGAGCAGACAGCCCAAAGCATTAGGTAATCGTGTCAGGAGGCAAAGCAGAATCTGGTGCCTCATTCATTCCACAAATACTCCGAGCACCTGAGGGTCACTGTCTGGGAACAGGAGAGGAGCCGGTGTGACCTGGGCCCCCTGGGATTTGTGCAGAGGTGAGGGGTTAACGGGAGCAGGAGGGCGAGGGGAGGTGGGGGCCAGCAAGGTTCAGTGGAGCCCGGAGGGAAAACTGCAAACCCGGGGAGGGGGTGGTCCCTGTGCCCCGGGATTGCTGCCTGGGCTCCTGGCCCTTAGGCTGCGGCCACCGAGGCGTCCCCAGGTGTTGCTGGACACGAGGGCAGTTCTTGGCAGCTGGGCTTCCTCAGAAAGGACCTGTGGGGGCCGGGGTCCCCTAGTGATGCGACCTTGGGCTGTTACAACCGCTGTTCCTGTTCATATCTTGACAGTGGGTGGTGGGGATGGGGGGTTCATGGGCAGAGATGTGGACAGGCCTGGCCTGGTGTGGAAAGGGGAGAATGTGTCACGGGTCCCCTTATCCTGATGGGACTTACAGTCTAGCAGGAGTGACTGGTTTTAATCAAACAACTACCTAAATCAAAGCCGAATGGTGGTGGCCATGTGGTGCTGGTCTTGGTAGATCCTTGTTTTGCTTCTTTCAAAAGTCTGCACTGAAAGAGATAGGGCGACCCGCTGGTCCAAGCCCCCAGAGCACGTGGCACTGGGAGGAGAGGCGTGGAGACTCTCGAGCTTTCTGAGGGGGTGAGTTGTGCGGGTCAGCAAAGGCCGACCAGGAAGCCCCATTCCAGATGAGAAGGACAGTGGGAGCGCCCAGAGCTGGGAGGGCAGGAAAGAATCTTCCGGAAGATGGGAGAGCACGCGCAGGTGCCCTTGTGCACGGCAGTGCCCTTCATCTTCTGAGCAGCAGGGAGCCCCAGGGGTTCAGAGGAGCAAGAGAGGAGGGCGCCCCGGGGGTGTCTCTGGCTTCCCATCGGCTGGAGGACGAGGCAGAGGGAAGGGGCAGGAAACCAGGAGGGGAGAAGCCTGTGGTCTCCAGGAACGGGGCAGGATTTAGTCCTCCTTTAAGAGAGCAGACAGACAGGAGCTTGAATTTCTTAGGTGACTTCCAGGCAAATAAATGCTGGTGTTAAGGGAAAAGGGAGAGCTTTTACCTGCTCTCAGTCCCACAATGCCCTCCAGTGTTCGCATGACTGAACGTTCCTGGCTTCTGTGAAGTGTTGATGGCAGAAAATCATCTTTACTTTGTTCTGCACTCCTGCCGGTTTTCTCCGCGGCGGGCAATGAAACGGAGCCCGGGCTTTGGAAGAAGCCTGACATTTAGCGGCCAGAGCGCTCATCGAATGCCGAGATAAGTTTGCATTTACAAAAAGCTCTAAAGCCAGCATTTCTTACCCGAAGCGTGCTGTGCTAGTCCCCGAGTGTTCTCCCGGGTCAGGTGGGCCCCGGCGGCTGCATGCTCCAGCCTGGCACGCGTGTGCAGAGCGTTTGATTGCAACGAGGCTGCGCTTGTTCTGCGCGGGAAAGCTGGCCACGGCTCAGGCCTGGAGCAGACGATACGCATGTTGTCCGGTGACGGCCCGTCCCGCGGGAAGACTGTCGTGACCGTCACGGACGGTGGTCTGCGGCGTGCGTCCCCGCCCCCCGGACGGCGGCCGCGAGCGTTCCCGGCGGGAGGACCCTCCCTCACACGCACGCCAGCAGAGCCTCCGAGGAGGCCGGGCCGTCTGTGGGTGCCAGACAGAGCTAGGGACAAAAGTCCCCTTCTTCTCCAACACAGCTCACCTTGGACGTTGAGTCCATTTTTGTGTGTTTAATAAAGGTTGAGAAACCGTGAATTCCCCATATGTATTCTACAAGCTAAGTTTACCCTCAGTCTGCTGAAACTCTCCTTTTTGTAGGTTTTTTAAAGTTTGTTTTTATAGGAAACTTAATTCCTTCTTCCAAAAATGTGAGCATTTGGTTGAAATTGATTAGCTATGGTACACCTGTTAAATATTGAGATTATTAGGGAATGCGTGTTTCTGTTGTGTATATAGTGTGGGGTGTGCGTGCACATGTGTGGTATGGGTGTGCATGTGAGGTGTAGGTATGGTGTCGGAGTGTGTGTGTGTGTGTGTGTGCGCGCGTGGGGGTGTGTGTGTACGTGCATGTGTGTACGTTGTAGTGTGCGCCTGTGCGAGTGTGTTTCTGCGTGTGTGTGTATGCGTGTGTGTGTGGTGTGTGTATGCATGTGTGTATACACTGGTGTGCGCCTGTGCGTGTGTGTGTGTATGGTGTGTGTGTGCATGCAGGGAGGTGGCGTGCTTGAACATGCGTGCAGGCGTGTGCACATACATGTGTGTTCTCATGCTGTTGACCTGGAATGAATCTCACAAGAGGTGATGATGAGATGGGACTATCCTCCTTTCTTGGTTCTATATTTTTCTTGGATAAATTCCTGGGTGAAACATCCTGGTCAATGGATCTGTAATTCTTTTCTTTTTATTACTGCTTTAGATTCCGGCATAGTCAGCATACAGCGTCGTATTAGTTTCAGGCGCACAGTCCAGCGATTCAGCCCTTCCACACAGCACCCGGTGCTCATCAGGACAGCTGCCCTCCTTTGTCCCCAGCACCTGTGTCCCCCGCTCCGCCCCCACCTCCCTCCGGTGACCATCAGTCTGTTCTCTGTCGTTAAGGGTCTGTTTCTTGGTTTGCCTGTCTCTCTTCTTTTTTTCCCTTTGCACGTTTGTTTTGTGTCTGGATCTGTGCTTCTGAAAGATTTTATTCATATAATTTGGTGGTTAACATTGTGAGGTTAACTTTTTTTATTAGGTTAAAGTTTTTGTTAATAATTTGTTTTTGTATCTATGAAATTATTTTCATTTTACCTGCTGGCTTTTCCAAGGAAATGTTTTTCTTCCCTTCATGAATGATTTAAATGTTAAGGATATTAGGATTTGGGGTGTTTCTTTCCTTTTTTGTTTTGCAATACCCTCCCCGAGGGGGGGCGCTGGGGGAGCGCTGGTCGGCAGGTACCTGCAGGCAGTGACAGGGGACTCCAGGGACCTGAGGTACAGCGTGGGGACCACAGGTGACGGAGCATGTCACGGCAAACGGTTGCTAAGAACAGAGCGATGGCATACTTTCACCGTAACAGTGAAATGTGGTAGCCGTGTGCGGGACAAGGGGAAGGGTGTCTCACCAGCCTCGTCACGGTAAGCGTTCCGCAGTACACACGTGTGCAGGGCATCACGTGGGACACCCCAAACTTACTCAACATGGTGTGTCAGCTGTACCTCAGTAAAGCTGGAGAAGTACCTTGTCGAAGCAGACACAGAGGGGCACGTTCTCTTCTGAGGTTGAAGTTGCATTCTTCTGACCAACGCGCCTGTGTTGAGCATGCGGATCAGTCAGGTTTGCTCCTGTCCTTGTACGCACGTGAGCGTCACGCTGCAGCCACACTCGCGATGTCTGGGAGCCTCGCTTGGGCCCCGTCGTGGTTCCTGCCCATCTTTCTCTTGCTCCTGTCCGGGAGCGGGAAGTTCCTGCCCTGCCTAGGTCCTTCTGGGTGGACTAAGAATCCTGTTGGCATGAGACAGATTAACAGGAGAAAACCAAGTTTAATAGCCTGTGTACTGGGAATCCACACAGCCGTGGATGGGCTAGAAAGGCCAGGAATCCCATATTCCTCGGACAGCATGATGCGGGGTCTGCTGGCGGGTCTCTGGGGAGGAAGGCAGAGGTGGGAGGAGGGGTTTGGAGAATACACGTTGCCTGTTGTGCCAGTCGGTTTCCGGTAAAGAGGAGTCAGTGAGGGCTCCCGTCCGAGTCCCGCTCTCCCTTCCAATGTACGTCTAGGCGGTCGACGGGGAGCCGAAGAGCTTCTGCTGAATTGCTGAGGTTTTACTGTCTTGTCTTTTAACTCAAAATGATGTCCATGCCAAAGTGACCCATCTTTCGGGCAGCCTGTCCTTGGCCTCCACATTTTGTGTTTATATTTTTAAGTTACCTCACTTTTGCCTTTGTATGTATAAAATCTAATTAAATCTTTATAGGAGTATGTGTGCATATAAGTAAATAAGCAAATAAGAGATTGCTTTTCTAATCTTACCAGAAATGTCCTTGTGCAAAATTCATTTCAGATTGTTCTTTCTATCCAGCATGGTCACTCTAAGTATCTGGCTATCCGGATAAAGACTTTCATAGCTCCTAAGACTTCACCTAATTTATTTCTCAGGAGGTCATGCTAATTTTTAAACCCCTTCAAGTAGGAAGGGATTCGTGCTTTACCACTTCTTAACTATAACAGCTGATACTGAGTCCTAATATACCTGTTTGAGCCAAAGAAACGTGCAGAAATATTTGGCTTCAATTTTTTAAAGTTTTTTAAAAGTGAGTAGAAAGGAGAGACTGGTTTGTGGACACGCCTTCTCTCTTAGATTAGTAATGAAGAAGTTAAAAGAAGGCGCAGTTCACGGTTCTGTTCAAATACTGTGAGCGTGTTCAGGACCCTAACTCACCAAGGATCTCTCCAGCGAGGAGACGCGCGGTCAGCACGCGGTGTTTTCCCTGCCCCGCCGCTGTAGAGCCCGGGGCGCATTCTGCTGCTGCGTCCCCTGCTCCTCTTCTCGCCCGCAGGTGACCTCCAGGGGACTCACGCAATCCGCAGGCCTGACCCATGCGTTCCCGAATGAGACATTCTCCCCAAAGAAATCTTCCCTGCTAGAAAATCCCCAGTCATTCATTAGTCACCGATGGCAGGAAAAGACGAGACGGGGCTATAAATCCCCACTGGTGTCGCCTGGCCGTCATGTGATTTAGTGAATGTGTTGTCCCCAGATGTCTACACACCGTTGGCAACAGCGAGGGGTGTCTGACGGCTGCCTGCTGGAAAGCACGGATTTTCTTTAAGGTTTTATTTAAATTTGATGTAGTCACCATAGAGAGTATCAGTAGTTTCTGAGGTAGAGGTCAGTCATCCATCAGCTGCACAGAACACCCCGTGCTCATCACATCCCATGCCTCCTTTGTGCCCGTCCCCCGGCCTCCCCATCCCCCACCCACCTCCCCTCCAGCAATTCTCTTTGTTTCCTATGATTAAGAGTCTCTTATGGTTTGTCTGCCTCTCTGATTTCATCTTGCTTTAGTTTTCCCTCTCTTCCCCTATGATCCTCTGTCTTATTTCTTAAATTCCGCCTATCAGTAAGATCATATGATAATTATCCTCCGATTGACTTATTTCACTCAGCATAATACCCTCTAGTTCCATCCATGTCCTTGAAAATGGTAAGATTTCATTTTTTCTGATGACTGCATAATATTCCATTATATATATATGAACCACACCTTTATCAATTCATCTGTTGATGGACATCTGGGCTCTTTCCATAGTTTGGCTATTTTGGACATTGCTGCTATAAACATTCGGGTGCATGTGCCCCTTCAGATCACTACATCTGTATCTTTAGGGTAAATACCCAGTAGTGCGATTGCTGGGTCGTAGGGTAGCTTTACTTTCAACTTTTTGAGGAACCTCCACACTGTTTTCCAGAGTGGCTGCACCAGCTTGCATTCCCACCAACAGTGTAGGAGGTTCCCCTTTCTCCGCATCCTCGCCAACATCTGTCGTTTCCTGACTTGTTGGTTTTAACCATTCTGACTGGTGTGAGGTGGTATCTCACTGTGGTTTTGATTCATATTTCCCGGATGGTGAGTGACGTGGAGCATCTTTTCATGTGTCTGTTGGCCATTTGGATGTCTTCTTTGGAGAAATGTCTGTTCATGTCTTCTGCCCATTTCTTGACTGGGTTATTTGTTTTATGGGTGTTGAGTTTGAGAAGTTCTTTATAGATCTTTGATATCAGCCCTTTATCTGATATGTCATTTGCAAATATCTTCTCCCATTCCATGGGTTGTCTCTTAGTTTTGTTGACTGTTTCCTTTACTGCACAAAAGCTTTTTATCTTGATGAAGTCCCAGTAGTTCATTTTTGCTTTTGTTTCCCTTGCCTTTGGAGACGTATCCAGTAGGAAGTTGGATAGCACAGATTTTAAATTAAAATGTTTACACAAGGATGGAAAGATGAGCTTCTGTCACCTAAAATCTGAAAATTAACTTCAGTTTCATTAAACTTCAAGTTTATAAAATGAGAACGTCATCGGTACTACCTTAAAAATTGCTGTGAGTTCCTATTTGAAAACTGTTCGCTTATGAAATAATTCTCAAAAATCAAATATTTTAGAACATTCTTTTTCTGGATTCTGATATATGCCTTTGGGAATTGGCAACAGACAGTTCTGACAGGTTACAAATTTTTGTCAAAGGAAATTTTGAGATAATCATCAAAACCTATGGAAAAAGTAAGAGAAAGATTGATTTAAATCAAGGAACCTCTCTGATTTGCATAAAAGGAAATTTAGGAAGAAGATATTTGGGAAAAAATGATAACTGCTTCTGTGAAGCTAAACCTGTATTTCACAAGGCAAATATCATGGGACCAGAAAGTGCTAGAAATGACTTCAGTCTCACGAGTAATGGGATTAGGTTTACAACTGATAGTGATTTTCTCCTGTGCTTTAGAAGCTGTTGTTTGTGAGAGCTAGACTCAAGAGCTATTTGAGAGCTACTTACTTGGCCCATAAATAAAAAGTCATTTGATAATTAAGTGCAGTTAAGTTGCAAATGTGCTCACCATAAATACTTCATTGAAAATATAATGAAATTCTGGAAAAGAGCTACAGAATGGAACGGCTGAGTCTGGCTCACATTCACCATCAAAGGCATCTTTGTGCAGCTCTCCTTTTAAATTAGAACTTTGATATTCTGTGCAGAATCAGAGTAAAAAAAGAAGAGCTACTTGTGTATCTTATAAATAATTGATCCTGTTATTGGAACTGCTGGTCCAAGAACCAAGTTAAATCCTGAGCCTTCTCTTTTGTTTTGTGTTGTGTGCAATCAGCAGTAGGTGTGCTACACCGTGGAACAAGTCGTAAGAGGAAACAAAGTCTAGGATATTGGTTGCAATTGTGATTTGAATGGATTCAGTCTTCCTTTCAGGCAATTCCATGTCCACACTGACCACGTGGCTCCCTTGGCCCAAGCCCACGCTTCTGCCCCACACAGTCTTGTTATCACGCCCTCTCCCATCAGGAGGAGAAGATGCTCCAGGGTGCTGCAGTGGCCATTTAGTGACAGGTGCATGAGGAATTCAGGGAGACAGGAGCATCAGCGACCATGTGGCTGCTGCTGCAAAGGACCAGAATGTCCTCCCCAGGGAGAGTGGTAGCCTCCATCGCGAACAGCAGGGGGGGACCTGGGGACCTGGTCGTCATGCCCGGGGACCTGGTCGTCCCATATGGCAGCTCCTGTACCGAGTGTCTCTGAATGTCTGGATGTCACACGACCCAAGAAAGAGAACGTAACTGACACCCTCCGTCACCAGGGCACATGGAGTGGACTCACTTACCCCCCCCCCCGCCGAGATGGACCAGAAACCATCGTTAATGATCCAGCCCTGAAGAACGCCCAGGACTCAGGGTTCATGGTGCAGGATAATGCCCCCGTGTCGGTCATCGGGGGTCAGGCAGGTGTGCCTGGCGGACACTCACATTGTCTTGAGCTTTGTCCAAATATGTATGGTTGGAAGAACACACCATGGATTTGGTTTTACTTTAGTGAATTTGGGGGTTTTTTCAAGGTATGCTTTGTATGCTATTCTTTGTTGTGCTTGTAGGAAAGAGTCATCTTTGTCACCTGAACAAGGCAGGTGTGGGGTTCGGGAGGAGCTGGGTCCGGAGACTGCTTGCTCCCCGCACTTGGAGCACTGAGGCGGCGCGTGGCCGTGGGGTTGGAGTGGACCACGGTTGGCGCGTGGCCGGGAGGTGACGATTCACCCGGGAGGGGGTGGGCAGGCATGACGAGGACCACGAGGGCAGCAGGCAAGGACAGCCGTGGTCCTGCTTCCCTGCGTTCTAGGTGCGAGCCGTCCACCTGTCTGAGCCTAGAGAGACAGCCGTCCTGCCAGGAGGCGGCCGCGTTGGGACACACGGGTGGCCTCAGGCCATTCATCCCTCTACAGGATTAACCCTTTTGTGAGCGTCAGTTCTGGGGCGAGGAGAAAGCACTGTGGGATCCCCAGCGCCCCGCGCGGATGAGGGAGCTGTGGGCACTCAGTGCAAGAGCTGAGGGTCTGAAGGAAACTCGGCTGAAGTCAGGGACTAGGGCTCCAGCCGGAGCGTGAATGCCGAGGAGCCGTTTTCACTTGGGAGGGTCACCTTTCTAGAGCAGCAATGTTGTTGTGCACACACTGCGGGTCGTGAGTCAGAGTCCCCTGCTGGCCTGTCCCTGTCCCTCTCGGCCTGGGCTCTCGCCTGCCCTGCACACCCCTCTCCCTGCACAGAGAGCCCTCGGCAGCAGTGTTGGGCGTGCGTGCTTGCTCCTCCTGCGAGACCATGCGTTTCAGACCTTGCTTCTTCAGAACAAGGACTGTCTCCTTTACTTTCTGTCCCCGACACTGGCCACCGAGCCTGGTGCCCGTAGATGCACAATGTGTGGCCTTCAGGTGTAAGGATGGGGGGTGGGGGGTGAGATAAATGTCACCGGAAAGACACAGCTAGCACGTTCTTTCCTGCTCAGAGAAGGCGTGACTGCATTTCCGTGGGAGCGTTCAGGAACGTTCATCAGGTGGGGGGGGGGGCATTGCAGGGGGTCTTCGGGAACAGTGGGGTCTCAGGAGGCCAGGCAGCCAGCACAGAGAAACCAGGGCGGGCGGGCGAAGAGAGGGCTTCGCCTTGGCTGGGACTCGGGCACCATGACTTCAACAGTGGCCGCTCAGATGGGGGTGCGCCCTGGCCTAGTCAAGGTCCAGAGGCGGGACCCTGGGCAGGGGACAGGTGCCTGGCCCAGCTCAAGGGTGCCGCAACTTTATTGTAGGCGGAGTCTCTCTCCGCCTCCTCCGTTCCTCCTTTCCTGCCCATCTGCCTGCTCTTCACGCTCAATTCTCTCTTCCTTTTATCCCAAATACGCGTCTTAAGAAGTGGAAGCCTCCGCAGGGTGCCCCCCACTGCTGCCTGCAGCCCAGCCCCTCATCCTGCTCAGCAGCAACGCAGCAGTCCCGGCCACCAGCCAGGGCGGAGCGGACAGGAACGAAGAGCAGATTAAATCCCTCCTAGATCCCTGGGCTGATTCCGTGATGCTCAGCGCCCGGCTCTGTGATAACATCAAACACGCCGTGAGACCCGTGAGAAGACGCGGGGCTCTCAGGGGACACGGGGGGGGGGCGTCCCGAGCCGGGGAGGCCCTGGGGTCGCCCCTTCTCCTCGGGGGGCCCGGGAGGGGTTGTAGTGCCACTTCTCCTCTGGTCGTCCTGAGTGCCGGGAGCCGCTCTTCTGGGGGTGGGATTTGACCCTGTCCTCTGAGAGGACGCGTATTCCCGTGGGGCACGGACCTAGGACAACCCCGACTTTCGCAAAGGACCACGCTTCGGGGGTGGGGTGGCTGCCATGTCCGGGGGACAGCTGTCCTTGGTCTCTGGCTCGTCCCTCCCGTCGCAGAGGACTCCGCTCTTAACAGACCCCCGCCTGCGCCTGGACCCTCATTTCCTGTTGGTTTTACCAGCAAACCGCCTCTGTGCCCAAAGGGACCCCGGGGACTTAGAGCCACCGATGTTCCCTTGGCCAGGGAGACAGAAAGGAGGCGTGCTGCCGGGGGCTGGGCGGGCTCCTGACTCTGTCGCGCCCCCACGGACCCGTGTTCAAGCCGCCCAGGTCAGGGCTCGCGGGAGGAGCAGGCGCTCTGATGGGGGCACGTGGGGGACCGCAGTGAGGCCCTGCGGGCTCGGCCCCGATGCCCCCTGGACAGGAGCGGGGTGCGGTCCTCTGTGAGGACTCCTGTGGCGCACAGTGTCCATGTGGCTCGTGCTGGGGTGCGGCTCTGGGGCTGTTTGACCTGAGGGTGCCGAGTACCCGCGTGGGGCCCGTTCTCCTTGTTTGGGAGCCGCCGATAACGAGAGCGTGGCCAGAAAGTTGCTGCGAGGGTCACACGGTGAGGACGGGGGAGGCGTCCCCGACACAGGATGTGCTCACGTGGTACTGAGGGCTTCTCTCTGCCCTCCCGGGCTCCTGCAACCCCGCGCCCCACGGAGTCTGTTCCTCGCGCCCCGGGGGCCGGACGTCTGAGCTGCAGGTGCCGGCTCAGGGCCTCCCGTGGCGGATGGAGGGTGCCGGGTCCTCCTCCTCCTCGCGCTGTCAGCACGGCCACCCTGCGACCTCACGGACTGCTGTCCCCTCCTCCTGGGTGCACATGGTCCCGCGGGGGTTAAGGCCCCACCCGCAGAGCCGGGAGCTCAGTGTCCAGCATGGCTTTGTCTCCATCGCCTCGGCCAGACCTGCTGGAAGCCACCAGCACCACGAGTCCCTGCAAAGGCTCCCCCCCAGTTTCCTGCCCCGTCGGCCCTCACAGCACGTGGAGCCCTTCACCCTGCGGCTTCTCTGCCCCCAGAGGCCTCCCGATCTCAGAAGCGGAGTCCAGGGCCCTACGGTGGCCTCTGCTGCTGCTGGTGACCAGGCCCCGCCTGTCTGTCTCCCTTCACGTCCTCCACAGCCCGGGGGGACCCACACTGGCCGGCTTCCCCGTGGCTGCGTGTCCCTAACCTGTCCCCGGACGGCCCGGCCAAGCCCTGTCTTCCGCACCCACGCTGTCGGCCCTGCCCCAGGACGGCTCCCGACAAGGCCTCTGGAGGGTGAAGCCCCACACGTGTCTGCGAGTCCCAGCACGTGTCCGCGCCGACTGGCATGGGGCCAGTTCATCTGTCCTTGTGGTCTCCGCCGTGAGCCTCCCGGGGCCGCCACCGCGCCCGCCTCCCAGCAGGTGCCGCGTACTGGGCATTGGCTGGCAGAACCTCGCCATCGGTGCGGGAGCGAGGCAGGCGGCAGGAAGCCGGGCCCTCCAGCGCTGGGCACGCTGACCGGCCGTGGCCCCCGAGCCGCCCCTCTGACTGAGTCTGGACCTCGGGGGAGAAAGCGGGGGCAGCTGGCAGGGGCCCCGAGGTGTTCCCGCAGGCCGCGCTGCGAGTGCTGGGGAGAGCTGCCCTGGACGCCCTCCACGGGCCACTGGGGGACCACACGCCGACATGGTAGCCTCCAAAGTGGCAGAGCCGGGTCAGGCACTGACCATGGACTGACACACTGCGACCACACACCTCCCGCCACGCCACGTCCTCTCAGAAGTGAGAAATACGGCGATGCTGGAACCGCGTATGGATAACACAGTCATGCCTTTGAATGTGGCTGAAGCCACACATGTGGAGGGTTTCGTTCACGGGGTCCACGGTGCTCTCACGGCAGAATTATTTAGGGGAACTTCTGAAGAAGAAAGCAAGAGAAGGGACAGGACATGCCATGCGGAGTGGAGTGAACTCCATGAGGCTCGGGCTTCCCAGTTTGGAGGTGGCGAGGGATCTCCACAGAACCTTACTTTGGAGGGCACCGCGGGCTCAAAACTATGAGCCAGTTCTCCTGAGCGACCAGCTTTGGGTTTGGTGGAGGATGTGAGCGAAGCCGGACGCCTGGTCAGGTCCACGAGCAGCACCCAGTAACCAGAGGGCTCGCCCCTGCCTGTCAGGTTTAACTCACTTACTTGGTCATCGGGTTGCTGGACACTAAGAAGGATGCGTCGGTCAAAGGGACTGTGCCAGGGACAGAGGGTGACTTGGAGGGACCCAGAGGCCTGCAGGATGGCACAGTGCTCCCTGTGACAAACGGACAAGGAGCACGGACCGGAGGGCTCCTGAGACCTGTGACCCCATCGTGAGATAAAGTCTCCCCATGTCTGGGACCAAGCCCCAGGGTCTGCCCTGGCGCTGCCTCCCCGGGCATCTGCTGTGCAGCCGGGATCTCAAGACCTTCGCATCTGGGCTGGAGAGAGGCCGAGCCTACGTGAGGAACACGGAGCTGTCCTGGGGCACATGTGGGGTCACATCAGTGAGGTCGCTCGCTGCAGTGCACTGGGCTCCCGGCCTTCCTCACGGCCCCCGGGCGGGACGTCCGCCGACAGCCTGAGCTTGTATCCCCGGGCTGCTGAGAGTTGGGTGCCTTAGAACCGACTCCTGTTGTGAGAATGTGGAACAGTGGATAACAAAACCACATGAAATATACTGATGAAATAGAAATCTGGCCCAGGAGCCTTACCCAAGAATGAAGGGAAGGACAAAGGACAGAGGGGGACATGTGTGAATGGCCTCAGGACGTTTTGAGCCCTGATGCTGTGTCCGGGCCCGACAACAGTTTCGACCACAAACATGCAGCCGTAGAGAGTGGATGAGAAGCAACAAACTAGCAAGCGTACTGCTTCCCTAACTTTTACTGCACAGGACGTGTGCCTTCTGAAACACACAAGGAGCAAGATCTGAAGTGAAGTTTGAATATATTGAACGCTGTGTGTGTATGACTCCTTCCATCACAGGTATCTGTTCATCTGTATGAGCTCTGTGGGGTGTAATGCCCATGCCGAACAAGTCACCTATCTCCGTGTGTACCTCAGGGGTCTTCCGAGTACTAAGAGACATGTGCAGCCTTCGCAGCATTGCTCACACCCCCAGCAGGGACTCCCGGATCCCCACCCCAGCCCCTGGCTGCCAACAACCTGCTGTCCATGCCCTAGGCTGGGGTCCTGTGGGACTGGCTTCTCCACTCAGCGGTGCTGTGGCGTCCGTGCGTGCATGCCAGGGCTTGGTACTTGGTTTTCACCATCTGGTAATATTCCAGAGAATACATAGGACCCACTGTTGTGTGTCCACTCAGCAGCTGCAGACATTTGGGTGCTCGTCCTTCAGGGCTACTGGAGACAACACTGCTAAGAACACACCCACCCGTGCCTCCCAGGTAGGTACCTGGGAGCTAAACCCCTGGGCCACGTGGCAAATGTTTACTCTTGTGAGCCGCGGCCGGACTGTTCTCCAAAGCAGCTGCACCACCTCACGTCCCGCCCAGTGGCTTATGAACTTGACTTCGCTATGTGCTCGTAGCACGTGTCACTGGCCCCCTCGGGCACAGACATGTGAGTGCACGGGAAGGGGCATCTCACAGTGGCTTCGGCAGCATTTCCCTGATGGCTGATGGTGTCTAGCATCTTTTCACAGACTTAATGGCCATTTGTGTGTCGTCTTTGGGGAAATATCTGTTCAGCTCCTTGGCCCATTTTAATTTCAGTTATTTGTCTCTTTTTATAATTGGGGTGTTGGTGTTCTTTATCTACTCCAGATATAATTTACTCATCAGATACATATTTGCAAGAAATTTCCCCCATTCTGTGGAATGCTTTTTCATTTTCTTGGTAGTATGCTTAAAAACGCAAAAGTTTTTAATTTTGGGAAGTCCATTTTGTCTTTTTATTTTTTTCCTATACTTTTGATGGCATATCTAAAAGCCGTTTCTAATTACCATTACCAAAGCAACATGTGTGTTCTTTTCAAAGATTTTTTTCAGGTTTTCTTTATTATTATTATTATTATTATTTGCCCCAGGGGTACACGTCTGTGAATCATCAGGCTTACACCTTTCACAGCATTCACCAAAGCACAAACCCTCCCCAATGTCCATCACCCATCCACCCCATCCCTACCCTCCCAACCCCCAGTAACCCTCAGTTTGTTTTGTGAGATTGAGAGTCTCTTATGGTTTGTCTCCTTCCCAATCCCATCTTGTTTCATTTTTTCCTTCCCT